>CM060080.1:1274705-1697205 GCA_030533445.1 Cyprinodon diabolis | reverse complement strand
CATAAGGTAGTCTTGGGCAAAAAAGGATTCTTCTTCCTCTTAGATGTAAACCCAGCAGCATGGCGAGGGGGCAATGAGTGACATGAATTTCTTTCTGTCAAACTGACAGACCGTAGTAGCCACGTTAGCTCAGCCATGTCTTTGTCCAAATACGTCATCTAATTTTCTTTTTAGGACTTTCAGCAGTAAATTGCCCAAATATCCAAGGCAGCGCGTTTCACTCTAGTGAGCTTCATGTTCCTCTTCTACTGGTTTGACTTCCAGATAGACGAGTCCGAGTAGCGCCATCTCACTGCGGAGCTGAGTCCCATCTGGTTTTTAGACGTACGGTGTGAGCAGGTAGATCGCATCAGAGCATCAGATCGCACGGTGTGAGAACAAACATGGTGAGCTGTGAACTTTAAACCCTGCTGTTTCATCGTACAGTGTGAGCTGTAGCTGCGTACAACAATTGAAAAAAATCGTACAGTGTATGCCCGGCTTAAGAGGAAGCTGCGTTCTGAAGTGAGTGGGAGATCAAAGAAGGATCTCCCACTCACTTCTTAGTAAGGCGCTAGTCAGAGAGAGCAGCTCTGGAGCTAAGAGTTAACCACCAATGGTGTAACAGTCCTTCTAAGGACTAAATTGATTTGATTTATAGTCTCCCATAAATCTCTGCAGAAGCATTTCTTAGTTCATCCGATCTCCCATTTTGATTGAAAATATCTTCATCTCCTCTGTCCTTATTGAATGTCAGAAAACAAAAAGCTTCAGTGACCATCGATAAGTTGGCAACACTGCTCTTTGCATGGTTTGTTTTCAAATGGTTTGCTGCTGTCTGTTTGGACCTTTCTGAACATGTGCAGCAAATGGACTGATCCAATATGGTGGACACTGAAGGGGGGGGCTGAGACACACTTAATATTATCAGCGTTCTGATGGCATTTTAGCCAAAGGATTTTTATCAAAAATATAATTAATGTGCAGAAATAAGGAATAGTTGTATTAACCATACATGGAAACAGAGTTTTATGGGGCCTCCAGGAACCCTAGGCAGTTGCCTGGTATTGCCTAATGTTAAATCCCCCCTCTGCTGATTACTTGATTTGAGTGTAACTTAAATGCAAACATTACATATATTTTAACAGTTTTAGGCATTTCAAGCAACATTTTTGCTTAGTAGCTGTTTGAGTAATGTCATTACACATTACAATAAGTAATCCTTAAAATATTAAATACTCATCTTTTCAAATGTTCTGCCTTCTTTTATATTTTTTCCCGAGCAGCAGAGTAGGCCGTCTGTGAGCCGCCATAGAGGCATTAGCCTGTTTTCTGCAGGAAACCTGATATGCAAATTTAAACAACAGATACACATTATGTTCACAGTCCTGCAAGAGCAGCTAGAAAACCCAAGCAGAAGTTTGCAGTATCCCAGCAGCTTTCTTTTTCCTTTTTTACTGTTTTCCTCCAGCTCTTCGTTGCAAATTGACTGAGCTAAGTGAGACATGCATTCCCTCCAAGGTGTTATAAATCTGCATTGAAGTGCTGCAGATTGGAATCCCCAGAGCACTTAGCTACTGTCAAGGGGTATCCTAAGGCCACACACCTCCGAGAGGAAGGTATATTTTTAAGATCAGCTCATGCACATCATTACCATGCAGTGTTATTACCCTGTAGTCATGTGAGGGTCAGCATTTAATGACAACCACCAGCTACTGACCTTGAATGAGTTATTCTGGTCCTGATAGCATTTTAGGCCATTTTCCCTCCATAGAAGCCTAACTCCACTTTATGAATAAAGTGTTTGAAGGTTTTATGTTGTCTTGATAGAACAGGTTTTATTTTTGTAGTAGCCAGTTTACTTTAATGTATTATTACAGATCCTCATTAGCTGCAGCTGCTCTAACAAACAAATGTAGATTAATAAACAGAATACAGAACTGAAAACTCCAAGAATATAATGAAATAAATATGAATTTGCGTTTTGGACATTTTAAAAATGGCCGATTGTCAACACTCTAAAAAATTATACATCCTTTTGTGACTATGCGATCTGTACCATCAGCTAATTTGTGCAACCAGATATACATCCACGTTGCTCTCGATTTCACTTTGTAAAAAAATACCTAAATTAAGTTTTTTTCTCCTTAAAAATAGTAAGCACAGTGAACTATAATATGTTAAAGGTTAATAATGCATAAAAAGCTGTCCGAACGTTACTGTGACTGCAGCATGTCCGATGATGATGTCATGCAATACAATGGAGGGAATGTCAAATGCATCCATTTCTTCCAGGAAAAATTTCAAAATTTTTTATATTTTGTAGTTTAGCATTCTTTAAAGTTTTAGGTATAATAAGTATTTTCGGTATTGTTATTACATAGTTTTTCGACGAATGCACACGCAGGACAGATCGGGTAGTGACCTGGACCTAGCGCTACAGGACCTAGCAAATGTCATTCACCCAGAATGCATTGCAGCGTAACAATATGGTGACATCAGCCAATAGTTTTAATCAATCGGGTTTAGATTGAAAATAAATATCTCTCAAATAAAATCCACTGGTACAGCCAATTAATGGATCCTTTAAAAACTGTTTCTACCTCAATGTGTCTGCGTACTGATGCAAATATATATATACTGTATAGTAGAATCATATGCGTACATAACAATGTTTAATCCCATTTAAATTACTACTAGAACACAGTTCTTCGTACTGCTGATGCTTAAGAATTCATTTGTTTAGAAAGCTGTTTCATTTGATGAGATTTCAAGTAAACATGAAAATGAGGAGTTTTACTGTGGAGCAGCTCGAGATTTAAGATTGCATGACTAATAATACCAGGAAGAGGAACGCTTCTCATTGCAGCAGCTGCTTCTCCGCTCCTCTCCAAAGTTTGGAGTGCACTTCAGGGGTCTGATGGTGTCAAAGGAAGCTTTCCAGTGTTTGTGTTGCTGCACTTTTACATCTTTTCCTTCCTACTGACAGAGTAAATAAGAGACAGAAGAAAAGCTTTTATAACACATCTTAACTGTGCTGCATTAATAATTTATGATGAGTACCATTTCCTGGAGCTATACCCTCAATAAAACACCAGGCTGTTAATTGCTCCTATAATTTAAAAGCAATTTAACTCCTTTAACAAATTAGTTTTAATGCAGAAATTAGATCAATACAAGCAGAAGAGACGAACGGTGAAGATGGTGGCGGTCCGTTGAGCGGACTGGTGAAAGTGACGCTTTCAGAGAGCCTCAGGCTGAAGGATCAGATCCAACAAACATTAGTTTGGTAAAACCTGCAGCTTGAAGTCTGCACTCATGTAGAAATTAATATTTCAGCCAGTCAGGTTAAGGGCCGTGTTGTCGATTCATCCAAAAAAACAAACAAAAAAAACTCTTGTCAGATCCCAGGGGTGTTGTCATGACAACCATACTAATCAGCCCTCTGCAGCCTGATTACCATCATAGAATTAATTGGAGTGCGGCGAAACACACCCACACAAACACAGCAACATAAATGTGATATCTGGGAAGAGGTTGTGATCTGTTCTAGTTTTAATATTCTGCAGAAGCTACTCTACCTTTTCGTTAAGTTTCATTTTGCCCTGAAGCATCTGGTAGTAAAGCCTGCCTGGTTTTCTAATCATCAGGAGACCTGCATGAGCATAAACCCTGGATGGGAGAAGGCCGGCAGGTACCAAAAATAGGTTTACATTTGTCAGAGTCAGAAACATCCAAATCAATGGCTGCTGCATACGGGGGTTTACACACACGCAGTGCATGTATGTGAGCATAGAGAGAACAAAACAATAAAATCCAGCCTGAAATATAAGAGCGCTTACCCTCTGATTCACCTCGGTATCCGTGCATGTTACTGTGAGGATTAAATAACCTCTTTTGATGCTGCAAAGTACTGACAGATTGTCATCTGCAGCGGTTCAACCTAGAAATGGAAAATATGCTGGTGGAGATTCTCAGTCATCCAGTTCATTGTCATTCAAAAAAAGTTAAAAACAATCCACTGGACTTTGTTTCCAAGTTTGAAGACGTTTCGTTTTCCAATCCAGGAAATTTTTCTATTCAAAATGTCTGGATTAGCGTTTATAAACACTGGATTAGAACATTATAACCCACAGGCGTAACTTTCTGAAGGACTGGTGTGGACATGTCCCCAAGAATAATTTCTACTTTTTTCTTCTTTTCTGCTCATCTTCTTTAGAGAGGGTGGATGCAGGTATCTGTCTTCACAGTTTTTTTCCTCTCTCCTGATGCTTCCGTGTCCCGCCTCTAGGTGTGACATCATCAGATCTGTTGCTTTGAGTCATCAGATTCGAGGTTGCATTTCACTGATGTACAGAGCAGCTACGTGGAGGAGGAGAGACACACAGCAGCACTCAGTGAATATTAACCAGCAACTAATTCGATATTTAAGTAAAAAAAAAAAAAAATAGAGATGCCACCAAAGAATCTGTTCGTTAGACATGCAGAGCTTTTTCCGCAAAAACGACAACAGATTCCGATTTTGGCATCGGAATCGGCTGTTATTCGTTATTTTTTATATACAATAATGGTTTTAGGCCCAGTATATATAATTCACTAAAAGGCATCTCTCTAACATCTATAAATTTAAATATCAGTGCATTATGGTTCTCTTGTGTTCTAAACATTAGGAAAGCATTCAATAAATAGATGTTTGAGCTCATTTTTGGAAAGTACAAAAACCCAATGAAAGCGTTCGGGTGGATTAACTGTAGGTCCATCAGCCCCCACCCTTAGAGCGCCCCCACCCACTTTCATCACAAAGTTACACCCTTGGCTCCACCCCTTAGTAATGGGAGTCGTTGAGGTCGTTATTGGCCTGCAATCCCCGATACTGGCCCATTCCTCTGAAAAGGCGGTCGTTAAGGGTCATTGTTGGCCTGGCTGATCTGGCGAGATGTTTTGTTCCGCTGCGTAGCGATGGGGGTTTGGAATGTGTTCAGAAGAAATCAACTGTACGGACTGTATAGAAATGGAAAGTTTACTGGTTTAGTCAGTATGTCAGGCCTTCACTCCAGGTTTCCAGACTCGTCTATTTTATCATTGTCTCTTTAATTTGCACATCTGACCTTAAAGTAGGGCTGAAGCTATTAATAGGATTAATTGATTGTAGGAATAATCGTCAATTAATTTAGTAATCGACTAATCGTTAACTGGAGTATAGAGACTATAAAACCTGCCTTTAGCTGACAGAGCGAACCACTTAGAGCAGGAATTATACCAAAATTGTAAAAAATATTTTGTATTTAAGATAAAAAATAAATATATATTTCACCTTCAATCAGCTCTATCTAGAGCTCCTCAAGTGGAAAAGTTGTTGTTTCACCTGTTTAATATTGTAAAAAGTCTTCTTTAAGGAACCTTTGGCTATGCGATTACTAATCGATTAATGACTTTCCTCCCCATTGAAACGAGTCACACATTGGCAGGGCTTCCACTGATATCCCCGACCCCCGATGTAACTATAATAGTTGATGTAATGTTTTTTTTACCTAAAATTAAAGCATTAAAAGACTTTCCAGCCTGTATTTAATTCATACAAAGCCTCATCCACTGTGTAGCCAAATAAAAAGAGACATTCTGAACGTTTTTACTAGAAAATGTCTTTAAAACAGTCTTTTATTTAACCCATTACGACAAAAACATAATTTAATGAGCAGCCTGATGCCTCAGTAGTTGATGCTTCTATAAACCTGTAGCCTTTTTAATGGGGGTCAGAAGTTCCCGCACTGTTTGGGGTGACGTGAAGCGCGTTCATGTTGAATGGGTTCAATCCTGCAAAAAATTAAAGTATTACAGTAGAAGCCATTCAAAATTTCCCCACTTTCCTTGATGGGTCCTTGGCTGGTCCCCTACAATTAATTTCTAAAAACATCAGTCTTTGTTCTAAATTAGTCTTTCTGTCATGATTTGTGGACATTAAGATCTAAAGAGAAGCGCCATCTCCTGGTCAGACCCTGTAATTCAGTGAAAGGGTGGAGTCAGAGTAAGAACAATATGCAACATAGGGTCAACTTGGAGGGGATTTGGCTGGGAGTGGCAGGGAAGTGGGCCGCCATTCGGCCGCCATTCGGCTGGGAGGGGCCATTTTGAATGGCTGCTACTGTATATTCAAGATGGATTTTATGGATACTCAGAAACATTCAGCATCAAGCTCAAAAAAGGTGAAAAAAGTAAAAAAAAAAAAGTAATGCCTCTTTTGGTATTGCCTCAAAAGATGGAAACAAAACCCAGCAATAAGAATATGGCAAGAAGCGTAAAAAAAAAACTATGATCTAAAACTCAAAGTTCAGGACGTCCTGCAGAAGGAAAGGTTTGCAGGTAATCTGTTTTCTTTCTTCGTTAGTAGACCTGAGCAGCACATTCCTACCGTTCCTTCTGCTAAATAAATAAATTCCCTCTTAATATATCAAACTTTGAGTGTAATTATGATTGAGTGACGACAAGTAATTAGTGCCAAACAGTAGATTATTCAGGCTGCGACTCTTATTAATCAATTCCACTGAAACAAACATGGTTCCTGTGAAGGACTTCCAGCCTGCAACATATCCCAAATATTTGCGCATAAAACAACACTAAGAGCTGTTTTTTTAACTGAATAAATGAGAACATTAACTCTCTTAACAGCACATAAGCAATGGCAGTGAAAAACAAGTGATAACGCACTCTTTCCTCGTCAATCACCTGGGATTAAACTGTACACAGCGGATGTAAACACAGTGGCAGCGCCAGCGCTCCACTCACCGAGCTGAGAACATTTCCCCGCATAATGAGGCCCGGTCACATCTGAATAATTGATGGGAGAAAATGGTTTGGAGAATCTATTGTAATTTCTCCTCTGAGAAAAATTACAACCTCCCCTAAAACAAGACCTCGCTTAAAAAATGTATGACAGTGAAAACAGAGAGAACTGGTTTGTGAGCAAAGAGTCAACAAGTTTAGAAGCGACGGAAAATGGATCTGAAGGATGTGAATAGATTGTTAATACGAGAATAAAGTCATAACATTATAAGAATAATGTTGGAACATTATAAGGTCATAACGTTATGACAATAAAGACTTAACATTATTAGAGTAAAGTCGCAAAATTAGAATAAAGTCGGAAAATTAGGAGAATAAAGTCGAAACATTAGAATAAAGTCGTAACATTATGAGAATAAAGTCATAGCATTATTAGAGTAAAGTCGCAAAATTAGAATAAAGTCGTAACATTAGGAGAATAAAGTCACAACGTTAGGAGAATAAAGTCGTAACATTATTAGAGTAAAGTCGCAAAATTAGAATAAAGTCGGAAAATTAGGAGAATAAAGTCATAACATTATAAGAATAATGTTGCAACATTATAAGGTCGTAATATAATGACAATAAAGTCCTAACATTAGGAGAATAAAGTTCTAATATTATTAGAGTAAAGTCGCAAAATTAGAATAAAGTCGTAACATTAGGAGAATAAAGTCACAACGTTAGGAGAATAAAGTCGTAACATTATTAGAGTAAAGTCGCAAAATTAGAATAAAGTCGGAAGATTAGGAGAATACAGTCGAAACATTAGAAAAAAGTCGTAACATTATGAGAATAAAGTCGTAACATTATAACAATAAAGTCACAACGTTAGGAGAATAAAGTCGTAACATTATTAGAGTAAAGTCGCAAAATTAGAATAAAGTCGGAAGATTAGGAGAATACAGTCGAAACATTAGAAAAAAGTCGTAACATAAGAATAAAGTCGTAACATTATAACAATAAAGTCACAACATTAGGAGAATAAAGTCGTAACGTTAGAATAAAGTCGTGCCATTATAAGAATGAAGTCGTAACATTATAAGAATAATGTTGGAACATTATAAGGTCATAACATTATGACAATAAAGACGTAACATTATTAGAGTAAAGTCGCATAATTAGAATAAAGTCGGAAAATTAGGAGAATAAAGTCGAAACATTAGAATAAAGTCGTAACATTATGAGAATAAAGTCATAACATTATTAGAGTAAAGTCGCAAAATTAGAATAAAGTCGTAACATTATGAGAATAAAGTCGTAACATTATAACAATAAAGTCACAACATTAGGAGAATAAAGTCGTAACATTAGAATAAAGTCGTGCCATTATAAGAATAAAGTCGTAACATTATAACAATTAAGTCACAACATTAGGAGAATAAAGTCGTAACATTAGAATAAAGTCGTGCCATTATAAGAATGAAGTCGTAACATTATAAGAATAATGTTGCAACATTTGAAGGTCGTACTATAATGAGAATAAAGTCGAAACGTTAGAATAAAGTCGTAACATTATGAGAATAACGTTGTAACATTCTAAGAATAAAGTAACATCATTAGAATAAAGTCAGGAAATTAGGAGAATAAAGTGGTAACATTAGAATAAAGTCGTGCCATTATAAGAATGAAGTCGTAACATTATAAGAATAATGTTGCAACATTATAAGGTCGTAATATAATGAGAATAAAGTCGAAACATTAGATTAAAGTCGTAACATTAGGAGAATGAAGTCGTAACATTATTAAAGTCGTGATATTAGAAGATTAAAGCCACAACCAGTGGCGACTGGCCAATAGAAGGCGGTAGGGCACCATCCATCCCACCCAATGACCCTGATTAAGACATAAAAAAAATATATTTATTTTTTAATAATAAAAAAAAATTGTAACTTTAAATTTCATTTTAAATAAAAATTTTAAATATTTTGAACTATATTGATATATATTTTTTGTATGCGAAAGATCAATATTGCATATTTATGACGACTAAAGCGTCATTTCATTTGGTTTGGTTTCATTTGATTGGTGACGTATTTCCGCCCTGCGGCCGATAGACTCTGGTTAATAGTTGTCAATGTGCAGCAGCTCCTCTGCAATACGGATGGATACGACCTGAGGTGACAGGAAGTGATCTCGCTCACATCCTCCCGCCACGGCGCAGACGGTTTGCTGGTGATTGACAGGTCGAGTCGCGGGACTTAGAGACTCCCTATATTTAATAAAATAAATACATTTTTAACCCTAACATTCTGTGCCCAGTGTTTCCATCTTTCACTAATCCTCACCTCTTCCTCTCTGCTCTCCCTCCATCCCAGTTTCCCCTCCCAGCTCTGTTGGGGAGAAGCAGCACAGCTAATGAACGCTGCCGTTATGGAGCCGCAGAGCTCATCCAGATGCCTACAGGGGGCATCTTGCTTTGTTGCCGGGATGTCCTGCTGGGGTATTACTATTTTATAGGCTGACATTCAGTCTTATTGTTATCCTTCCCATTTCACTATTCAAAAGTTAACTCATACGCACACAAGATGACACCTGAACACAGAGGAGAGATTATTCTAACACAGTTAAATGGCGCAGCATTGTTCAAACGACACCCAGACGCATTTCTCAAGGTAAATCTGAGATCTTTATACCCCAGTGGCAAGAAACACTCGACCAAGGTCGTATTCATTTCATTTAATTCATTCAATTTATAAACAATTAACAGCTAATGTCACCTCAGGGTCCTTCGGAAGACGAATGAATGGAGTTCATATCTAGAAACGTTTAGACAGATTTCAACTGTCTTTGTCATAAACAGTGGAGATAATGTAGATTTATAACCATCAGTTGGTGAGTGGTTACCAGAAAATAAACCTTTAAAAGAAATCAACCTTCAACATTATTCATACATACACATATACTGTATATAATCAACTAGATCTACTTAAATAGATCCAACAGATGCTAGATTTGTGTTTTCCTTGTTCTGTAGTATTAAACTATGGGTAGGGAAAAAAACTATATACTTTATGAAGGAATATACGCAACTATTATATGTTTAGTGTTTAACACGTCTTTTCATGAATGATGAATATTAATCCTAACAGGACAATGAAGTAACAGGTAGGATTTATAGACAGATATGAAGTAATTAGATATTCTGTGGAGCTACGTCACACATTGAAACTCTTGGTCTGTTTTATGAGAGATTATTATTGCCTGATATAAACCAAACTAATGTATGTACTGCAGGGCTGCAACTGGTGACGAGTTTAATAGATTAATCCTGAAATACCAACCAGCATTTATTTATAGAATTTCAAATTAAGCCAGTCAGAATATTTTAACTCACTTGTTTTAGTCTAAACATCTGAGAATTAAGAAAACCCCCTTATTGCCCTCCTTAATGAGCACCTTTGAAAAATAAAAATACTGAAGATGTAAATAGGAAATTTAACAGAACTTTTTTGGCAAGATTTTTATTCTAAACTGCCGAAAAACATGAAAAAGAAAAAAAAAGTATTTAGTGAAACTAAATATTTTTACATTCAAACTTCTAAAAATTTATATTTACTAAGATTTTAAATCTGATATCAGAGATCTGATTGTTCCTTATGTTCCTAACAGAGCACTTCGCTCTCAATCTGCAGGTTTACTAGTGGTTCCTAGAATTTCTAAAAGTAGAATGGGAGGCAGATCTTTTAGTTATCAGGCTCCTCTCCTGTGGAACCAACTACCAGTTTTAGTCCGTGAGGCAGACACCCTGTCTACTTTTAAGGCTAGGCTTAAAACTTTCCTTTTTGATAAAGCTTCTAGTTAGAGTGGCTCAGGTTATCCTGATCTATCTCTATAGTTCTGCTGCTATAGGCTTAGACTGCTGGAGGACATAGGGACCCCTTTTTCATCATTCTGCTTCATTCTATCTCTATTCTCCCACTCTGCAGAATCTGTTAGTTCAATCTCTAACGTTCTGCTCTCTCTGCTTTTTCTCATAGTAGCTTCATCTGGTCTGTTCCTGTTTGGCTGTGACTCCATCCTGGAGAGAAATATCAGCTGTGCTGCTGCCATCAACACCTTTGTTTCTAGATGTTGGAGCTTGGCCTGTTTTCCAGTGTAGTCCTGTTTCTCTGACTGTGACTAACTGGATGTGCTCTCTTCATCCTCTGACATGGGAGCTGGCTCGGAGCTCGTCTGCCTGGCTGTGTGTTTCCTGGACGGGGCCGCCTGTGGAGCTGGTTGACAGTTGCCTTTTGTATCTATGCTTCTTTTTCTATGTCTGCTTCTGTCTCCTTGACCCCCAGTGGGCCTCAGCAGATGGCCGCTCACACTGAGCCTGGTTCTGCTGGAGGTTTCTTCCTGTTCAAAGGGAGTTTTTCCTCTCCACTGTCACTACAAGCATGCTTAGTGTGAGGGATTGCTGAAGAGTCAATGAGTCGATGCAATCAGCTGGTTTTCCTTAGATAGAAAACTTTGAATCAATCTGACTGGATGATCTGGTGAACTGGAAAGTGACCTGAGAGGACATGATGTGAATTGGAGCTATAGAAATAAACTGAATAGAATCTAATCTAATCCCAGTGACTTCAACTGAGGATTTCCATCCAGTGAATCTTTGTTTTCAATATGAGTGTTTAAATATTCTCTAAACTGCCACCAAAAGCATCGAAATCACCAAAATCAACTTCTGTATCATCAATGGAAGCATTCAGTTATAAATGGAGGTGTCAAAAGTGTTGCTTGCTCCAGTAGAACTATATAAACTTCAGCTTTTTACTTTTACAGTAAAGTTGTAAACGTATCATTTTAAAAGCTACTTTTAAAAAATAAAAGTAAAAGTAATGCAGGATAAACTGTTAAGGCCAGAAGCTTTACTGCTCTACCCTATTAAAGGAACATTTTTCTACAATTCTGGATGATAACTTCCTTAGACTTAATTTTCTTAGTTTTATAACTAATGGTAACACTGTCACATTTAACTTTACATCATCTTGAAAAACTATTTATTTGAATCTGTGGTGAACAACAAGTTGGGGCAGCACTAAGTCCAACCACAAAGAAATAAATTTTCTGGATGAAACTAATTATTTAGAAGTTTTTTATTTTTATAAGTACCAGAAGGCCATAATGCAAACAAGCTTAAATGAATCAGGACTAATTAGTCTATTTTTAAAATGTAAGGAGTAGAAAGTAAAAATTTCTCTAAAAAAATAATTACTACAGTAAATTATAGATATCCAACATTACTACTTAATTAAGGTGACAAAGTATTTGTACTTTGTTATTTGACACCTCTGTTTATAAAGGTGACCATAAATCCCATTCTCATCCAACACTCATACATATGAACTCTTAGACGTCAGAAATGTTTTAAATCAAATTAACTTCTTCAAAGGAATTGCATATATTAGGTGCTATGGTTATAAATGGTTGTAAATATTATTTTCACTCAGTCTTTTTCTGTTTTCTTTCATTTACATAATTTCTTGTTTTTGAAGCTGGAGATTTCAGGGAAAGCGAAGACAAAAGCCTTAATTGTAATAACCTCAGAAACTAGGCCCCAATATTCAGACAGACAGACCAGGATGATTTTCAACAGGCTTTATTTTTAACAAAAGTACGCAGCGAGCGGCTGGGCGGATAACCGGTTTATCTGTAGAGAAGGAAACACAGGTCAGTAACTGGAATGTCGGGCTAATATTGATTAGGAGCTAAAGTCACCGACGTGGTTCCAAGTCCAGTCCAATCCCAGATGAGAGGGAGGAATACCGGGAGGAAGGTTGTCCACAGTTTGCTGCCGATTCCAGAACCCTGAGGGATGATGAGCTAAACACCAGCCGACGCTGAGGGAGCAGCAGTGTCCGTGAGGGGAATCGAAGCCGAAGTCAGGGAAACAGTCCAGGATCGGTGACCAGCAGAATCCAGGAAAAACAGCAGAGAAACCCAAACAGACAGAGCAGAAAAATGCAAAACAAACACTCGAATATGCAAAACCGGAAATGGGTCAGAATCAGAATAACAGACAAGAGTGACTAGAATGCTGGAGTTACTCTCACAACAGCTCAACTAATCTGGCGCTGATGGTAGGCAGGGAAAAAAGGTAAATAGCGATCGGCGTTAATCAGCCTTCGGGCCAGTTAGGCTAGGTTCATACCGCTGCTTGAAGTGACCCAAATCCAATTTTATTTTGCCCATATGCGACCTGCATCTGATCGTTTCGTGACAGTCTGAACAACACAGATCTGATTTTTTCCAATGTGACCCAGAACACTTGGCTATGTGGTCCTGAATCCGATACGAATCTGATGTCCGAACGGCCAGGTCGCAATCATTCTACCTGGACGCCATTAACACTAAACAAATTTCACTATTCTGCTTCTTGATACAAGCAGGAAGAAAAACAACAACCATGGTGGACGATGACGCGGAGAGCAGTATTTATGTTTAACCATTTTGAAAAGATTTAAAGCTGGGAAAGATCACTAGGTGCGGCCCAGCTCTACCATCCATGTTTACTTCTATAAACACAGAGATCGCTTTCTTGTGACATCACTGACTCTAATGCACATGTGGGACACTAAAGTTGTATGAATGCCCCTCACACAGGAGATCACATACAAGTCGCAGATATTTGGAAATGTGAAGAGTGAAGTGTGAACCTAGCCTTTGACAGGTGAGCAGAAGCTAATGAAAAAGCCAACCATCAGCGCCAACACCATAACATCTATTGTAAACGTGAGGCTGGAGGTTGGTTGACGACACAAATGCAGAGATTAGGGAGGCAGAGATGAGTCCTTGTAGGTTTAATCAAAATCCCAAAGGCAACAGAAGCAAAGTCCAAAAACAAAATACTGAAAACCAAAATTCCAGGAGACGTCATGGAAACACACATGAGAGCAAAGAAACAACAGGGAACCTACACTGAGGAACTGCACAGGGAGAGTATATATGGGAGACAGAACAAAGACTGGGCTAATCAGATAATATGGAGCAGGTGTGGATGGAAGAGACTAGAAGGGAGCTAAGGGGAAAGGAGACAGGCACAAAGGGGCAATAGAGAGTAACTATAGACTGCTTAAATATAACACAAAATTGAAAATAAACCAAAGATCAACAAAACTGATAACTCAAACTATAAAGTCCAAAAAGGGTTCAAAGTTCAAAACAGGAAAACCATAGTGTTTGTACAATAGTGTGAAACCATTTCCAACTAGCTCCCCTTTTGAGTGAACATCACTAACACATTATTTACATGAACAATATAATGAATGGGGTATGATTAGGGGTAAAATAATAATAAAGAGCAAACTTAAAACAGGATAAGTTGAAATAAATAAGTCTCTTTTAATAAACATTTGGCCTTTTACAGATCATTCCGGCATCAAATAATTACCAGATACTTTCCAATCTAACATCATCCCCCTGAAAAACCCTCAGAAACTGCAGCTTGTTGCAGCTAATTCAAAATGTTTAAAAGAGGAATAAATCCAGTCGTGTATAAAGGAGAAGGAAAATAGACCACATTTAAACTGGAGTTTCTCCATTTCCATTCTGTGCTTGATTGACATCTTAATATGTCAGACTGCAGGATGCCTGTTCACCCAAACTGCCAGAACAGTTCTGGGATTGAGAAAGCGGACAGCAAGTGACACTTGAATGGCTTCCTGCTTCTGTCTTGCTGTTTTTTGGTCCTTTTTAAAGGCAACGGCTGACGTGAAAGGTAAAGATGATGGATTTTGATCAAATCAGATCTTTCTTAGTGACTGCCAAACTAAAGAAAAGGTTTCCTAGGCATGGACACCAGTTTGGACGAGGAAAGTAAAAGTCAAATATGAAGTTATGGAGATTGATGGCTGATGAACATTGGATGGAAGCCTTGCAGGATCATGTTTCTACTGCATAATATGTAAATATCTCATCTTAGAGGTAAACATACTGTTTCCTTAGCAGTTCATTTCAGCAAATACACTTATTTTAAAGACTGTTTTAGATTAGTTTTTTGAAGAGTAAAACTAAATGAATTACTTATGATGACAGAACAGACGATAGTTGATTCGTCACTTGGACCCAGACATGGGCAATGTGGAGTCAACAAGTCATCTCCATGTCATGTATTGGTTCTACCCAGCCAATTAACCAGGTGAGTCCAATCTGCACAGGTTAATTCACGGTGAAGATTGGACTCACCTGCTTTGGTAGAACCAATACATGACATGGAGATGACTTGTTGACTCCACTTTGCCCATGTCTGCTTGGACCGCATTAATATTTCATCTTTCCATTTTAGTATAATAATTAAGTAGAAATGACTGTGTTATCTTTAGGATTTAGCCCTATGTGACTACATTTTCCATCTGTTAGATCGATATTCTCCAACCTTGACTTTGTGGCTCACTTAATCCTTTGAAGTTTCTTTGGCTTCAATCTGAGAAATGTAACACACAGAAGCAGCCATTTCTCAGCTCCATCATGGAGCCACTAAGATCTGGCAACCTCTCATTTCAGTCTACTATTTCTATTGGAGCAGAATCCTTTGTGTTGATCGTGGCATCGTAACAAGAAGTAAAAAATATTGATGTACTTTAGACCTGTCGAATTTTATAAATAACTTATATACTATAAGTTATATTATTTCATTCACCTGCTGTTCCCTCCCCATGCTCTAATTATCATTCATCTTATACACCTGTACCTTCTATTATTTATATATGGATTAGCCCAGCAAACGGGGCCAGATTATAATTCATGTTATGTTTTCATATTTGCTGTTCATGTTCATGTTTCTGAACCTTGAAGGCTGGTGTGTCGAGAGGGTGTTTGTGTTTGTATCCTGTCTCCTTATATCCCGTCTCTTCTCCGCTGAGCTCTCAGGGTTTTGGCTCGGAGTGCGGGGGGAGCTCGGGTTCTGGCTCTTCTCCGCGGAGCCGTCTGGTTTTGGCTTTGAGTGCTGGGGTGGTCAATTTTAATTCCCATAATCCTGGCTCCTTGGAGGAGTACAGTTTAAAGTTCTGCAGTTATCCTGGTACCATGTCTTGTCTCCTGTTCCTCTCAAACACTGAGCCTGCCTGTTTCGATCTGAGTGTGTCTTTCTGAGCTCGCTGCTGAACTCTTAACCTGCCTGAATCCTCTGAGGATTCTTGGAACCCTGGATCTGTCTGTTCCTGGTCGGCTACGGACTCCTGGATCTAGGAACTGTCCGGTTCTGAACTGTTTCTCTGACCTAGGTTGGTCTCCTCCCTGCTCACTGGAGTTGCTGCATGGGGGACGCTCTGGACGGCTCAGCGCCACCTCTTGTTGGCAGTGCATCGGCTGCTCCTACCTTTAATGACAGCATGAACTGAACTGTTAAACCAGAGTGTCAGTGATGAGCGATGCTCTACCTTCACCCTGCAGCCGCTGCAGGTGCGCTGATCCACAGCAGCCCATTTCTGTTCTGTTTATTTATTTTGTGAGTAAACGTTTTGAAACTTCCCACTGTCTGACTCACTCGCTTCAGTACTGGGTCCATATTAAACTTATTCACTACAAAATTGTACATAGGTATTATTTTACACCAAGTAAGTTGTGTCGAATGGGTTTAATAAAGGATAACAAATGCTGGAAGTGTAATAAAGAGGTTGGCACATTTCTTCATAGATTATGGGAGTGTCCCTTGATAATGCCCTTTTGGAAGAAAAAATTCGAGGACTGGCTTAGTCAACCTCTACCAGAGTCTGCACAATTTTGCCTTTTAGGAGACAAGTCATTGATGCCAGAGGGCATCCCAACAGCTGAAGGTAGACTAATGATGACAGGTTTTCTAGTAGCAGCCAGAATTATTCTTCGTAAATGGAAGAGCCCACATAGACCAGAAATCAAGGAATGGCTTCAACAGAGACAGCCGCTTATGAGGTCATGATTTCTAGGGTGCAGAAAGAGCCAAGTAAGGCTAGCCAAGCATGGGTATATTTTGACTACAATGTTGGTAAAAATTCTTTAGGGATTTGGGGTGTGATGTATGCTGTGAGTATGAATATGTGCATTTCTATATCTATGAATAGGTAACTGATAAGTGCTGTCATGTTCTGTGTTGCTGCCGATGTTTATGTTTCCGTTGTTGTAACTGTGTTATAAAAGAAAAATAAAGAAAAAAACTTTAATGAAAAAAAAAAGTACTGGGTCCATGACAATATGTGTTTTTTCTTCTGTGAAATTTAATACTATTATTCTGGATTGCCTTTTTCTGGATTTATTATTTCAGGGAATTGATTTTCACACAAATACAATCCTTTCCTTTTGTGTAAATATTTCAAGTCTTCTTTGGTGGTATTTCTGATTTTAGCACAGCTACTGCCATCAGCTTGGCATGCAGAGAAGAAAACAGACGCATCAGCCCACAGTACAGAGAGGAGACGCTGCAGTCCCACAGCTCACAGCGACACGTTCAGCATCAGCCGCTGCAGCTGGAGCTAAAGTTACAAGAGTCCTGGAGTTATCAGTCATCCAGCGAGCTGTCACAGGAACAAAATCAACTGCTGTGTTTTCTACGCCACAGTGGGTTAACTGTCATCCTGCCAGGGCTAATTTCACAACGGTTTGATTTGCTGCCAAATGAGGTTAGGAGACTGCAAGAACGCACAAACAATCATCACTTTAAACGTAATGAAAAGTTATTGTTGTCGAGGAAATGTAGATTAAGCACTTTTCCTGAGCAAGAAACACAAAACATCACAGCTGTGTGTTTTAGCAAGGCGGTAAAACCAAGTAAGCAAGATGTAGTAAATGAAGAGAGAGGCGTAAAACTCCCTGATTTACTGACTGATTTAATGTGCCTTCCTGTAGTTTACGCATCAACGTCACCGCGAGTATCAGCGTCAGGGGTGACATGTACTGAGTCAAGGGAGAAATACATTTTCCAAATAATGTCAATTCAGGCAACAAAGCAAATCTCAGAAGTGACAAAAGAAACAAGAGCTCATCCTCAAAGGCCATAGGCGTCAATTAGCATGTTAGTTGATAAAGTTTCCGACACGTCAACCAAGGACTGACATCTAGGACTTGTTAGGATGAGTTAAAGTGGCGCTATAGGTGGGAAATGATTGCTGGTACTCCACTTACTGCCATGGGTAACATTTTATGCAAAATGAGGTAAATCTATTGAATCTATAGATCAGTAGTTTTATTGTGCAGAAATCAGTAAGTAAAAAAGAACCAAGCAAGAATCTTTATGATTCAGATTCAAAGTGTTATGAACTCACTTTTATTGACTTCAGTTTCCTTTGCTGATGAAGGTTCTCAATCATCCAGGTCATAGTCATTCCGTAAAAATTCAGTTCAGTTTATTTCTATAGCGCAGATTCACAACACATGTCATCTCAGGTCACTTTCCAGTTCACCAGATCATCCAGTCAGATTGATTCAAAGTTTTCTATCTAAGGAAAACCAGCTGATTGCATCGACTCATTGACTCTTCAGCAATCCCTCACACTAAGCATGCTTGTAGCGACAGTGGAGAGGAAAAACTCCCTTTGAACAGGAAGAAACCTGCAGCAGAACCAGGCTCAGTGTGAGCGGCCATCTGCTGAGGCCCACTGGGGTTCAAGGAGACAGAAGCAGACATAGAAAAAGAAGCATAGATACAAAAGGCAACCTCATGGTGTTAACATGGAAATGAAGAAATAGATTAAATATCTTTAAAAGCAGAGGAGATAACTTTGAGGTGAGATTTGAATAAGTTCACTACTATCTTAGAGAGCTTTCAGCAGGACGCAGCATAGGGCAGGTGATACGAATCAAAAACCAGTGGGGAATGGAAACACAAAGAAAAACTTTTAGGGTCTTCAAAGTTCACATATTAATCGAAAATCTTTTATAATATTTTACAAAACTGATTTAACACAAGGATGCGTGGATTTTGGACCTGATCTGCACTGCGGTTGGAATACTATTTTTTTTCTCTGCTTCTGCTGTTTCTTGTCTTTTCGTTTGGAGTTACTTTTCCTCTAGAAGCCTCATTCAGAACCAGATTCCTGCAAAACAGATACTGAGTGCCCTAAAAAAAGTGTTTATTATCCCCTGTTGTTGTCTGATGTGATTTTACTTTAAGCAGCATTATAGTCACCTGCTGCCACCTCCAAACACCTGGTGAGGCTGCATCAGT
Organism: Cyprinodon diabolis; assembly: GCA_030533445.1. Classification (NCBI taxonomy): domain Eukaryota; kingdom Metazoa; phylum Chordata; class Actinopteri; order Cyprinodontiformes; family Cyprinodontidae; genus Cyprinodon; species Cyprinodon diabolis. The sequence continues at coordinate 1,678,286 of CM060080.1, read as the reverse complement.
TCAGCGGCCGCTTGGGAGCTGAACTGATGCAGCCCATCTTAAACCAGTGGTTCCCAACCTTTTTTGACTTGTTTTCCCCTTTGGGCATTTTTTCTAACCACGAACCCCCCCCCCCCTTGAATCAAAAGTTGTGGTGATTGTCCAAACATGGAATGTTCAATATCTAATTATTTAAAAAAAAATATTTGTTTCCATCTTTTTTACTTGAGCTTTTCATTATTTGCCCTGTTATTCTTTCAGATTTGGTGGAAGTTATTTGAGGATCCAAATGCAGAGAAGTGGGAGGCAGGGATGAGTTTGTGCAGATTTTATGAAAAGCAGATGGCAACAGAAGAAAAACTAAAGGAACAATCCACAGAAAACCAAAACTAGACGCCAGGGGGAAAACACATGTAGAGCAATGCAATGAAGAGGATGCAGCAATGAGGAACTGCACAGGAGCTGTATATATGGGGGACAGAGCAAAGAGTGGACTAATCAGCTGATAGGAAGCAGGTGTGGATAGAAGTAACTAGAAGGGAGCTAAAGGGAAAGGAGCCTGGCAAAAGGCGGAGACAGAAACTCAAAAAATGCAACACAGCTTATATGCACCACAAAATGGAAAATAAACCAATTACCAAAGAAACAGAATGAGAATAAAAGGGCCCACAAAGGGCAGAATCATGACATATTCTTTCCAACTCAAATAATAAATCAACATTAATATGTTGCCTGGAAGCTAGTAAGGAATCATTATAAATACAAAATAATCTGATTATAAATTTGTATTTATAAAACTGCAGCTCGTCTGAGTAATTCGCTTATAATCACATTTAAACTTAAGGAATTGGGAACAAAGAAAATTGTGAACAAAAAAGATATTCAGACTGACTCCATTTGTTTTACTTTGTTTTCGTTATTCATGAGCTGGTTTGATCAGGTGTGGGGAAACAGCTGATGCCAGGCTGTTCCAGTCCAGCTTCTTCCTCTGCTTTGGTTTGATGTCAAAGCTGAAGGTGAACTGAAACATAAAAGAAAAAAATACTTTTTGGTTAAAAGATCCCAGGACTATTTCATTTTATTACCTAAGAAATAAAATATTTTCATGTACCTCTTGCAATGCAATTCTGTTCCATAAATGATAAGAGTTTTTAATTCAGAGTAATTTTCCTTTAAATGTGCTTTACTGGAGGCATCCATGTTTGTCAAAGAACACTACTGCCACCTACTGGTTAGTGACATTGTCACGGTGCGGTATCGGCTGTTGATCAAGTCCCAGTGCTGTATCTGGTGTTTGTCACAACGCGCTATTATCCAAGTCATCTTGAAAACATTCTTCTTCCAAATGTTGGCTACATATTACGGGTTTTTTCTCTGGCCAGAAGTTCGATGGCAAATCCTCCCTCTTAAAGTTGGCGATCCAACGACCAACCCGTCCGTGGAGGATCAGGAATCAGAAAGGTGGAATAACTCTTTTTTTCACTTTTACCCGATGTATTCCAGCATCCAGCTGCCATGCACGTGGGCATTGTCAGTTTCACTATAGCTCTGGTGAATTTCAATGGTGAAGTCCTCTGGAAATCTTCAATAATTGTTGTTGATTGCAGATGTGTCTAGTAGTTCCCATTTATTTTGCTTGTAAAGCGGGGAGAATGGCGCTAGGCTTACCGCACCGTGACGTCACTGCTGGAAGATGGCAGGTGTTGGGATCTGGAGATTCACCACCTTCTCCAGCAGAGTGCGCTGTGGGTCTCCTGGGCTGGAGCCCTCCAGCACACCTGATGCTCATCAGCCCATCAGGAGACCTTCCTACATAAGCAGCAGCCAGACCTTCCTTCAACGCCGCAGTGTTGACCAAGTTTGGTTAGCGAACCTGAGCCTCAGTTATTGAGCTGCTGCAGCTGTCCAGAGGAACTCCATCTGAAGTTAAGTTATTTTCTCTGTGATATCTCTGTATCTAAGTAACTCTAACTGACTACTTTAAAACATAGCACCTTCTGCTGTACTTTTCTACTGAGCACTTGTCAGTTTCACACGGTTTTATTTCTGATAGCAAGGAGTAGCTAGCCTAGGCTAGCGCTAGCTTAGCATTGCTATGGCTTCTCTCTCTCCCTCCCTTGACTTTTTTCCAACTCTTCCTTCTTCCTCTCCTCTCTCCTGCTCTCTGTGTCAGATGTTCAGTTATTCCTCTGCCTTCTTTAGTGATAATAGGATGTGTAATAAGTGTAGTATTTTTGTAGCTTTGGAGGCGAGGGTGTCAGAGTTAGAATCCAGGCTTCAGGCTGTTGAACATCCAGCAGTGCCTGAGCAGCCAGGCGATTGGGTAACTGTACGCAGAAAGCGTAGTCGTGGATCTCTGCCCACTGGTCACCACCAACCCGTTCACGTTTCTAACCGGTTTTCCCCACTCAGTGACACACCCACTGAGAAGCCCACTCTGGTGATTGGCAGCTCCATAGTCAGAAACGTGGCATTAGAGACACCAGTGACCATATTCAAATGTTTGCCGGGGGCCAGAACGGGCGACATCAAATCCTACCTGAAACTGCTGGCTAAGGACAAGGTTAAATACAGTAAGATTGTTATTCACGCTGGTGGTAATGACACCCGGTTACGCCGATCGTAGGTCACTAAAATTAGTGTTGCTTCGGTGTGTAAGTTTGCCAAAAAAATGTCGGACTCCGTAATTTTCTCTGGTCCCCTCACTGATCTGACCAGTGATGACATGTTTAGCCGCATGTCGTCATTCAACCGCTGGTTGTCTAGGTGGTGTCCTGAAAACAACGTGGGCTACATTCATAATTGGCAATCCTTTTGGGGAAAGCCTGGTCTGATTCGGAGAGACGGCATCCATCCCACTTTGGATGGTGCAGCTCTTCTTTCTAGGAATCTGGCCACATTTATTAGTCCTCAAAAACCCTGACCACCCAGGGTGCAGACCAGGAAGCAGAGTCCTAGTTTAACACACATCTCTGCAGATTCTCTACTGTTACTCACTCTTTACTCCATCCAGACAGTGTCTTGCCCACGACCAAAATCTAATAAATTAGCAAAGATTCCCAAAGGAGTAAATCATGATAATCTAATTAAAATCAAAATAACTCCAATTGGGGAAAAAGTTAAAACAATTAAATGCGGTCTGTTTAACATAAGATCTCTTTCCTCTAAAAGTCTGCTAGTTAATGACTTGATTTGTGATAATCACATTGACTTGTTTTGCCTTACAGAAACCTGGCTGCAGCAAGAGGATTATGTGAGCATAAACGAGGCAACTCCTTCAAGCTATTTAAATTTTCACATACCCAGAAGTTCTGGGCGAGGAGGAGGAGTAGCAACAATCTTCCAGTCTGACTTACTGATTACTCCCAAAAAAGTTAATACCTACAACTCTTTTGAACATTTAACCCTTAATTTCCCTGATCCAAATTTCAAGGCAAGAAAACCTCTTCTTTTTGTAACTTTGTATCGTCCGCCAGGTCCTTACTCTGAATTTTTAGATGAGTTTTCAGAGTTCCTTTCTGATTTGGTATTAAATACTGACAGGGTCATCATAGTGGGAGATTTTAACATCCATGCTGACATTGAAGGCGATAGCTTAAGAGCAGCCTTTAATGCTATCTTAGACACTATTGGCCCTTGTTCAAAATGTGAATAGTCCCACACATTCTCATCTTCATACTTTGGATCTTGTGCTGACATACGGCATAGAATGTGAAGAAATAACAGTATTTCCTCACAACCCTGTCCTCTCTGACCACTTTCTAATAACCTTCAGGATTACTTTAACAGAGTTCTCCTCCCCCAAAAGAAGGTTCAATTTTAGTAGATCTTTATCAGATAGTGCAGTTATAAATTTTAAAGAATCTGCTTCACTTTCTCTCTCCTCTGTGTCGCTGAGCAGTGCTGCAGAGTGCAAAAGCATAGCTTATTCCCCTTCACAGGTTGATGATTTTGTTGATGGGGTTGCTAGTTCTCTGCGTACTGCCTTAGACAACGCAGCTCCCTTCAAAATGAAAACCGTTGAAAATAGAAAGCTTGCTCCTTGGTTTAATGCAGAGCTGCGTACTTTGAAGCAAAATGCTAGGAAACTGGAGAGAAAATATCGCTCCACAGGCCTGCAGGAGTCCTTCCTAGTCTGGAAAAATGGTTTACTGCTGTATAAGAGGACCCTTTGTAAAGCAAGAGCAGCATACTTCTCCTCATTAATAGAGGAGAATAAGAATAATCCTAGATTTCTTTTTAATACAGTTGCCAAACTCACCCAGAGCCATAGCTCTGTTGAACCGTCCATCCCACCTGCTCTTAGCAGCAATGATTTTATGGGATTCTTTATAAATAAGATCGATCTTATTAAAAATAAGATCATAAGCACTCCTCTATCCGCGATTGTACCTGAGGTAGTCATGGAATCTGAACCGGGTTTAGACTGCTTTGATCCAGTTAAACTTTCTGAATTAGCAAAATTATTGTCTTCATCTAAGCCTTCAACTTGTATGTTAGATCCAGTTCCAACCAGGTTATTTAAGGAGGTATTCCCTTTGATCTCCTCCTCCATTTTAGATGTGATTAATCTATCTCTGTTACAGGGATATGTACCTAAAGCTTTTAAGGTTGCTGTAATTAAACCTCTGCTTAAGAAACCGTCTCTTGACCCAGATGACTTGGTTAATTATAGACCTATATCCAATCTTCCTTTCTTATCCAAAATTCTTGAGAAAGTAGTTGCCAAACAGGTTTGCGACCACTTACACCATAATGAACTTTTTGAAGAGTTTCAGTCTGGCTTTAGAGCTCATCATAGCACTGAAACAGCTCTGGTGAAAGTCACTAATGATATTCTCATGGCCTCAGATAATGGACTTGTATCTGTGCTCGTCCTGTTGGATCTTAGTGCTGCATTTGATACAGTTGACCATAATATTCTTTTAGAAAGACTTGAATATTTTGTTGGAATTAAAGGAACAGCACTAGACTGGTTTAAATCTTATCTATCTGATCGAATTCAGTTTGTTTATGTTAATGATAGATCTTCAACACGCTCAAAGGTTACCTGTGGAGTACCACAGGGATCAGTGCTAGGACCAATTCTCTTTACTTTATACATGCTCCCAATTGGTAGAGTTATTAGACAGCATGGGATTAATTTCCACTGTTATGCTGATGATACCCAGCTATATCTGTCTATAATCCAGATGAAGCTAACCCATTACATAGATTACAGGCATGTCTGAAGACATAAAAACCTGGATGACTCTTAACTTTCTGCTTCTGAATGCAGACAAAACAGAAGTTATAGTCTTTGGACCAGAGTCTCTGAAAAAGAAGCTGATTAGCCAGTCACTTCATTTGGATGGGATTAAACTGATTTCAGTAATAAAGTAAAAAATCTTGGTGTTATTTTTGATCAGGACCTGTCATTTAAATCCCAGATCAATGAAAGAATTTCCTTCTTTCATCTGAGGAACATTGCAAAAATGAGCAATCTCCTGTCCAGGGGTGATGCTGATAAACTAGTCCATGCATTTGTTACTTCAAGGCTGGACTATTGTAATTCTTTACTATCAGGAAGTCCACAAACTGTAGTTAAAAGCCTTCAGCTGATCCAAAATGCTGCAGCCAGAGTTCTGATGAAAATGAAAAAGAGAGATCATATCTCTCCTATCCTGGCTTCTCTTCATTTGCTTCCTGTTAAATCAAGAATAGAATTTAAAATCCTCCTTCTCACATATAAAGCCTTAAATGGCCAAGCTCCATCTTATATCAGAGATCTGATTGTTCCTTATGTTCCTAACAGAGCACTTCGCTCTCAATCTGCAGGTTTACTAGTGGTTCCTAGAATTTCTAAAAGTAGAATGGGAGGCAGATCTTTTAGTTATCAGGCTCCTCTCCTGTGGAACCAACTACCAGTTTTAGTCCGTGAGGCAGACACCCTGTCTACTTTTAAGACTAGGCTTAAAACTTTCCTTTTTGATAAAGCTTATAGTTAGGGTGGCTCAGGTTATCCTGAGCTGTCTTTAAAGTTATGCTGCTATAGGCTTAGACTGCTGGAGGACATAGGGACCCCTTTTTCATCATTCTGCTTCATTCTATCTCTATTCTCCTATTCTGCAGAATCTGTTAGTTCAATCTCTAACATTCTGCTCTCTCTGCTTTTTCTCATAGTAGCTTCATCTGGTCTGTTCCTGTTTGGCTGTGACTCCATCCTGGAGAGAAATATCAGCTGTGCTGCTGCCATCAACACCCTTGTTTGTAGATGTTGGAGATCGGCCTGTCTTCCAGTGTGGTCCTGTTTCTCTGGCCGTGGCTGGGTGGATGTGCTCTCTTCATCCTCTGGCATGGGAGCTGCCTTGGAGCTCGTCTGCCTGGCTGTGTGTTTCCTGGACGGGGCCGCCTTTTACAGCTGCTTTTTGTGTCTCTGCTTCTGTCTCCTTGAACCCCAGTGGGCCTCAGCAGATGGCCGCTCACACTGAGCCTGGTTCTGCTGGAGGTTTCTTCCTGTTAAAAGGGAGTTTTTCCTCTCCACTGTCGCTACAAGCATGATTAGTGTGAGGGATTGTATTTGAGTCAATGAGTCAATGCAATCAACTGGTTTTCCTTAGATAGAAAACTTTGTATCAATTTGACTGTATGATCTGGTTGAACTGTAAAGTGCCTTGAGATGACATGTGTTGTGAATTTGGCGCTATATAAATAAACTGAATTGAATTGAATTATTTTGATCAGAATCTAAGTTGTCTCTAGAGAGAAACCTGATTCTAACCTGCCTCTGTCTTCTTGCTCACAGGAACCTGTCTAAGTCTAAAGCTCTGGATGAGCTTAGCCTGCAACCTGCCTGCCTGCCCAAGGAAGCCAAACCTGAAGATTCCAATCTGGACTCGTCCTGCAGTTCTCAAGAAAGAACTGGAAACCCAAACCAAGCTCTGCCACTCACTAGTCAGAAGCTAGACGCTGCTGCTGCTGAGCACTCTGCTGAACCAACAGTCTCTGGACCCAACCGGTTCCCTCCCTCACTAGAAATCAGTTTTGGACCACCTCAAGGTATTTACTGGAACAATTAAATCAACTAATCATCTGACTGCCTGGCTAATCAAACTATCCGTCTCTGCAGACATCAGTGATTCCAGTCCCGGACCCGTGCCTGAACCTGTTCATGTTTCCTCTGTGCAAAACCATTCAATAAACTCTGTTAAACTTTTACTCTGTTTCCGTTGGTGTTCTGCATGTGGGTTAAGTCTCTTAAGCCAATCATGACAGCAGGAGGGAGGGGTTACTACAGTAGTAGCCAAATAAAAATTCCAGCACTTTCCTTGATAGGCCCCTGGCTGGTATCCTACAATTCATTTTTAAACATAAACCTTTGTACTAAAATATTCTTTCTGTCATGATTTGTGGACATTAAGATCTAAATAGAAGCACCATCTCCTGGTCAGACCCTGTAATTTAGTAAAAAGGGGGAGTTAGAGTGAAATAAATATACACCCAGGAGAAGGCCAGTGGCTGGAAGTTGGAGGGGATTTTGCAGGGAGTTGCAGGGAAGTGGGCTGCCGTTCGGCTGGCGTTTGACTGGGAAGGGCCATTTTTGGCCGTTCCCAGACGCAGTGATCTTAACGAAATGTATTGTTTTTATTTTATTTTTTTACAGATTAATACTTAATTCATTAAATCACCGCACACGTATTAGTTTTGGTATAGATCATTTTTCATTGGTTATTTCTTGCCGACCAGACTTTTTTCTTTAAACTCGGACATCATGACATTTCACACACCTGCTCTGTAATATTCCACTGTTTTACAGAGAGGCCGGGCTCCTAGCGATCCCTGTCATCTCTGAGCAGGTGGTAGGTCGTTTGATTTTTATGAAACTGGCATGGCTCTGCTGAAACTGGCATGGCTCTGCTGAGCCATGCGATGAAATTAGAGGCAAAGCTGTTTCTATTTTTAAAAACCTACAGTTGTGGTCAAAAGTGTACCTACACTTGTAAAAAATCATAATGTTATGGCTGTCTTGAGTCTTCAATAAGTTCTACAACTCTTATTTTTCTGTGATAGAGTGATCGGAACACATACATGTTTGTCACAAAAAACAGTCATAAAATTTGGTTCTTTCATAAATTTATTATGGGTCTGCTGAAAATGTCACCAAATCTGCTGGGTCAAAAATATACATACAGCAACAAAATCTGTCAACTTTGGTGATGTAGCGAGTTGTGTCAATCAAATTAGCTTCATGTCATGGCCTCTTCACTTCTTCTAAGTGATTCTGATTGACTACAGCTGTTGACTTCTCATGAGCCCATTTAAATAGGGCTCATTTGACCCAGTGATTAGACTCAGCTACAAAAGCTACAATGGGAAAGTCAAAGGAACTCAGTGTGGATCTGAAAAAGCGAATTATTGACTTGAACAAGTCAGGGAAGTCACTTGGAGCCATTTCAAAGCAGCTACAGGTCCCAAGAGCAACTGTGCAGACAATTATACGCAAGTATAAAGTGCATGGAACAGTTGTGTCACTGCCACGATCAGGAAGAAAACGCAAGCTATCACATGCTGCCGAGAGGAGATTGGTCAGGATGGTCAAGAGTCAACCAAGAATCACCAAGAAGCAGGTCTGCAAGGATTTGGAAGCTGATGGAACACAGGTGTCAGTCTCCACAGTCAAGCGTGTTTTACATCGGCATGGACTGAGAGGCTGCCGTGCAAGAAAGAAGCCCTTGCTCCAGAAAAGGCACCTTAAGACTCGGCTGAAGTTTGCTGCTGATCACATGGACAAAGATAAAACCTTCTGGAGGAAAGTTCTCTGGTCAGACGAAACAAAAATTGAGCTGTTTGGCCACAACACCCAGCAATATGTTTGGAAGAGAAAAGGTGAGGCCTTTAATCCCAGGAACACCATGCCTACTGTCAAGCATGGTGGTGGTAGTATTATGCTCTGGGGATGTTTTGCTGCCAGTGGAACTGGTTTTTTGCAGAAAGTAAATGGGATAATGAAGAAGGAGGATTACCTCCAAATTCTGCAGGAAAACTTAAAACCATCAGCCCGAAGGTTGGGTCTTGGGCGCAGTTGGGTGTTCCAACAAGACAATGACCCAAAACACACATCAAAAGTGGTAAAGGAATGGCTAAACCAGGCTAGAATTAAGGTTTTAGAATGGCCTTCCCAAAGTCCTGACTTAAACCCCATTGAGAACATGTGGACAGTGCTAAAGAAACAGGTTCATGCAAGAAAACCATCACATTTAGCTGAACTGCACCAATTCTGTTAAGAAGAGTGGTCAAACATTCGACCTGAAGCTTGCCAGGACCTTGTGGATGGCTACCAAAAGCGCCTAGTTGCCGTGAAAATGGCCAAGGGACATGTAACCAAATACTAATGTTGCTGTATGTATATTTTTGACCCAGCAGATTTGGTGACATTTTCAGCAGACCCATAATAAATTTATGAAAGAACCAAATTTTATGACTGTTTTTTGTGACAAACATGTATGTGTTCCGATCACTCTATCACAGAAAAATAAAAGTTGTAGAACTTATTGAAGACTCAAGACAGCCATAACATTATGATTTTTTACAAGTGTAGGTACACTTTTGACCACAACTGTACACATGATCCATCCACACACGCATCGGACCTTCACATTTTTCATATTCAGGAATCAGTGGTTGTGTGTGCCGTCCAACAGCCTCCATGCTGAACCAGTCATCACTACTTCCTAAAAATCCTCAGCACATATATATATAAGGTTTAAGAAAGAACAGTCAAATATTAGGAAGGAAGCTGATGTGTCAATCATTTAGGACGTTTAGAGCTGGCTCTGCATCAGGATGCCGTAAAACATCTGCAGGATTTGAAAAATAATGAGCACATAATGGGACATGAAATTAGCTTCAGTGGTGGAGCCCATGAATAAGGAAACGGATGACTGACAATTTGCTTGTTTGAAAATGCATAAAAAATATTTTAAACCCCAGATTAGAAAAATAGTTAAGGATGGTGTGATGAGGAAGAGTTTTAGAAGATTTTGTTTTAGTCAGAGATTTCAGCAGCAGGGCTGAAAGGATTCATCGCATTGATTATTAAAATGATCGTCAACTAACTTGGTGGTTAAAGTGTTACGTAGAGTTTTGGTAAAAAGATTCTAAAACATTCCATTTGCTGACAGAATAACCGACTCGCAGCAATAATTATGACAAAGTCAACCAAAAATATAAACTGTTTTTGTCAGGACTCAGCCGACAGGGCCGTGCAGTTTCTGCCGGTTCTGCTTCTTTCTGCTTTCTCCGCAGGTGTTTGCAGTTGACAGGTGGGCAGGGCGCACACACCTGTGGCTGGTTGAGCTGCGTCTGATCGCACTATAAGAGCAGCATCCAGACAGCAGGAGGACGCCAGTGTGTTAACCGTAGTGGTACGACTAAGGCCACAGTCTCTCTACTGAGTTCAGACTTCCCTCGTTAACCCAAACCTCTGTGTTCCCCAGGTTACCTCTCGATCGCCTTTCAGAGGGTCCCACTCGTGCTGACTCCAGAGTCTGAGTTCCCACAGGGTCCTCCCTTTCTCCTGGCTCTAAGCAAGGTGCTTCGAGCCACTCTGGTTTCTCCTGCTGCCCCGGATCATTGTAAGTCAGCGCAGCTCTGTCACCCCCAAGCCCGAGCCTCACCGGTCACTGAGACACCTGCCACCAGCTCCATCGATCAGAGCCTGAGTCCGCTCCGTCCTCCCCCGGTTAGGTTGCTGCGTCCGGTGGTAAGCTCACGTTCCTCTGTTCTTTTTTGCCTGATCGCCCTTTCCGGCTAATCACCTACTTCTCCTTTCAGAAGTCGAACGGGCCCCGGTGCTGTGGCTTCCCCGTCGCCTCCGTTGCTTCCATTTTCTCTCTATCAATAAACAGTTAACTGATCCCTGTTGCCGTGTGTGTTCTGCATGTGGGCTAAATACGTTCAGCCGAACATGACAGAAGAACACACTGGCCAGACAGACCCAGCGGACACATTCGGCAGGGCGTTAAATGCCCAGCAGGATCAGATTCGGGGATTAGAGTCCACTGTTCTAGCCGTTCAGAATCAGCTGCAGGGCGTAGCCGCCCAGCTCAATCAGCTGACAGGTTTACTGAGTGCAAGCGCTCAGCCTGCAGCCTCTGCACAGCCCGACCCCGCCCCCGGTCCAGCGCCAGCTGATTCGTTTTCACCTGTCCCTGAGACTTTTTCTCCCAGTCCTGAGAAATTCTCCGGGGACAGTGTAGATTGTTCTGGTTTTCTCTTCCAATGCTCCCTGGCTTTAAATCGTAGTCCACGCTCTTTTCCCCATGACGACTCCAAAATAGCCTTTATTTTGCGCCTTCTCACCGGCAGAGCCCTCAGATGGGCGGAATCCCGTTTTCCAGACTGCAGAAGATTCCGCTGCTCATTTAGTGAATTCATAACAGAATTCAAGATGGTTTTCGCTGCCGAGTCGGATGAGACGACTGATTCCCGACGCCTCCTCGCCCTCAGGCAGCGGGGAAAGCGCGTTGCAGACTTCGCAATTGAGTTTAGAACTCTTGCGGCTGCAGCTGGCTGGGAAGAGCGCGCGCTTAAGACTGTGTTTTTTCAGGCTTTAGACGAGCCACTAAAGGATGAATTAGCCCGTCTTGAGGTGCCCGCCTCTCTAAATGAGTTCATCTCCCTTGCGGTTAGATTAGATAACCGTCTAAGGGGAAGGTTTAGAGGACGAGCTGAGAGATCCCTCCCGTCTTCTCCACCTGATCCTATTCCCGGTCGACCCGCAGCGCGTCCTCCTTCTCCTCCTGAGCCCATGCAGTTGGGCCGGTTACGGCTCACCCCCGAGGAGAGGCAGCAGCGTATAGCTGCCAAATTATGTATTTATTGTGCTTCCCCGAATCATTTTATTGGCGACTGCCCTGAGCGGTCAAAAGACCGGGTCCGCCGGCTGTAGCAGGGAGACCGTCGGACCAAGTTAAGCTGTCAGCCCCTGCTCCTCCGCGTCTGTGCTTACGCGCCGCTTTAATTTCTTCCCGTGAAACCTTTAAGTTTTCCGCTCTGGTTGATTCAGGGTGCGACTTTAATTTAATAGACTGTTCTTTCGTTCAACGCTCCCAGCTCGAAACCGTGCCCCTGTGCACCCCTCTCAAGGTCTCAGCCTTAGATGGAGGGGCTCTCCCTCAGATAACCCACCGAACTAAGCCCCTTGAGCTCGTGGTTTCAGGAAATCACAGGGAGCAGATCTCCTTCTTGGTTTTTCCTGTTAAGCAGGCTCCTCTGGTGTTGGGTTATTCTTGGTTACAGCAACACAACCCAAACATTAACTGGGCTGACCGGCGCATCGAAGCCTGGTCGATTAAATGCCATTCCAGCTGCCTGCTGTCGGCGGAACCCGCCAGCCCGATCACAGTCCAGCCTTCTGCTGAGGTTGATCCAGAAATGTTAAGACTCGTTCCAGAGTCGTATCACGACCTCAAGTTGGTTTTTAGTAAGTCCCAGGCCTGCTCTTTGCCACCGCACCGACCCTACGATTGCGCAATCAACCTCCTGCCGGGCGCCCCGCTCCCAGCCAGTCGCCTGTATAACATTTCTCAGGCCGAGCGACAGGCTTTGGAGAAATACATTAAGGAGTCACTAGCAGCCGGGCTGATTAGACCCTCGTCTTCCCCCCTCGGGGCTGGGTTCTTTTTTGTTGCGAAGAAGGATGGCTCCCTTCGCCCGTGCATAGACTACCGTGGGTTAAATGCTATAACGGTAAAGAACAGGTACCCCCTTCCTCTCCTTTCCTCCGCTCTTGAACCGGTCCAGTCCGCTACGGTCTTTTCTAAATTAGATCTGCGTAATGCTTACCACCTGGTCCGGATCCGCCGGGGGGACGAGTGGAAAACGGCCTTCAAGACACCCTTGGGCCATTTTGAATACCTGGTAATGCCTTTTGGGCTCAGCAATGCTCCAGCGGTCTTCCAATCCCTTGTGAACGATGTCCTCCGTGATTTCCTGAACCTCTTCGTTTTTGTCTACCTGGATGATATACTCATTTATTCACGAACCCTCTCTGAACACAGACACCATGTCCGCCTCGTTCTTCAGCGCCTTCTGGAGAATCGGCTTTTTGTGAAAGCAGAAAAGTGCGAGTTCCACAAACCCTCTGTCACCTTCCTTGGTCTCATCCTGGAAGGGGGGCGTGTCCGGTCTGACCCTGAAAAGATCAGGGCTGTTCTCGAGTGGCCTGAACCAGAGAACAGAAGAGAGCTGCAGCGGTTTTTAGGTTTCGCTAACTTTTATCGCCGCTTTATCCGTGGGTACAGTCAGATCGCCGCCCCCCTTCATGCCCTCACGTCCGTGAAGACTTCGTTCAGGTGGAACACAGAGGCCGACTCAGCTTTCCGTGACCTTAAGGACAGGTTTTCCAAGGCCCCCATTCTCGTTCATCCAGACCCCTCCAAACAGTTCATTGTCGAAATAGATGCTTCCGACACTGGTGTTGGAGCTGTGTTGTCTCAGTGCTCGGGACTGGATCAGAAGATGCACCCATGCGCCTTCTTCTCCCGTCGTCTGTCCCCCGCTGAACGCAACTACGACGTCGGCGACAGGGAGCTCCTGGCCATAAAATTGGCCCTGGAGGAGTGGCGCCACTGGCTGGAGGGGTCTGAGCAGCCAGTACAAATATGGACAGATCATAAGAATCTAGCTTATCTCCAAACAGCTAAACGACTCAATCCCAGGCAAGCCCGTTGGTCCCTATTCTTTTCCCGTTTTAATTTAAGTATCTCCTACCGACCTGGTTCCAAGAATCTAAAACCTGATGCTCTGTCCCGCCTGTACGCCCCCCACGACTCAGTTAAGGAGCCCTCTCCCATCCTACCTCCAACCTGCACCTTTGGGGCCCTCCAGTGGGAGATTCTGGACCTCATTTCCCAAGCTCTGCCTGCTGACCCGGACCCAGGTAATGGCCCACCTAACCGCACCTATGTCCCCTCCTCTGTTCGGCCCCGCCTCATCCAGTGGGCCCACTCTGAAAAGTTATCGGCCCATCCTGGAATCCTCCGAACTATCAAGTTCATTTCCCGGCGGTTCTGGTGGCCCGACTTACCCAAGGATGTTAAACAGTTCGTCCTAGCCTGCCCAGTTTGTGCACAGAACAAGCCATCAAACAGACCCCCTGCAGGCTTGCTCCAGTCCCTGCCAGTCCCTGAGCGGCCATGGTCCCACATAGCCCTAGACTTTGTCACCGGCCTACCCTCCTCCCAAGGTATGACCACTATTCTCACTGTGACTGATCGTTTCTCTAAGGCCTGCCACCTTATTCCCCTCAGAAAACTCCCCTCTGCTTTTCAGACGGCCCAGCTCCTGGTGAAGCATGTTTTCCGCCAGCATGGGATCCCGCTGGACGTTCTGTCTGACCATGGTCCACAGTTCACCTCGCGTGTGTGGAAGGAGTTTGCCGTGGCCCTTGGTGCCCGGTACTCTCTTACCTCTGGCTACCATCCGCAGACCAACGGTCAGACTGAGCGGCTCAACCAGGAGCTGGAGACCGCTCTCCGCTGTCTAACCTCCACCAATCCCTCCGACTGGTGTCAGTTCCTTCCCTGGGTGGAGTACGCTCATAACAGTCATGTCTCCACTGCGACTGGCATCTCCCCCTTCGAAGCTTCTCTGGGCTACCAACCACCTCTGTTTCCCGACGACCACAAGGAAATAGCTGTACCTTCCGTTGCCCACCACATCCACCGATGCAAAAGGGTCTGGACCCAGACCATCCAAGCCCTGAACCGGACCTCTGAGCTGAACCGCCGGTTTGCTGACCGCAGGCGAGTTCCTGCCCCCTCCTATCACCCCGGTCAGCGGGTCTGGTTATCTACTCGAAACCTCCCGTCCAGATCTTCCCATCGGAAGTTATTACCACGTTTCACTGGCCCCTATGAGATTGTCTCCCTCCTCAGCCCGACGACCGTCCGCCTCCGTCTCCCGTCCCATTCCAGGACCCACCCTACCTTCCATGTCTCTCAAATCAAGCCCGTCCTCTCTAGCCCGTTTTGCCCTCCGGCCGAACCCCCTCCACCCACCCTCGACCACCTGGGACGTCAGGTCCAAAGGGTCGTGGCCTCCCGTCGGCGTGGTAGAGGGTATCAATACCTCGTCGACTGGGTGGGCTGCGGTCCGGAGGAACGTTCCTGGGTTTCTGGTTCCTCCCTCCCTGACAGGTCGTTGGTGGACTCTTTCCTCTCCTCTTCCTCGAGGTCGCCGGGTGGCGACCATTGAGGGGGGGGTGGTGTCAGGACTCAGCCGACAGGGCCGTGCAGTTTCTGCCGGTTCTGCTTCTTTCTGCTTTCTCCGCAGGTGTTTGCAGTTGACAGGTGGGCAGGGCGCACACACCTGTGGCTGGTTGAGCTGCGTCTGATCGCACTATAAGAGCAGCATCCAGACAGCAGGAGGACGCCAGTGTGTTAACCGTAGTGGTACGACTAAGGCCACAGTCTCTCTACTGAGTTCAGACTTCCCTCGTTAACCCAAACCTCTGTGTTCCCCAGGTTACCTCTCGATCACCTTTCAGAGGGTCCCACTCGTGCTGACTCCAGGGTCTGAGTTCCCACAGGGTCCTCCCTTTCTCCTGGCTCTAAGCAAGGTGCTTCGAGCCACTCTGGTTTCTCCTGCTGCCCCGGATCATTGTAAGTCAGCGCAGCTCTGTCACCCCCAAGCCCGAGCCTCACCGGTCACTGAGACACCTGCCACCAGCTCCATCGATCAGAGCCTGAGTCCGCTCCGTCCTCCCCCGGTTAGGTTGCTGCGTCCGGTGGTAAGCTCACGTTCCTCTGTTCTTTTTTGCCTGATCGCCCTTTCCGGCTAATCACCTACTTCTCCTTTCAGAAGTCGAACGGGCCCCGGTGCTGTGGCTTCCCCGTCGCCTCCGTTGCTTCCATTTTCTCTCTATCAATAAACAGTTAACTGATCCCTGTTGCCGTGTGTGTTCTGCATGTGGGCTAAATACGTTCAGCCGAACATGACAGTTTTCATTTAAGATTGAACATTTTCTTGTAATCTAAAAAGAAATTAGATGTGTGGCCTACGCACATTTCTTTGACAATATTACCCATTTAGATAGATAGATAGATAGATAGATACTATATGCTGAAACGAAAGAGTTTATTGTACAATGTGATGGCATATGGCAGGAAAGATTTCCTGTATCTGTCCCTTCGACAGCGGAGCTGGAGCAGCCTGTGAGAAAAGGTGCTCCGCTGTCTGATCACTGTGTGGTGGAGAGGTTGCTGATCATTGTGTCATGATCGGTTCTGAATTAAACCCACATGCAGAACACTACAAAGGAGACTGATGAAAAGTTTAACAGAGTTTATTTGAGGTTGGTACAAAACTAGATAATGTTCAGGAAACAGGTCCGGGCTGGATACTCAGGCGTCTGCAGAGATGACAGTTTGGTTAACCAGGTGGATTTGAGAAGTTGTTGAGATTTCAGATGTTCTCAGAAAATACCTTGGCTTGGTTCTGGCTTTCTTCTCTGAGGGAGGGAACCGGTTGGGTCCAGAGACTGTTGGTTTAGCAGAGTGCTCAGCAGCTGCAGCGTCTAACTTCTGACTGTTTGTCTGACCTTGGCTTGAGTGATTAGCTCTCATCCAGAGAGCAGCAGGTGGATGCCAAAGTGAGATCTTCAGGGTTGGCTCTCTAGGGCAGGCAGGCTGGTTCAGGTTAAGCTCTCCCAGAGCTTCACACGAGAGACAGGTTTTCCTAGGAGCGAGAAGACAAGGCTGGTTAGAGTTCGGTTTAACTCGGAGACAAAGTTCAAGATTCTAGAGGCTCAGGTTCGCTAACCAAATTTAGCTAACACTGCGGCGTCGAAGGAAGGTCTGGCAGCTGCTTAAGTAGTGGAGGTCCTCTAATGGGCTGACGAGCTCCAGGTGTGCTTGAGGGCTCCAGCCCAGAGGACCCACGGCGCACTCTGCTGGAGAAAGGTGGAACTTCTCCAGATCCCAACACATTGTCAATGATGGATAAGAGTTTATTCAGCGTTCTCCTCTCCACCACAGTCTCAAAAGACTCCAGCCTGAGTCCAAGTACAGAACCAGCCCTCCTGATGATTTTATCAAGTCTGTTGGTATCGCTGGCTCTAATACTGCTGCCCCAACACACAGCAGCAAAGAAAATGGTACTGGCAACAACAGACCGGTAAAAGATCTCCAACCTCCTGCTGCACACATTGAAGGATCTCAGCTTCCTCAAGAAATAGAGTCTGCTTATCCCCTTCTTGTACACAGCCTCAGAGTTAGACCTCCAGTCCAGTCTATTGTCAATCATCACTCCCAAGTATCTATAGTCCTCCACCTCCTCCACCACCTCCCGCCTAATCCGTAGTGGCTGTGAAGACCTCTTCTCTCTCCTGAAGTCAATCACCATCTCTCTGGTCTTATTGACATTCAGCCTCAGGTGGTTCTGTTCGGACCACTCCACAAAGCTGTCCACCAGTGTCCTGTACTCCCCCTCCTCTCCCTCTCTTATACACCCTGCAACAGCTGAGTCATCAGAAAACTTCTGCAGATGACATGACTCAGAGTTGTACTGAAAGTCAGTGGTGTATACGGTGAAGAGGAAGGGAGAGAGCACAGTTCCCTGTGGAGCTCCTGTATCACTGACCACCACATCAGACAGGACACTGTCCAGACGGACAAACTGTGGCCTGCCCGTCAAGTAGACAGTAATCCAGGAGATCCTTGTGTCGTCGACACCCATCACCCGCAGCTTCTCACCCAGCAGCAGAGGCTGAATGGTGTTCAAAGCACTGGAGAAATCAAAGAAAGTGATCCTCACAGTGCCTCCTCCACCATCCAGATGCAACTGGGCTCGTTGCAGCAAATAAATGACAGCATCGTCGACTCCTAAGTGGGACCGGTAGGCAAACTGCAAAGGGTCCAGAAACATCCTCACCTGTGGCCTCGGCTGGGCTAAGACCAGTCTCTCCAGGACCTTCATCACATGCGATGTGAGAGCGACCGGTCTGTAGTCTGCTGGGTCGGATGGCCTCGGCTTCTTGGGGACAGGAACCAAGCACGACGTCTTCCACAGCAACGGGACTTTCTCCTGACTCAGGCTGAGGTTGTAGAGATATCCTAATACAGGAGACAGCTGGCTGGCGCAGGTCTTCAGTATCCTGGGTGTGATGCCATCAGGGCCTGCAGCCTTGCGCTGATGTAGTCTTTCCAGCTGCCTCTTAACCTGGCCTGTAGTCACACGGGGGATGGTGCAGATGTCCTCAGTGGAGGAGGAGGAAGTGAGGGGAGTGGTGGAGAGTGGCTGTACAGGAGAAGGCTGGGGGAAGGGTTGAGCCATTTGAGACAGTGTGAGTGTGTGGGGGGCTGGAGGTGTCTGAGGGGTGGCAGGAGGTGAGCTAAACCTGTTAAAAAACTGATTGAACTGGTTTGCTCTGTCCAGGCTCCCAGATGTCTGCCTGTCCCTCCCCTTCATCCCCGTTATGTGCTTCATTCCAGCCCACACGTCCCTCACACTGTTCTGCTGGAGTTTGGCCTCCAGCTTCCTCCTATAATTGTCCTTGCACATCCTCAGCATGTCCCTGAGTTCGTGCTGCACTCTCCTCAGCTCCTCTCTGTCTCCAGACCTGAAAGCCTTCTTCTTCTGGTTCAGAAGTTCCTTCAGGTCACTGGTAATCCAGGGCTTGTTGTTAGGGAAGCACTGGACGGTCCTGGCTGGCATGGTGGTGTCCTCGCAGAATCTGATGTAATCCGTAACGCAGTTGGTCATCCCATCGATGTCCTCCCCATATGGCTCACATAACACGTCACAGTCTGTGTACTCGAAGCAGTCCTGCAATGCCTCAGCAGCCTCTGGTGTACACTTCCTCACCACCCTGGTGTGCACCGGCTGCCTTTTCACAAGTGGGACATACTTCGGGGTCATCAAGACCAGGTTGTGGTCTGACCTGCCGAGGGGAGGGAGGGCTGCGGCGTCATATGCGTCCATGGCATTGGTGTATAATAAATCCAGTGTTTTATTGTCTCTGGTGGGGCAATCAACATACTGGTGAAAGTTATTGAGAGTATTGTTCAGTGAGGCATGATTAAAATCCCCAGTAATAACCATAAACGCATCTGGATGATCAGTCTGCAGTTTAGCAGCGGTGGAGCTGATGACGTCACAGGCCACCGCTGCATCAGCTGATGGGGGGATGTAGACAGCAATAACAATGGTAGACGTAAACTCCCTCGGCAAATAATATGGGCGCATTTCCACAGCCAGCAGTTCAATGTCCGGGGTACAGAGACGCTCCTTCACCACCTCTCACTCACATAAAGTACAAGCCCGCCGCCCTTCTTCTTCCCACTTTTAGAACAGTCTCTGTCTCCACGTACCAAACTGTAACCGGCGACCTCCACACTGCTGTCCGGGATGTTGGAGTGTAGCCAAGTCTCACTAAAGCAAAATAAGCTACACTGGCGGTATTCCCGTTGAGTCCTCACCAGAGCTGAGACCACTGGCCTATGTCTCCTCCTCCTCTCCCTCCACTTGGTTCCAGCTCTGCAACCCCGGCGTCTCCTCAGTAACTCCTCCGGGACCACAGGTCTATCTCCAGGCAGCAGCGTGGTGTCATGGTCTTGGTTCTGCTGTTCTTTACTTTGCTCCTTGTTTTCTAGATTTATTGGTTTAATTCCAGTTTTGTTGTATTTCTAGATTTATATTAGTTCTCATGTTTTTCTGTTGTCCTCTATTGCCCTCTTGTGCGTGTGTTCCTTTCCCCTTGGCTCCCTCATTGTCTCCTCTCACACCTGCTCCTTGTCAGCTCGTTAGCCCTCCCTTTGTCTCTCTCTGCTATATATGCTCTCCCTCTGCACTCACTCTTTGTTGCTTCCTTGTCTTTGCTGTCCTCCCGTGCTGTTGTCCACGTTCCTCGTCTCTCCCTGGCTCCTCGTGTTTGGTTTCCCCCAGATGTCTCCATAGTTCTGGTTTGCTTTGATTATTAGTTGGATTTTTGCATTCCTGCCTTTGTTACTGTTTTTTGCCCCATTAAACTCCCAAGAAATCTCCTCAGCCTCTCTGCCTCTGCATTTGGGTCCTCTACCACAACCAAACCCTGACAATAGGAACCAACCACAATGGACCCAGCAGAGCCCAGTCTGGACACCCTGAGGGACTTTTTCCTCAATCTAGGCAATACTCTGGACTCAGTGTCCAACCTTACACCGCCTTGGAAGAGGGTGAGTGCAACTAGCCAACTTAAACAGATTCTCCTCTCAAACTCCACACTCATTTCTCCCCCAGTATTATCTGAACTGTTTGAAGAGTTGGAGTGGAACCACCAAGCAGCCAGCGCCCAGCCCTTCAGCAGACCTCCACCACCCAAACCATCTCTTCATCTCCTTCCTACCCTGCTGTCAATCATCTCCGATCCAGTTCCACCACCTTCACCAGCTGTTGGTCCCCCCATGCCGTCTGCCTCCCCCAGGCGTAAGCGCCGCCGGGGGAAGAAATCCACTCCCTCTCCGGTGGGTCAGCCTGACGCCACCACTCCCTCTCCGGCGGGTCAGCCTGACGCCTCCTATCCCTCTCCGGCGGGTCAGCCTGACGCCTCCACTCCCTCTCCGGCGGGTCAGCCTCACGCCTCCACTCCCTCTCCGGCGGGTCAGCCTGACGCCACCACTCCCTCTCCGGCGGGTCAGCCTGACGCCTCCTATCCCTCTCCGGCGGGTCAGCCTCCACTCCCTCTCCGGCGGGTCAGCCTCACGCCTCCACTCCCTCTCCGGCGGGTCAGCCTGACGCCTCCACTCCCATGGGTCAGCCAGCTGCCAGCCTTAGCTCCCCTCATAACCAGGTCAATTTCTCTCTAAATCTCAGTCGTCACCTCCATGACCAACAGCTAGCCCCATCCTTAAAGAAACTCATTATTACACCCCCTACAGTCAGAGCTCCCCATATTGAGGAGTCTCAATTATGGACCTTCTTTTATGGAGAGAGGGAAGATCTTTTCCTTTTCCTGCCACCTCCATCAGCTTCAGAACCCATTAACGGTCCAGTTTCCCTAGCTCCAGTGCCCATTAACGGTCCAGTTTCCCTAGCTCCAGTGCCCATTAACGGTCCAGTTTCCCTAGCTCCAGTGCCCATTAACGGTCCAGTTTCCCTAGCTCCAGTGCCCATTAACGGGCCAGAATCCCTAGCTCCAGTGCCCAGTATAGGGCCAGATTCCCTAGCTCCAGTGCCCAGTAGAGGGCCAGATTCCCTAGCTCCAGTGCCCAGTATAGGGCCAGATTCCCTAGCTCCAGTGCCCATTAACGGGCCAGAATCCCTAGCTCCAGTGCCCAGTATAGGGCCAGATTCCCTAGCTCCAGTGCCCAGTAGAGGGCCAGATTCCCTAGCTCCAGTGCCCAGTAGAGGGCCAGATTCCCTAGCTCCAGTGCCCATTAGTGGGGCGGTTTCCCCAGTGCCAGAGACTCCTGAGCCCATTAGCGGGCCGTTTAGCCTAGCGCCAGAGACTCCTGAGCCCATTAGCGGGCCGTTTAGCCTAGCGCCAGAGACTCCTGAGCCCATTAGCGGGACGTTTAGCCTAGCGCCAGAGACTCCTGAGCCCATTAGCGGGCCATTTAGCCTAGCGCCTGAGACCCCTGAGCCCGCTCAGAGTCATCCTGATTTCCCTGAGCAGACTAGTAAAAGGCTCTCTGAAATAAAGCTAAGCGGGCGCTCCAAGCCTCCAGGGCCCCTCTGCGGGCGCTACAGGCCCCCTCTGAGGCTGGTTCCAGTGCCGCAGTTGGCGGCCCCCTCTGAGGCTGGTTCCAGTGCCGCAGTCGGCGGCCCCCTCTGAGGCTGGTTCCAGTGCCGCAGTCGGCGGCCTCCTCTGAGGCTGTTCCAGTGCCGCAGTCGGCAGCCCCCTCTGAGGATCATGTGACCCTTGATGCAAAAGTGTTTTATTTCATTGCAGCCTTGCTAGATCCACCAAATGTTACCTTTACACTGAAAGTCATAAGTTTATCGCTCCTTTACTGAAATCTGAGCTTGCGTTCTCAGTGCATTTCAGCAAAAACGCTGGTTATACTGAGAATTTAAATGGCATTATGCAAATACCCTGGTTTTTAATGAGCAGAATGGCCATGAAAACCATGTATCTAAACACATTCACCTCTTTATTTGCAGATAAACACGAGGGAAGCAGAGTGAAAACCTGAACTCTGCGCCGTCATCGGCTCACTGAGGCAGGAGAACAAGCTGCAGCCCCATCAGCATGGAGCAAGCTTTGCAAAAAAAAATGTACTCCCCTGACGCTGGTTGCTGAAACGTTTAAAGTTGGAATGGATTTATGCTGATACACAACATTTTAATGAGCGTGTTGTTAGACAAAGGGTGTTAAAAAGCACATCTACCTCCTTATTTGCACACATGAGGGAAGCGCTGTGAAGACATGAACCCAGCGCCGTTAAGACGTCATTGGCCGTCATTTTCATGATTGCAATTTGATGGTCAAAGGAGGCTCAGAGGAAGCGGAGCAACATCAAAAACCAAAGAAATTTCCTAAATATACCAACAGCATCAAATCAAACTCAGAGTCCTACAGGCAGGGGTGGATTTAGGAAATGTGGGGCCCTAGGCAAAGACAGGCAGGGGGCCCTCTGAACTGAGAAGACGACATATAAACAGATCAATTCTCCAGATAGAGAAATGTTACTAGAATAGACATCATTATCTGTTCTAGGTTGTGTCCCTCTCTTCTTGTCCCTTTGCTTCTTGTTTTCCTCTCTATGTTTTGTACTCAGCTGACTTTTCATGCTGTCTCTAAAGGAATGAAATATTTTTTCCAAGCACTAAGCTCACTTAGCTGATTGCTCCTTCCTGTGTTTCCAAAAATGCCAAAGTAAATAACCCAGTCCTTCTTTTCACTGTAGACAAGCCATGATCTGCTTATCTGTTCTCCATTTTTCATTTGGATGAAATAATAGCTGCATGAATCATGACAGCAGACAAGATAGAGGAGAGCAGGAGGCGGGGTTACCAATCTACTTGCTCTGGAGAGCAGAGTTCGCTGCTTTTAGATGTTGTCTCCAAAGTCTCCAGTAGCAGAAAAAAGTCTCTAGATTTGGCGCTAGGAGCTTTTTAGAAATCAAAGTGCTAGAGGGGTCTGAAAAGTGGCTAAATATAGCGACTAAAGCGCTAAGTTGGCAACTCTGCTCTTTGCATGGTTTGTTTTCAAATGGTTTGCTGCTGTCTGTTTGGACCTTTCTGAACATGTGCAGCAAATGGACTGACCCAATATTGTGGTTTTATGGGGCCCCCAGGAACTTGGGGCTCTAGGCAACTGCCTCGTATTGCCTAATGGTAAAAGGGAGCCATTGAAGGGCGGCAATGGCCTTTAAAAAAATCCAAAAAGTGACCACAATGAAAGATGTGAAGAGGTGACAAAAAAGAGGCCTAAAGGTCGACCTGAACAGTTAAAGAAAGAAACAAAAATAAAAATAAAAAGAAAGAAAAGTCAGACAGGCTGAGGTCAAAGGTTTTGCTCTGGAGAAGACAGGAGGTCTTGAGCTGTGGAAAACCCTGACAGACGCTCACACGTTTCTTCTCTGAAGCTGATTTGTTATCTCTGCCTCTCCAGGGTCACCGCTTCCGTTTGATTGGTTGCCACACTGTAATTTAGAGGAAGTGCAATGTTGCCATGCCGACCCCAGTCAAGGCTGGAGATGGAGAGGAGGGAAAGAGAGTGATGTGTGGCAGATATTGATTCCTTTACAGTAACTTTCATCCAGCCACTGCTTCCTGCTGAAATTAAAAGCTGATAGAGGAGCAAAGAAAGCCGTTAGTGTCCTGCAGCTTTCACGCTGATGATCACGGTGTGCAGGATGTTCATGATACTCGAAATGCTCTCCGCTCCCATGCCGGCACCTTCTTTTTAAATTATTTTCCTGAAAATAAATAATTAGACTGGTGGTGAGGTGTTAACAACCGATTGACATATGAATAGCTTCTCCAGAGACCAGCAGTGTCCACGCTCAGGGGGGGGATTTACCATTAGGCAATAGCTGCCTAGGCCCCCAAGTTCCTGGGGGCCCCATAAAACTCTGTTTCCATGTATGGTTAATATACCTATTCCTTATTTGTGCACATTAATTATGTTTTTGATAAAAATCCTTTTGTTTTTGATAAAAATGCCATCAGAACGCAGTGTTGCCATGTTTTCCATGTCCCGCTGACTGCAGTGAGTAAACAGAGCTTTCTGTTAGCAGCGGGTTAACTAGTTCAGATAAGTGAAGATGTTCTTTTTTTTCTGTGCCGTATGTCTGGGTCAGATAAAGAGAAGTAAAAAAACTGTCGACGCAGCATAAAAACAGGACCGTACATAATGGCCTGCGTGAACGCTGCGCCCTTAAGCCCTGAACACACCGTTTGGCGTATAGAGAGGCTCCAACTAGTCAGGGTGAGCAGATCTGTGCACATTTTATTCACTTCTGTCTGTGTGCTATACACACATTAAAACTATTTCCAACATTCGACTGGACATATTATGAAAATCTATTAAACATTGGGCGGCTCAGTGGTGCAGTGGGTAGCACTGCCACCTTGCAGCAAGAAGGTTTTGGGTTTGATTCCCGGCCTGGGGTTTTTCTGCATGGAGTTTGCATGTTCTCCCTAAGCATGCGTGGGTTCTCTCTGGGTACTCCAGCTTCCTCCCACAGTCCAAAATCATGACTGGCTTCTCTAAATTCTCTTTAGGTGTGAGTGTGGGCTTGAATGTTTCTCTGCGTGTTGCCCTGCGATGGACTGGAGACCTGTCCAGGGTGGACCCCGCCTCTCACCTTTAGACAGCTGGAGATGGACACCAGCACCCCTCGCGACCCCGCCTGGGATAAGCAGAAAATAGATGGATGGATTAAAGATAAGTAAATAAAAAAACAGCAGTGCATTCTATAAAGCAAAGCTCCACTTAACGAGTCTGTGCAGCCTATAGAACCAGAACAGATAGAGAATATTCACATATTAAAACCATAATGAGATCTACGTCTAAAGAGAAGAAAAACACAGAAATAAACAGCGTGGGACGCTTTCTATGCTGCAAGGAGAGATCTGGGAACTTTATCCAAGTTTTTCTTTCTTTCTTTTTCATGAGGATGCGCTTACCTGCTCTGTCTGACCCTCCTCTTTTTTTGTGAGGCTTGAAAAGGATGTTGGCTGGATTTCAGCTGGTATGAAGCTAATTAACTTCTTAAAATATTGCAACCATTTTTTGGCATCTACTCAATCATATTTAGTTACTTTAGCAAAATAGTGTCCTACCATGTTTTGTTAAACTAACTAAATATGATCAAATAGATGCCAAAAACGGTTGCATTATTTTTTCGGTGTATGAAATAGAGGTAATACTTTTTAAATAAAAAAAATATAATAATCCAGCTTACTATCCTACCTTCCCTTCAATCCTTAAAATGCTCCCAGACTCTTATGTTACGTGAAAATCATCAGCTCTGGATGCGCAGGACCAACATTTTATTCACACCCCTCAGAATAAATAGAGGCACACAGTGGGGAAATAAAAAAAATGTCAAACACACTTACATGTGCTGGCAAGCGTGTAAACATCCATTCCTCTGATTCACGGTGTGGAGAGGATCCGCAAACAGAGATGACACAAAAACAAAATCTGTGGACACAAGCATGAATGAAGGGGAACTAAAAGCTCTCCCACACAGATTCCCCTCCTTCGTTTCCTGCCTTTCAGGAGGAAATCTCCATGCTGTGTGGAAACACCTCACTTATCTTCGTGTGGGTTGTATGTCTGCAGACTGACAGAAGCTGTGGGTTTAAAGGACTGATGGAACCCGTGTGCAGCGGTCCCTCTGCAGGAAGGCTACCAGGAACTCGCAGTTTCTTTAATCTTAAGAAAAGTTTTTATCTGAGATGCCTGAAAATGAGCTATGAAGATTTAACTCAATCAAAGTTACATCACTGACCTGCAGGGGGCGGATTTACCATTAGGCAATACTAGGCAGCTGCTACTACTCTTTTTTCTGCTACTGGAGACTTTGGAGACAACATCTAAAAGCAGCGAAGTAGATTGGTAACCCCCCCTCCTGCTCTCCTCTATCTTGTCTGCTTCATGATTCTATTCTATTAACATTTCTTTATTTGTAGAATGAGTCTGTTTTATGTGTTGTCTTCTCACTTTAGAGGGCCATGCCTGTCTTGGCCTGGGACCCAACATTTCCTAAATCCGCCCCTGTCTGTAGGATTCTGAGTTTGATTTGATACTTTCAATTCTATTCAGTTTATTTCTATAGCTCCAATTCACATCATGTCATCTCAGGTCACTTTCCAGTTCACCAGATCATCCAGTCAGATTGATTCAAAGTTTTCTATCTAAGGAAAACCAGCTGATTGCATCGACTCATTGACTCTTCAGCAATCCCTCACACTAAGCATGCTTGTAGCGACAGTGGAGAGGAAAAACAGGAAGAAACCTCCAGCAGAACCAGGCTCAGTGTGAGCGGCCATCTGCTGAGGCCCACTGGGGTTCAAGGAGACAGAAGCAGACATAGAAAAAGAAGCATAGATACAAAAGGCAACTGTCAACCAGCTCCACAGGCGGCCCCGTCCAGGAAACACACAGCCAGGCAGACGAGCTCCGAGCCAGCTCCCATGTCAGAGGATGAAGAGAGCACATCCAGTTAGTCACAGTCAGAGTTGGTATATTCAGGAAATTTCTTTGCTCTGCTTTTTAATGTTGCTCCTCTTCCTCTGATCCTCCTTTGACCATCAAATTGCAATCATGAAAAGGACGGCTTATTTGAGGAGGGCTCTCTAAAATCTGTTGTAGACCTCAGATCAGAATTTGACATCCCAAACCAAAACTTCTAAATATCTACAGCTTCGCCGTTATATAACCACATTGGAAAACTCACGGCAAATGTCCTTTACTTTATCAACAATTGAGGAAATCATGGTAAACTCCACAAAGCTGAAAGGGAAGATCTCAGTGATCTATGGAGTTTTACTAGACTATATTAGCTCCTCCTTCTTCTACACATGGTATAAAATGATGTCCAGATGTGAAGAATGCAGTTTGGGCCAAATTTAGATTAATCTGATGAATATAAAGATGTAACCTGAATGAACCATAGTATGGAGTGAGGTTTGTTCCATTATTGTTCCAAGCAAAGACGACATTTTTAAAGTCGAAATTTGAAGAAAACAAAACAAAAATCATGTCTTTTAAAATTAGTTTAGAAAAAAATTAATCAAGGAATGAAATTTTGAAAAACATTTTAGTCAAAAACTGTTCTTAGAGTAATTTTGCTGGTACTCACATTTTATATAAATGTTTTACAACTTCATATTCTCTCTTCATTTCAAACCCAGAGCCATTGAGTAGGAGAGTTCTGCCAGCAGGAGACCAGGAACCTTAGGTTGCGATGGCGTCCAGGAGTTGTATTCAAAATACAGGTAGTTCTGTGACACACTGGGTGCTTGGTAATTATTTCATAACCAGTATGAAAATGCTTACTAATTGACAGGTTTTCCTCCGTGTTTTAGTTTGTTGCTAGCCACGTGTGTGTTTTTTCTTAACCCTTAGATGCCTGATGTTGAAAATCTGCAACAAACCTTTTTACCTACACAGCCATGATAGCATGTGCTTTCATCACAGCCAGTTATTACACATCCAGTGTGGACCTAGGAACCTTTGGAAAGCTCTTGGTTCTGTTACTTCTGGTGCCCAACAGTGTATGTTATCCTTGATTCCTTGGCTGGCCACCGGTGGTCCTTAAGTGGAGGTAATCATTCAGAATGCATAAAATTCCACCGGTAACATTTTTACCAGCAGGTGGAGCCATTGTGCGCAGCTCCAAGCTGACACCAAAAGTTCCAAAGCCCACAGCTCTGGAACTGTTATAGCTAGAGGTCTGAAATGTTCTGCATTTGTGGTTGGCATTATGTAGAACAGGGCTGCTCAGTGGCACTGCTGCCTTGCAGCAAGAAGGTTCTGGGTTCAATTCCCGGCCAGGGGTCTTTCTGCATGGAGTTTGCATGTTCTCTCTGAGCATGTGTGGGTTCTCTCCAGGTACTCTGACTTTCTCCCACAGTCCAAAAACATGACTGTTGGGTGAAATGAGTTCTTTAAAAAACTCTCCTTAGGTGTGCGTGAATGGTTGTTTGTCTCCATGTTGCCCTGCAATGGACTGGTGACCTGTCCAGGGTGGACCCCGCCTCTCGCCCATTGACAGCTGAAGATAGACACCAGCAGCCCTCGCGTCCCCACTTGCAGAGGTGTCAAGTAACGAAGTACAAATACTTCGTTACTGTACTTAAGTACACTTTTTAGGTATCTATTAGGGATGCACGATATTGGGATTTTGGCCGATATCCGATATGCCGATATTTTAAAACTCATGCAGCCGATAACCGATATCGATACCGATGTTAAAGCTGGACAAAAATAAGTAGTCATTGAAAATAGCAGTTTTGTTATCCATTTCTGACACTTTGAAAAATAATATACTCAAATATATTTTCATATGCTGATATCAAATTGATTTTTAAAAACGCGATATCGATCTATTTTACTTTCAAAATCTCGTGAAATATCATCGTTCTGTTACAAACTCTCGTGATATTTTGCAAATTCTTGTGAGATTTTGTTAGTAAAATAGATCGATACCGCGTCAATATATCAACATATAAAAATATGGCAAAACTTTGTGAATTTTCGGGGGATTTCGTAGCATAACGATGACATATAGCAATATTTCATTAGTAAAAGAGATTGATATGGTGTTTTTAAATGGCAATATATCAGCATATGAAGATATTGGGATATTTTAATGTAGCAATATTTTTTCCCTCGTCTTTAGAAGTTTTTAAGTCTGTAAAAAATAAGTTTTTGAGGAAGAAGAAGAAGTAGTATTTTTTTATTTTTTTTTTAGACTTTAGAAACTCAGAAGCTGATCAAATATCGGGTTAAATATCGGTGGGGTGGCCGATGTCCGATATTCAGTTTCAAGGCCGATACCGATAGGGGGCCAATTATATCGTGCATCCCTAGTATCTATACTTTACTCCATTACTCATTTTTTTTCTTACTTCTGACTTCTACTCATTACATTTTCTCACGAGTATCTGTACTTTCTATTCCTTACATTATTAAAACAACCCTTACTCGTTACTTTTGGCATCGGTTTAAAGCAGAGGTCACGAATTAGCGGACCGCGGTCCGGTGTTATGCGGAAAAGTGCATCCCTGCTGAATATGCATCCCCAGTAGCGGGAGCGCGCCTCGCTCTGTACAACCACATATCAACGAGGGAAACGGATTAAACTATGACCCATGGAGCTACTTGTTGTTATATTAATGATATAAAAACGTTTAAATATTCCCCTCCTGGGGAAAACATTTGTGATTATATTGAACATTCATTTAAAAAATATATGGATGTTATGAACAACATTTAATCCAAAGATTTTGACCGAGGTACAGCTGATTTATTTTTTCTAGTCTCTTGTTTTTCACACACAACAATAAACAGTGATGCCGACGTGAGTTTGGAAACTGCAAAGCTTTGTCTGAAGCGGAAAATCAAACGCGCATCAACACAGCACAGCATTCACAGACCAGTGTGATGCATTCACGAGCTTCAGATAGCTATGGTGCATTCAGGAGCATGGGACATTTCATATTTACAGGCTTTTTTTTATAATACTGATTGCTCTATAATTGAAATTCTAATTTTTGTTTGATTGTGCACATCTGCTATTTTTTTATTCTAAAAAAATCTGTAATATTAGCAGCAAATTATCAAAGTTTTTCAAAAGCCAGTTTAGAAGCTCCAAATGAGGCTTCAGATCAGACAGCGACAATTACGCTGTTATTGTTTTACAGGTAGAATTTGCATTTGCTGACCCTTGACCTTTAACTACTGATGGATGTATAGGAATACAGTCATATAAGTGTCAACTCCTCTGAGATAACACAGGATGCAATTTTTGGCAATTTTTTTTTTTTTTTTTTCAATTTAAAAATTTTATGTATTTTCTTTATTCAGACCCACTGATTTTTAATTGGTTCCCCTGGTTTAATGTTTCTAAATCTTTATTTCCCGTCATGTGCTCCATCCAATGCAGATCATTGGCTCCACCCACATCTAGTGAAAACTAGTGTGATTGGATGAGTCATAGAACGCAAACACTCATTGGTTAGCTAAAGGAAATCCTCAGAAGCAAGCAGGTGTTCTTCAAACTGCTAACGTGAATTGTCTATGCCATGCTACGATGTGGGATTCAGAAAAAGATGTTGAAATGTCTGAAAGGTCGGACACAGGCGAGAGCGTATCGGGACACGGAGACCAACAAGACCTCCCTCATCCTTGGCCCTATCTCAGAGAATTTTTAGAAATAGTCAAAAAATTGAGCTTTTATATTCATATAGCGGCATCTGGCTGTTTTTTTTAAAGGTTACTTTATACTTTTATACTTTAAGTAGTTTTTGGAGCACATACTTTTTCACTTTTACTTGAGTAAAGAGGTCAGGTTGATACTTCAACTTTTACCAGAGTGTTTTTTAAACTGCAGTATCTATACTTCTACTTAAGTAACAAATGTGGGTACTTTTGACACCACTGCCCACTTGGAATTAAGTGTGTTAGAAGAGGGATGGATGGATGATGTAGAACACTTATAATACAATTAAACCTGCTTTTTCTCAAGAATGTCTTCATTACTGCTGTTCAAAAAATACCTATCATTTTGAGAATACAAAACCCCAACTTTCAGTCATCTTTGAACTGATGCCGGTTGGTCTGTGTTCTCCTCACCCATTTTCTTTATATTTATATATTCAGAAACTAGAGGGTGTTTGCTTTCAAATAATGTATTGCACATGTAATTCAGCTTTCAGTTCATAAATTATTTGCTTTTTCATTTGGGTATGCAAAATAGGATTACCTAAAATGAGGTGGATGTTAAGAGGTTAAGGAAAGTGGGGAAATTTTGAATATTCTGCTACTACTGTAACAGACGCGGTTCAGGTTTCTCACTGGACTGAAGCTTTAAACTTGTTAAGAGTTTGGAGGCTGTCTTGGATGAGGCATCTCCTAAATTACTAAATTTTAGCTACTTCTTTGCTTTGTGAAGTCTTGTTTTCGCCGTCTCTCAACAATCCGTTGCAGCTAATCTTCTGTGAAACTGTTACCCATGAACACCAGCATTTATGGCACAGACCATAATAATCATACTGCAGAACTCAGGCATATTATTCTGGTTTCTACCTGAGCAGGTTGGACTCCGATGCTCCAGAAACATGAATTGTTCATGTCTGAGGGATGAATTTTGTGTACAAATCCTTGTTGTATAAAAGTTGCTTTTGTAAAAGGACTATATATCCGGTCCAAGGTTCAGATCCCTCATCCAAGGCACCCAAGCAGCATAAGAATCAGCAAACAGCTCTGCTTTCAGCCTGGGAATGTATTCTCTAAAAACCTTTCCTGCAAACATGGACATTTACTCGACAAACCATTCAACCCACTGATAGCCCTGAGACTTCAGTCGACCATGTGCCGTTCTGGCTTTTTCGCCTTGTCATAGATCTCTTTTCATTTTCCTCTTCCTCCACTCCTGTCCTCTCACCAGGATCCTTGTCTTCCTTTAACCACCCGAAGTTTGCTTATTTCAGAAATATGTCCACATTTTTCTACACCAAGGAAGCTTCGAGGGAGCTTCCAAGGGCCCATAACTGAGGGGGGCCCAAAAGATATGTCCCGCTATATATTTAACATATAAAAATAAAATCTAGCAGAAAAATAAATTGTGTTTTAACTGAGTTTTCAGCAGGAAAACAACAAAACAAAGCATGAATATATCGACTGAACCGCCCCGTCGCTTTGGTCCTCAGGTTCCGCCTTAATGCAACAGGTCTCCGTCTGTCAGCAACTCAGCATTGTGGGGGGGGGAACGTCCACGGCTGAAGAATGCAACGCCCCAAGAAATCAAAGTCTGGTTTTCAAAAGGGAACAGAAAGAAAGGACAAAGAGTAGAGGTGGAAGACAGGCGTCGAACACCGTGAACCAGTTTTTCCAGAAAGGTTTATTACCTGAATAGTTCTGACTTTTCACCTGTTGAGTAAAATAAACTAGCTATGTGCTGGATACAAATTCTTAATGATGATGGCAGCCCGCCAGATATGGTTGCAAGGTTTTTCTTTTCTGTTTGTTTTTTCTTGTATTGTTTGGTTTTTATTTTTCAAGAAAAGTTAAACCAGGATTAATCCACCATCTAACGTTTCTAGTTCTGTAAGTAACAAAGAGGCCAAACATCTAAAGCCGGGCATACACTGTATGATTTTTTGCCCTTTTTCGGCGATTCTCCAGTCGTGCAAAATTTTTCAATCGGGACGAGTTTTTAGCCTCTTCGTGCGTCCTGCGTTGTGTAGCATACAGGGAGTAACGAGGGGCGATCAGCCTCTCACCACCACCTCCCCATCAGGAATCGTAAAAGGGAAATCATATTTAAATGTCAAATAATTCTCTTAAACATGTATATAAATGTACTTTTTGTAAGACCATATTGTCGCAAAATTTAGAACCTTTCTATCTTTAAAAAAAAAATCCTGTCTTAAAATCCGTTTTTTTCCGTTATCTTCTGCAGGCCAGTTAGTTCTACGTCAGCCTGAACACCTAAATTCAGCCAATCATATATCAGCGGTCATCTGTCAATCAAATGTTTTCGGTCATAGCATCTTGATTCATATGTCGCAGCTAATATACGCAACGGTTGAAACCAGAATCCTTTCCTTTCCCATTGAGTTGCGTCCCAGTGTTCACGGGGATGGACGTCTGTGTCTTCGGCAGGCGTAGAGCTAACAGAACTGGCAGCGTTGCGAGGCAAGGGCTCAAACATGTACGGCTGGAAGCCTTCTACACCAAACCAAGCTTCTGCCGCCCTGGCGTCCTCTTCCACAACATCTTCGTCCCCGCTTTCCTCCTCTAAATAAAAAATGGATGACGGAGGAGACTCATCCACGACCTCCGACACTAAACTCTCCTCCTCTTGCATGTTTCCGCTGTCCATAGCGTTCCTTGACAGCGTCGTTTCTAAGTCACCAATTTAGTGCTACTTGGTCCCAATGGAATTTCCCATTGGGAACCTGCTAGCACTAAGTTGCTAACTGGTTAGCAAGATGCTTCCCACAAACCGGCTACAATCAAACATGCTTGGAAACCTTCTGTCACAACAATCCCGCCCCCTTGATAAACAACCAATCACATTCACTTTATTCACTCGTCGGGCACCACTCGGGAGAATTTGGAAATGCAACAGTTGGAAAGCCTGTTTCCCTATGACTTTAAGGTCTGGAGAAAATCAAACATGTTTGAAATTCAGTCGACCCTCCTGAGGTGTTGGTGGGCAAATCCTGCTGTTGAAGCAGAGCTATGCTTGTTTGAACTGCGCATGTGCAAACAAGCAAATTCTTCTTCTTCTCCGAGATTGACGAGTCCGAGTAGCGCCATCTCACTGCGGAACTGAGTCCCACCTGGTTTTTAGACGTACAGTGTGAGCAGGTAGATCGCATCAGAGCATCAGGTCGCACAGTGAGAGAAAATTTTGAGAAGAATTGTGATCTGTTAATTTTTAAACCCCACGCTTTTTATATAAAAAACTCCTTAAGTTTTCACCTAAACAGGCCCATTCAGCCGTCTGTTTAAGGTAATTAAGTTAAGACCTGCTCGTCCTGTTAGATATCTTTTTCAGCGCATGCGTACTTTAAGGCGTATATCTTTGGTGAGCCACGGTTTCAGACAGTCATTGAAGCTCACGTTTTCTCAAAGCCTCTTTGAAAATTGCAGAGGGTCGTAAGAGAAAAAGTGTCTATGAAGGGTATGAGAAGAAAAGAAAGAAAAAGATGCAGATATATCCCATAATGCTTTGCTTTAATGCATGAAATAGGCATTCCCTCTGAGGTACAGAGCACAACCCTGTACCTCAGGAGCAGGTACAGGGTTGTGCATTTGTGGTTTAATCTAACCAAAATAATTATAACCAACTAGATTGGTTGTTTTTAGAAGCAATCTATTATTAGAATCTATCCAAACTCTATCCAACTGACAGCAGCTCTCCTACAAACTCCCACATCTTGAGCCTGTCGAACTTCTGGGTGAACAGAACCACTTCCTGAAGCGGTCACATGGTATGGTGGGGTAAGGGGGCTTCAGACGCAATCTATTTTGGCTCCTCCCCCAAATGAAGCAAGCCTCAATACGCCCTTCACGGAAACGCCCCCTCCATTACTCGACATACGCTTCGAAACCTCGGCTCATATAATTACAGCTCTACCTTATTTCCATCAGCTACTGTAGCAAATAATAAATTTCATCTCGCAAAGTCAAAAAAGGTCAGTGGGGACAGAGAACAGCTTTTTTCTATGCATTAGTGAGGAATGATGCAGAAGCTAATGCAGCGGTTTTAAATCCTGGTTGTCAAAAATGTAAATGCTCTTTAAGACAGACTGCAACACCTGACTCGGCAATATCTCTCTTTATTCATATCAAAAATATATCTGAGGGTTTTGCTGATGTTCCTCCATTAGTTCACATGCCAGAGAACATCAAACAGCTGTTAGTTAAGTTTTCCCCCACATTAGAGCTGGAGATTTTAGATCTGAGATGGCAGACATCCGTCTCTCAGCACGAAACCACAAGCAGGTGTTTGTTCTCCAACTCTGCTCCTTCTCTGCTCAGGCTTCAGCCGTATGAATAATTAGTTGGCAAGTCAAAAAGAAACAGAACAGAAATGAGTCTTAAGTTTCCAGGGCGAGAACGGCTCCATGGGAACATAATCTGCCACCTGCTCCTTTTCTCTTTCTACCATCAGGCTGTTATGTGATTAGATAGTTAATCAGGAGGATGAAGCTGAGGAGAAAGAAGCCAAAACTTAAAATCAGTCAAATTAATCAAATGTAAGAAGGTTTTCTGAGGTGAACTTGTTTACCTGATTAGATGCTTCATCTGTTCTTTAACAGTGAGTTAAGAAGCGACATAAAGATAAATAATTGGTGATTTAAGGTTTATTTAAACTCAGAGGGTTTGGTTGAGGTTTAGAGGACCCAAATGCAGAGGTGAGTTCTTGTATTTTAACAGAGTACTCACAGGCAACTGAGGGAGGAATTCAAAATCCAACATAATAAGTACAAAACAGAACAGAACCTCAGAGACCCATCCATCCATCTTCCTCCGCTTATCCGGGGTCGGGTCGCGGGGGCAGCAGCTTAAGAAGGGAGGCCCAGACCTCCCTCTCCCCAGCCACTTCTTCCAGCTCTTCAGGAGGAACCCCAAGGCGTTCCCAGGCCAGCCGAGAAACATAGTCTCTCCAGCGTGTCCTGGGTCTCCCCCCAGTGGGACGTGCCCGGAACACCTCACCAGGGAGGCGTCCAGGAGGCATCCTAACCAGATGCCTGAGCCACCTCAACTGGCTCCTCTCGACGTGGAGGAGCAGCGGCTCTACTCCGAGTCCCTCCCGGGTGAACGAGCTTCTCACCCTATCTCTAAGGGAGAGCCCAGCCACCCTACGGAGGAAACCGCTTGAAAGCCGCTTGTATCCGCGATCTCTTTCTTTTGGTCATGACCCAGAGTTCATGACCATAGATGAGGGTAGGAACGTAGATCGACAGGTAAATCGAGAGCTTCACTTTTTGACTCAGCTCTCTCTTCACCACGACGGACCGGTACAGCGCCCGCTTCACGGCAGACGCTGCACCAATCCGCCTGTGAACAAGATCCCAAGATACTTAAACTCCTCCACTTGGGGCAGGACACCCCCCTGACCCGGAGAAGGCACTCTACCCTCAGAGACATCAGGGAAAAACAAGTATGAAGAGCCAGGAAAAGACGAGGAACCAGCACTGAGGAACTGCATGGGGAGAGTATATATGGCAGACTGAATAAAGACTGGACTAATGAGCTGATTGGGAGCAGGTGTGAACAGAGGATTCTAGAAGGGAGCTAGGGGAAAGGAGACCAACACAAGGGGGCAGCAGAGGGCAACCAAGAAAAACCTAAGAACTCAAAAACATCCAGAAAACAACAAAATGGGAATTAAACCAATAAAACTAGAAAACACAGAAAAACATGGATCAAAGGGAAACTGAATACTCAAAAGAAAACTTAACAGAACCAAGAACGCGACAGTCTGCGTATGTCGCAGTCTCGCACGCCTGCCGCAGACACTCTGCTGCACCTCCCCAAAATTGTAGGTGAACACAGACAGACAGAAGGCCTCTGATTGGTCAAATTTACATCCTCTCTACAACTATGCTAATTTCCTGTCTGGTTCCTTACCGGCTTGTTTTGTTTGTATGACCGCCATTGTGGAAAATGACTGGTAAGGATGGACCAACTAGAACAGCGAGGTGCACCAGAACGCTGGGATGCTTTTTCTACCTGGATCCCGCTCTTTTTGGCCCTCATGTCCCTCCGTTTTTTCACAAACTTGCCCCCACTTCCTCAACGCCTCGGCCATATCTAGACCCACAGCTAGTTCCTGATTGTAGTGCTGGCGTTGTGGCGTGGAATAACATAGCGCAGACACGCTTTAATATTCGACTTAAGTCAAAAATATCTGCGTCAAACTCACTGCGACACACTGCTGCGGGACAATAACCAGGCCTTTACAGCTCATCCCGGTCCAGTCCTCAGCAGCGTGAGGCATCCTCAGGACTCCAACGATTCTGATTCTATTGAGAGGAAGGATCATAAGTATAGTATACGTATTTAAGTGAACTTACAAACCAGTATGGAAACAAATCTCCCCAAATTTTCTGCCAGGGGCGTTGCTAGGCACAAAGCTTTACTGGGGCACTGGCCCCCTACCGCATTGCCCCTCCTGCCATACACAAATACAGACAGGCACACTGCCCCACCCTGATAAATTCCTACCAAAATTACCAGTTGAGATATTAATGAGTGTAAGAGCATATTTGTTTTAACAAACATGAAAATGTTAAACATTGCAGCTATAAAAAATAAGACATTACCAACTTTAAAAATAAAAAGTGTCCTTATACACATTCCGAAATAATCATTAATCCCTAGGTTTCAGAGTTTTAGTTCAGGGGAAAGTTTAACTCAACCCGAACTAAGTTTTTCTTTTATTTTTTGAGCATTAAAGTGTACCTCCTATTTTTCATTTTTGCAAAGCGGTCTTTACTTCACTGTGACTCAGCTTAGAAAGTTCTTCCTTTTCAACTTATAAAATAGCAAGATGATGGAGCCTGTCTTGTCCCATTGTGCACCTCAGCCAAGTGTGGATCCTTCTCAACACTCTGAATGACCTTTCACAACTCCAGCTGTAGACTGGGATGGTGAGGAGATCTGGATGACCTGCGTTAGTGTGGGAACATGATGTTATCAAGCAAGTTGAAAACACACTGCATATCCTTGATGACAAGGCTTTCTTTTTCAACCATAAAAAGCTTTCAAACCATTTTTAATTAAATAAAAATTTTTTTACTCCAAATTTGTCTTGGGGATTGTGGGACGACTTCTTTAGGACCATCATGTTTCCCCCTAAGTCACTAATGTCCCCTGCTTGTTTGTGGACGCTGGTTGTTGCATCCTCATCACCTTCATGGTCCTGTCTCACCTGTCTCACCTGTCTCTCCTGTCTCACCTGTCACTTGCCTGTCAGTCTCTCCTCCTCCTCCCTTTCCTACTCCAGCACCTTCATTCTCATTCTCTACAGCAAACATTAAAAAA
Source organism: Cyprinodon diabolis (assembly GCA_030533445.1). NCBI lineage: Eukaryota > Metazoa > Chordata > Actinopteri > Cyprinodontiformes > Cyprinodontidae > Cyprinodon > Cyprinodon diabolis. The sequence continues at coordinate 1,640,602 of CM060080.1, read as the reverse complement.
CGTAAATTTATAATTATGTAAATATCTATTATATTGCTTATAACGTCCCTAATGTAACTGGTTAGCTTAAATCACTAATTCATCCCGGGACCTTACTGTACCTCCCTCTCATCTTGTTTTACTGCTTCCCTGTCTCTGCTTCGCGTAAATAATATCCTGATATCCATCTACAAACCAATGCAGTCATTTTCAGTCAATAGCCTATAAATCATGTGGTTTCACTGGGAAAATAATAAAATTGACAGGTAAGAAATGTTACCAGAACTAAAAATGCGTCGCGGCCGCACACTGACATGCGCTGACGTGGGGGCGCTAATACATCCTCAGTTTGGAGTTAACAACACACTTGCTACGCATCTGAGTAGAAATATACGTCTCCTCCCGTTGGAATGATCTAAATTGATGCAGTAAAAAAATTTATCACTGTTGCAAATATTCACTCATTTATACTGGGGCACGTGCCCCAGTAAACGGGGTCTGGCGACGCCGATGTTTTCTGCCAAGGGCCCATCAAAGAAAGTGGGGAAATGTTAAATGGCGACTACTGAATATTGACTTTATCACATCCAGTGGGATCCCTGCTTGCACTGCCAAGGTACTAAGGAGGAAAAGAAGCCAGCTTGAATTTAAAACCAGTCTGCATAGATTTAAATGTTTCCTCTCCAACAAATTCTTAGTTTGAAAAATTTTAATTCTGATAAAAATTCATGTTTATTATATACATGATTTTATTTTTAATTCATCACCTTAAAGACTTTTAGTCTGATAACACAATGAAAGTAAAAGAGAAAGAAACCCTGCTGCTCTGATTGGAAACCTCAAGGTTATATAACTGTTTTTTTTTCTTCATATCTTCTTCTATCCATTTCCTTTTTTCTTTTCTCGTTTCTCTGGACTCCTTTAGAAATATGAAGGCTTTGTCAGAGCTATGCTGCTGCAGAGGCCTTCATAATAAATCATCCTGTGGTATCTTAGAGCCCAGCCATGTTTCTACAGAGCCCCATGTAGAGTCGAGGACAGTTAATTTATTATGAACATGATTCAGTTGTCTCTCCTTTGTGTTTTGGACAGTTTTTAAAAAAGAACCTGCACCTGAGAGAGAGACAAGCTTGACACGTTGCTCCTATTTAATAACATGCTATGAAAAAAGTCATTATTTTCTCGTCGGGTGATGGGGCCTGTGTTCACTGCCTCCACGTGCGCTTTCCATCAAACTTACACTTCATTTATCGCATGCCGACTTTTTTCCCCCTGATCGGGAAATGCTAACGTATTCACTGAACCCCTATAAGCTCATGAGCAAAGGTGAAGAGGCAAATATAATTTGCTGTAAGGTTGTAGCTTACTGCATGTGAACAAAAAGGGATCACCAATCATGGGTGCGGATGGAAATGGCTTCTAGTATAATACATACAGGTAGGGGAGAAAACTTCTGGAATCAGCAATTTACTTAAAGCAAAGGTGTGTTTAATTTGCTGCCATCTAGTGATGAATTATAAACAACCAAGAAATGCATGTAATAGTTACTACGGAAGCTGCAGAGTGTCATAAATGGAACAATCTCAACATCCTGCACGACAGGGGTGCCCAACCAGTCGATCGCGGGCGGAGTTTCAGTCATTTTACAATGTAGATCTATTTATGGCTATGACAAAAAGAAAAAAGTTTTAAAAAACACTAATCAAATCATTGATCACGAGAGGCCAACTTCTATTTTCATAATAATAAAATGAAAAGTAAAAAATTATGCATGGTTTGCCACGGTTGCTAGGTTACCAGGGACTCTAAAGCGCGAAGAGGAATCTGCAGAGATGATGAGATAATGACATCTATCACAACTGATGGGGCTCTATCTATGGTTGGGCGCACTGCTGGATTCGTTGCTCTGTTCAAGCTGTCTGAAACTTTGCTGGATTTTTGGATCAACCACTGCGTCATTCAGCAACAGCTGTGCGGCAATATTTTAAATATGAAGCATGTCATGGACGTTGCGATGAAGATCGCTTGCTCTGTTCGGGCTAGGAGTTCTCAGAGGCCTTTGTTCCGTGCCCAGCTCGAGGAGGCAGGTGGAGACCACCCTGATCTGCTGCTGCACACCGACGTCAGGTGGCTGAGTCGTGGCAGATTCTTCGAAAGATTTTTGGAAGTTTTGAAATTAAAGAGTTTCTGAAACAGTCAACAACCCATTCTGCTGTATGTTACATCTTCACATCCACATAGTTTGTTCTTAGTATTTTCCTATTTTTATCTGTTTTCCTGTTGAATCTTAATCCATCTGCCAGTTTCTCTGCCAATGCCAACGCCCAGTGAAGTTTATCATTCTGAAATAGTGGACTTCCTTTTTCCTTCTTCCTGCTTTGAAGTCATCTTAGATTTTATTTGTCATTTTGTTTACAGAAGTGTAAAACAAAAAAAATAGTTTGGAACAGCTCTCCCTCTCTCTCTCTCTCTCTCTCTCTCTCTCTCTCTCTATATATATATATATATATATATATATATATATATATATATATATATATATATATATATATATATATATATAAAGACTGATATAAACATATTACTGTAAATTTACAGTTCTGATGTTCTTTTTTCATCTCTACTGTACTGTGTGTGTATCAATTGGTGTATTTAGATTTTCTGACTGCACAGCCTTTGTCTGGAGATCTTGACTGCTCTTTTCTATAGTTTCGGTGAGTGAGTGAGTGAGTGAGTGAGTGAGTGAGTGAGTGAGTGAGTGAGTGAGTGAGTGAGTGAGAGTGAGAGAGAAATATGGTGTGAAGTTCTTATGAGATTGTTAAGTTCTGTTTTTGCAACCTATTTTTTGACACAATTGATCATTTCCCCGTCTGTTGGACTTACTGTTTATTCTCCACCTGTGCAAATAAAAAACAAATACTGCCATCCCTTGGTTTGGCTTGGTAGATCCCGGTATGCCATCAACTTCAAAAGTAGACCTTGGTTTAAAAAAGGTTGGGCACCCCTGCTGCATGAGTTTAACATTCTGTCCCTCAGGGGATGAGGGACAGAATGAGAATTTATTCTGTTTTTTTTTGTTTTTGTTTTTTTTTTATTAATGTTATTCTTTTTTTAATGCTAAGCAACAAGAATGTCCTCCATGTTTTAGGCACACCCATTCAAAATGGCCCTTCCCAGTCTATAGCCAGCCAAATGGCCAAAAAATCCCCTCCAAGTTCCAGCCACTGGCCTTCTCCTGGGCGTGCATATTATTCATTCTGACTCCACCCTTTCACTGAATTACAGGGTCTGACCAGGAGATGGCGCTTCTCTTTAGATCTTAATGTCCACAAATCATGACAGAAAGAGTATTTTAGTACAAAGATTGATGTTTAAACGGAAATCTAAGGACCAGCCAAGGACCAGCCAAGCACCTGGTTAAAAGAAGGAGGTAGGAAGCATTCTCAATTGAAAATTTCAGAAATAGTGTTGAGTTCAAGGCTTTATAGAGTGGACCGACAAAGCCTTGTTTTGGCTTAGAAAACATGCAAATTAAGCCAAAACAAGTCTTTGTTTTTGGTCCACACTATAAAGCATGGATCTTAATGCTATTTCTGACATTTTGAGATTAAAAAGCTTCCTGGATGGGAAGAGAAATTTCTTCAAAGTTGGAAACAAAGTCCAGTTGATTGTTATTTTTAACTTTTTTGGAACGACTAGGACCTGGATGAATGAGAATCTTCACCATCTCACCTTTAAAGCAGCTCATGGTCTCTTGTTTTAGTCTACTATAGATAAACTCTGGTCTTACTAGCTACTACTACTATTTTCATTCAGGTGATCATTATCGGATATTGATGCTTCAAGATCTAAAACATCTAATGGAGTTAGAGTCAGGATGAGAAAATGAGATTCCTGACTGAGGGACCTGAATGATCTGGTTGACTTTTCCCTGCAAAGTGACCTGAGATGACGAGTTATGAACTGCTGCTATACTGAGTTGACCCAAGTGGCGCTGCGGGTAACTGCCGCCACCAACCAAGCCGCCATTGGAGCGTGCAGAAATGCAGACAGGCCGTATGCACAGCACAGCACTGCACTGGGGTTGCTGTATTGATGTTTTGGACGTAATGGTTTGCTAAAAAAACCACCAAGCATATTTATGACAGCAACAAGCACCATGCCAGCTAGTCTTCTTCTACGAAACAGCCTCAACTTCCTGTACCAAAGCTGTTGGGGTGAGTGTCACTACGATCTGTACCATCAGCTCATTTGTGCATGCTCAATCAGATGTTCATCAAGCTCGCCTTATATAATTGAATTATGCTTCCAAAAGTACTTATAGCTATATTTAACTGTCAGAGTACAGAACCGAGGACCTAGTACCCAGGCGAGACAGTCAGTGGGATTACTCAAAAAGCAATTATTCAAAAACATTGATCTGTGCTTCAGCAGTTGCAGCAGCTAGCTCGTCTGAGGCAGGAAACTCTGGTTAACAAGTTCAGCTCATAGCCAGAGAGCGAGGTAGGATCCAGCTGGTGGGCTGCCATCAAGATGCGATGAGCACCGTCCAGAGTGTCCCAGATGCTGCGGCAACGGAGAATATGCAGGAGTCCAAAGCCAGGCCTGGGGAACAGATCAGGGCAGACTCAGAGGTCCAGGAGTCCAAAGACAGTTCAGGCAAAACGTTCAGACAGGAACAGGCAGGCTCAGTGGTAGAGAAGCAGAACAGGTCAGGATCAGGAAATCAGAAATACCAAGGAACAAAAAAACTCTCACCACTGACTAGAGAGAACAAGATAACATGGCTCTGATGACTGGATGCAAGCGCCTTAAATAGGGGCATGAGCAGGTGAATCAGATGAGCAGTGATGAGAAACTGGACTGAGTTAGACAGGTGAATGAAATGAGTAATTAAGCTAGACATCAGTTCCAAGATCATGACATTAACTCACTAATGAATGCTAAAAAATGTTTTATGACTTTTCTGAGACAATTTGATGCTTTTTACATTTTCTCCATTAAGCAGTTAAACAAAACCGCAGAATATAAATAGACCATGTTTATATGTATTTTAATTGTTTCTTTCTTTAGATTACACACTATATACCATAACGTTAACACGAAAGGACAAAATAAAAATCAAAAAGGATAGATTTATGTTTAAATCCAAAGCTAAAAAAAGTTAGCTCCAGGAAGTAGCATAGGATCCCATTTCCAGCACAGATCGGGGACAGACGACTGATAAAACTAAATGGATTTTAATGCATTTCATTTCTCAGGTTTCATAGCTTAACACATTATTAACCTTTAACACATTATAGTTTAGTATTTTTAGGGAGGGAGAAACCTGATAATATAGGTCTATTATACAAATTAAAATCGACCGTGCTACCAGTGTGGATTGGGTAGTGACAGGTGTCCGTGCGGCGTCAGCTGGCGTCACATCTGCAGGAAATACAGCCTCTAATGCAGCACAGCCTGATTATGTTAATGCAGAGGTACTTAAGTGGGCTCATCAGTTTGGGTTTTAACGCTTCCTCACCCATCAGCATTAAGCAGCTTGACATGCATGTGCATCATCTCACATGTCCTTCACCTGGTTCCTTTAAGTTTGGTATTAAAAAGCAGCACAAAAGAGGAAGAACTTCACAGATCTGAATAATCTGCTCAGGGTTTCATTAACGATTGTTTTTCTGTTCACATGTCTTACTGTAGGTGTCGAGGAGAATGCTTTCCAGGAAGGCTTGCTTTGTGCTGATAGATAACAGATTAGTTTCACCGTGGAGCTCTGCTTTGTAACCAATGCTGAGTGCAGGGAAAATGTATTGATTCTACTTAATATTAGAGTTCGCCTGCAGCAGCAGCATTGGTTTTATTCCAATTAGACGGAAAGATAAACACCTTTAGGTTTGTGGAGGTGACTCTATTTTCAGATGTAATATCAACAAGTTTGTTTTATTGGAGTTTTTTTTATTAGACTGATGTTGTGTAAGTTTACCAGAGGATTATAAATATATTAAATAACTAGAACTGGAAGTTATAGTTAATCAATAACTCATTCAAATCAAGGGTAAAACTAATTAATTATTATCAATTGAATGATTATAACTGTAATTTGCTTAATGACAAAGGATTTTAGTCTCTCAGATCAAAGGTTGGACAAAATCCAGCTGTTAAAAAATGGCTATCAGCAAAGTTATTAATCACCAACCAAATAAATGCGTCGGATGCTACTGAAAGAAGAGTGAATCCAGCCTGAGTGATAAATCTGTGTAAAATAAACACAAAATACCACGAGTTAAAATACAACTGTACCTTTTATTAGATACTAATCACACAGTTATATTATATCTAATAAGTACTCAGACACTAAACACTGATGAGAAGCATAAGATAAACAAATAGAAGGGGAAGAAGTTTCCATTAAAAATTTGAGAGATGTTCAAGTTTTACGGTTTAATGCATGGAAAGTGTCCTTTAAAATAGCAGCAGATAAATATGAATAAACCCAAAATAACCCAGTCCTTCTTTTCACTATAGACAAGCCATGATCTGCTTATCTGTTCTCCATTTTTCATTTGGATGAAATAATAGCTGCATGAATCATGACAGCAGACAAGATAGAGGAGAGCAGAAGGCGGGGTTACCAATCTACTTGCTCTGGAGAGCAGAGTTCGCTGCTTTTAGATGTTGTCTCCAAAGTCTCCAGTAGCAGAAAAAAGTCTCTAGATTTGGCGCTAGGAGCTTTTTAGAAATCAAAGTGCTAGAGGGGTCTGAAAAGTGGCTAAATATAGCGACTAAAGCGCTAAGTTGGCAACACTGCTCTTTGCATGGTTTGTTTTCAAATGGTTTGCTGCTGTCTGTTTGGATCTTTCTGAAAATGTGCAGCAAATGGACTGATCCAATATGGTGGACACTGAAGGATGATGCGTTCTGATGGCATTTTAGCCAAAGGATTTATTTTTATCAAAAACATAATTAATGTGCACAAATAAGGAATAGTTGTATTAACCATACATGTTTTATGGGGCCCCCAGGAACTCTGGGCCCTAGGCAACTCCCTGGTATTGCTTATGATATTATAACTGTGGATCATCTTGAGATTATTTGTCTTTTTTGGTATCAAATCTGTGAAAATCCACCAGATTGTATTTTTGCAAAGTCTCAGTGAACTAAAGTTGCTTAATCCCCAATTGTGAAAGAAATTGAGAAAAGCAGTGAAGCAGAAGGACGAGGAACGGAGTGTAATGGGAGGGGAAATGAGGAGGAGGGATATCCTGCCGTAAAGCTTCTTACCACCAAGCGTTTACAGCTTAAGAAAAGGCAGTGGAAGGTCGGCGAGGAACTGAGGAGGATGGACAGGCCTCCTGTGGGGGGGTTTGCTCCTTTCTGGGGCCAAATGGGACGGTCATCTCCACCAGGGAAATGAAACAAGCAGCATTGTGGGAGGGTGTCCTCTTTCTCTAATCGTCTCGCATGCCTCTGCAGAGACTCAGGTTCCTGTTAAAACCCAATATGTGTGTGTGTATGTGTTTGTTGGGGGTGGGGTATTTTAAAAAAACATCCATCTCACAGTAAAACATTTTACTTTAGCCATAAATTAATCCAAAGATTTTCTATTGCAAATCAAAGATTCCTCCCAAAGGGCAGAGTAAACGCTCTGCTGTCCTCAGAGGTCGGTTTCTGTCGATTCAATGTTCTTTATTAAAGCTGCGTTGGCCTGATAATTAAGGAGGGAGGCTCCATTTGCAGCCGACTGTCAGAGCTGGTTCATGTCAAACCGTTTTCAGAGATTTAATTGTGCAGTGAATCAATTTTCTGTGCTGATGTGAAGGAATAGTGACTTCCCCGCTCTGGACGGGGCCCACCTTCTGACAGAAAGTGCCGGACTAACATGACAGCCTCTGATTGTTTCTGATGGCTGAATATGAGCAGCATATTGCTCTATTGGCTCATTCTCTAGATGCATCTGTTTATTTAGGATCAACAGTTCCATCTCTGACACTCATTTAAATTGTCATTTCCTGATGCTGTGTTTTTTTAAAGGCTTCAGGATTCTGCCAAAAGTCCACACATGCAATAAATACTACGAGCAGCATTACTGCATTCAGACGCTCAATGGCTTTTCCTCATGGGCCCGTTCAACAAGTTCAGTGCGCAAATAGAGAACTCCCGATAATCACACATCTGAGTGATTTTTCCTTCTCCGTGTGGTTTGATTTCCATGCGATTGAAGATTGATGCATCTACGTATATAATGTCTGCTTGTGACATCACCACATTCAAAGCTAGTCTGGAACTGCATTTCACCTCCTGTCAGTAATAGTCTCTAGATCAAAGAGGGGTCTTCAACATTTTTCAGGCCAAGGACCCCAAAAGTGATGGCGAGATGGAGCGGGGATCCCTACAGTGTGTTGAAGTCATGTTAATGTGGATTTAAAGACATTTTAATCAGTGGGAAAAATTGCATGTGGGAATATAAAAAAAGTCTAACCAACAAAAACTTTCGCGACCCCCATGCTGTACCTCTGTGGACCCCCTAGGGGTCGCAGACCCCCTGCTGAAGTCCTTCGGCTCTAGAAAGAAATTAACTATGACTTTTTCATTTACTGTGGGAATAATGATTAACACAGTCAAATAAACACAGAACAAATGAAGGTTTTACCAAATTAAATTAAAATAACACAATTAAACCTCCATCAAACCCAGCAGTTCTTCACACACAGCTGCTGCAGACGGGCTAACGTATTTATTTGGGTTCTCTACCAGAGCCCTGGGAGCCTGAAGGTTCTGCCAGTATCTTAGCTGTTCCTAGAACTGAACTCTTCTGGATGGAGATGTCTGATGTATTTCCAGGGATCTGCTGCAACTCCTCCAGTTTGGGGGCCACTGCCCCGAGGGCCCCCATGACCATGGCTACCACTGATGCCTTGACCTTCCAGGTTTTCTCCAGCTCTTCTCTGAGCTCCTGGTGTTTCTCTATTTTCTCATCTTCCTTTTTCCTGATGTTGCAGTCACTTGGTATCGCTATGGCAACCAAAACGGCTTTCCTCTGCTTTTTGTCCACCACAAACATGTCCGGTTGGTTTGCTATTACCGTTCGGTCCGTCTGTATCTGGAAGTCCCACAGGATCTTGGCTCGATCACTCTCTACCACCTTTGGAGGTGTTTCCCACTTTGACCTTGGGGTTTCCATTCTATACTCTGCACAGATGTTCCTGTGTTCTATTCCAGCCACTTGGTCATGGCGCTCCATGTTAGCTTTCCCTGCCAGCATCTTACACCCTGCAGTTATGGATTGTCTTATGGTGGTAGATCTGGGCCTCTATTGCTCTTGTGCTCAGGGCTGGTCCTATATATATATATATATATATATATATATATATATATATATATATGTGTATTAGGGATGGAACGGTTTACCGTTCAGTTCGACTGTCTCGGTTCGGTTCGCGTGTGTTGCGTTCGGTTCATGCGCTGCTCCTTTTTCTCATAGGCGAAGCGTTTACACTCCAGATCAGAAGGTGGCGGTACTGAGACCAAAGCCAAGCACCAGTAGTAAACAAGAAGAAGAAGAAGCGAAGCAGCGTAGCCGGGTGTAGCAGGGAAAAAAATCAGTTGTTGTGGAGAATTGTGTGGGAATGGCGAGTGGGAAAGAACAGGAGTTGGAAGACGCGCCAGCAGCACTTTATAGGTCTGCTGTATGGGACCACTTTGCATTTAGAGTGACCTACGATGACGGCGGAAAGAAAGTTGTGGATAAAAGTGCAACAGTGTGCAAGCATTGTGCAACACGTTTTGTTTGTCAGCGCTCCGCTCCGCCCTGCTGCACTCCAGGCTGCCTGTACAAAGCAAAGCCTACAGCCTCCACTGGGGTTCCCGTCCTTTCCGCTCTGAGTAACTTGGAGATCGTAGAGGGCATGCGCCAGATGATTAAATTCAAAGCAGCAAAACATGCGGAAATGATCCATGGTTTAACCCTAACCCTCTGAGCCTGTTGCTGAGCCGCAGTCGGCGGCCCCCTCTGAGCCTGTTCCTGAGCCGCGGTGGGCGGCCCCTTCTGAGCCTGTTCCTGAGCCGCGGTGGGCGGCCCCTTCTGAGCCTGTTCCTGAGCCGCAGTGGGCGGCCCCTTCTGAGCCTGTTCCTGAGCCGCAGTCGGCGGCCCCCTGTGAGCCTGTTGCAGAGCCGCAGTCGGCGGCCCCTTCTGAGCCTGTTCCTGAGCCGCAGTGGGCGGCCCCCTCTGAGCATGTTGCTGAGCCGCAGTTGGCGGCCCCTTCTGAGCCTGTTCCTGAGCCGCAGTCGGCGGCACGCTCTGAGCCTGTTCCTGAGCCGCGGTGGGCGGCCCCTTCTGAGCCTGTTCCTGAGCCGCGGTGGGCGGCCCCTTCTGAGCCTGTTCCTGAGCCGCAGTCGGCGGCCCCCTGTGAGCCTGTTGCAGAGCCGCAGTCGGCGGCCCCTTCTGAGCCTGTTCCTGAGCCGCAGTGGGCGGCCCCCTCTGAGCCTGTTCCTGAGCCGCAGTCGGCGGCACGCTCTGAGCCTGTTCCTGAGCCGCAGTCGGCGGCCCCCTGTGAGCCTGTTGCAGAGCCGCAGTCGGCGGCCCCTTCTGAGCCTGTTCCTGAGCCGCAGTGGGCGGCCCCCTCTGAGCCTGTTCCTGAGCCGCAGTCGTCGGCCCCCTCTGAGCATGTTGCTGAGCCGCAGTTGGCGGCCCCTTCTGAGCCTGTTCCTGAGCCGCAGTCGGCGGCCCCCTGTGAGCCTGTTGCAGAGCCGCAGTCGGCCGCCCCCTCTGAGCCTGTTGCAGAGCCGCAGAAATGGAGGCGGCGTCCTCCTCGGAGCTTCCTGCTGAAACGGAGGCGGCTTCCTCCTCGGAGGTTCCTGCAGCAACGGATATGTCGTCCTCCAGAGGCCCTCCTTTGTCGCCTGACCCAGGGCCTCCAGGGCGTCAGCCTCGCCTCCGGCCCTGCGGCCGGCCTCCAGAGACTCTGCCTCGCCTCCGGCCCCGTGGCCGGCCTCCAGAGCGTCTACCTCGCCTCCGGCCCCATGGCGGGCCTCCAGAGACTTTTTGTTGCCCTCGCCCACCCTGGGTGGGTTGTTTTTTTGGACTCGGTTTTGTTTTCGTGCCCTCCTTCCTGGTTCCCCCTCCGCCCGCCCTGGCTGGGTTGTTTTTGTTTTTGGACATTTTAGAGCGTCTGGGATCCGCCCTTAAGTGGGGGGTACTGTCACAGTCTTGGTTTTCCATTTGTTGTCCTCTGCTGCCCTCTTTCCCTAGCTCTGTTTTCTGCTCTGTCCTCACCTGTTTTCAATCCCCTCGTTAGCCCTCTCTTTGTCTCTGTCCCCTTTAAAAGCCTCCCTCTTCAGTTCCTGTTTGCTGGATCCTCGTCTAACGTCTGTCTGCTTACCTCGTCTCTCCCTGGCTCCTAGAGTTTGGTTTTCCCCTGATGTCTCCTTGGTTCTGGTTCGTTGATTTCTGCCTCAGTTCCTGTGAACCTCATTAAACCCACCTAAATTCACCTCTGCCTACTTGCCTCTGCATTTGGGTCCTCAAACCAACATCAAACCCTGACACTAATTACAGAACAAATCTTTATACTGTATGTGCATAAATAATGATAAAAAAAACATATTTTGAAAAAGTTTTGAAAGACGTTTGCACAAACTTAGGACAAAATACCTTTAGTTAGACACATTAATTTATCATTCACTACCTTTTGACAAAAAAGTCTTGATAATCACAAAATATTATAAAAAAATTAACATAAAATAAAAAAAAAAAAAAAAACAAAATAATATCTTTACTCTCTTTTGTAAATGTTTTTGTTGTTGGCATTCATATAAATACACAGGTGTGATACCTAAGTATACATTTGATTGGTTTTTCTCTATTTTGAAGTTATAGCGCCTCCAGGAGAAAACTCCACCTGCCGCTACTGGTTATAGAACAGCTAGGAAAAGTTTCAGTCACTTAGCCTCATAGTTTCTGCTGTGAAACTAACTCAAAGTTCATAATTGTGAAAATAAACGATCATTCATTTTCTAGGGATTAGGATTATAAACTGATCAGCTGAATTCAGAAGTGGACCATCCGGTTCTGTTGGATACAGGCGACACCTTCTTGTAATAAAAACTATTTTATGAACCAGGATAAAAAAAAAAACAAATTTTTTTTTATTTTAACAATTTTTATTTTACACAACATAACAACACAGTACATGTTGTTTTTTTACTGTACAGAAGCTTTCTGGGAGCTTGTGACGAACACGGGCTAAAGTATACCAATGTCAGTGAAAAGCTCACAAGAGAATCACCTTTTCTTTTCTCCTTTAAAAATAACAATTTGATTAGAGGTCCTTTAAAATGTTTCTTCTGTTTGTTGATTCTTGTCTCTATATGTCAAGAAAACGTCTGCACCCTCCGTCAGGTAAGAAAGGCTATGTGTGAAATCCGTCTCTTCCTTTAGACCAATCCTTCGCCTGTGGAGTTAGAGGTTCTGTTAGTGCAAAAGAAGGCACCACTGCTGTCCTTTCTGCCACAGAGTCGGTGGATGTCGTATGCGAGTGCGTGACTTTAAAAACGCTGTGCTTTTCCTCCTGCTCTGCGGATCTTCCTCCTCTCCATCCCCCGATGATGATGATCCCCTTTGTGGTATTTTCAGATAAGGTGAATGTGAATTCAGAAATGACGAGGCAGGCTCATTGTCTTATTTTTACTCGTTTTTTGTTTTTTTCTCCGTTTGTGCTATAAAGTGGATCCTGTAAGACAACGCCAACGCTACGAAACAAGGCATGTTATCTGTTTACCAAATGAGGACAAACCTGTAAAACGAGTACAAAAAACAAAAAAGACGTGGAGAAAATTGATAATAATAACCCCAAAAAAAAACGTATACATTAAAGCACAAACTTTCATCCAGAAAACGTAAAGAATCCCCTCAGGCGTGCCTGAAAACGGAAAACGAACCTCCCGACAGGCTCGGCCTTCGGTCGTAAAAATAAATCCAAACGCACTGCAAACACTTAAAACACTCACATTTAAAAGGGTGATGAGTAAACCAAGTTTCTGTGCTGCCATGTTTAGACGGTGCTTTCTAAGATCCAGTCCGACTCACAGCGTCCTCTCTCCGAGTCTCCGTCCTCGTCTTTGGAGAGCAACATCCCGCTCATGGACTGGCTCCGTTTGTTCCGCGCCATGCGCCCCAACTTGGTCACCCCTCCCGCTCTCTGATGGGGCGAGTGAGTCTTTGAGGCTTCCTCGCTGAACGAGTACCTCCTCCTCCTAGGCCTGTTCCGGCCTCCCTCCTCTGTGGGAAGAGTCTGGTACTTCGCCAGGGAGGAGCCGGAGCGAGGAGCCCGCCGCAGAACCGGAGTTTCTCTAAATCGTATGGAGGGAACCGGGCTGGGGGCGGGATGGAGGGGGGAGAAGGGGGAGGGAACAAAGGGGGGGGCTGGGCTTCTGTTCAGACTGGTGGAGTTGTTGCGGTTGGTGTTGAGGTTCTCCAATGGGGTGGAAGGGGGGAGCAGGGCAGAGGTGGGGGTGGAAGGAGGGGGGAGGGGAGAGGAGGCCGGTGCGTTGGAGACGGAGGACCCCGGCTTACTGGGAGCCGGCTTCCGCTTTGACTTGTTCAGGGAGCCGCTGGCGTTGGTCGGTGACCCGATGCCAGCTGGAGCTCTTTGTTCACCGGCTTTGTCCCGGTCTTCAGCCCCGGACGCCGGGCTGTGGGCCCCCCAGCTCTGGCTGAGGGCGGACGTGGCCGTGGAGCAGTCGGGAAGGGAGCACTCTGACGACTGGGTGACGGTATCCTTCTCCCTGCCTCCTCCTCCCGACGCTCCGCTCCTCTTCTTGGAGTCCGCTGAGAGCTCGTCCAGCCCTACGGATCCGTGTTTGGAGGAGCTGGGCGTCACGGCGCATCCCTGCGCCTGCTGCCCGTTGGTCTGCGAGTGGACGTTGGTCATCGACAAGGAAACACCTTTACCTCCCTCACCTGGGTTACAAACCTGAGAAAACAGGAAAAGACAAATGTTGGATCTTTGCTCCCATAATTAAAAAAGATTTAGATTAGATCTTCAAGGTTCAACATCAGAATGAATCTGTGATCGAAACAACATCAGGGGGTGCTGGTGAGCTGGTCTGTTCACACTAAATGCAATTTGAGCTGCATTAAAGCGCGTCCAGTAAAGTGTTTCCAGATGCTTCTGCTGCTCCTGTGTTCGATGCCAGAGAGCAGCTTTGCTATAATAGCTGTGATCAGCGGGTAAAAAGTAGTTAGAATCTATGTTGAAGTGAGAAAGTCCTCCTGAAAACATGGTCTGTGCAGTCAGTTCATCCAGATTACCATCCTGCCTTCAAAGATTATTTCTCTGTGGGAGCCGCTCAGACCCCCACATACCGGCGCTGCGCTGTCACTGGGAATCCCCAGCAGCAGCTGCCTCAGGCCCGCTCGCCTCTTGGGGGTTTTCCCCTCCTGTTGGTGGCGGCTGGAAGTAGATGTTAGCGTTTTTCAGGTCTGTGCTACAAACTGCAGGCAGCAGGATAATAAAAGCCAACATATTCTGCCGGCAGGTTTCTACATTTGAAGTCCTCTGCATAGGGATGGGAATCGAAAAGCGGTTCCTGTTCAGAACCGGTTCCGTTTGTTCCAATTCCATGGCACCGTTTGGCAGCTCGCTAAACGGTTCTCTTAACGGTTCCAGGCAGCACCAGAGCTTAGCGCTGGGCAGCACGACTTACGTCATGTTTTTTACGCAAGTTATGCGCACAGCATTCAGTAAGAAGGTACAGCGTGACCAGGCGTAAGTCTAGAAAAGCAAAAAAAAAAAAAAAATGGCGTCCCATCGGGTAAACTGATCTAAAGTTTGGATGTAAAGTGGCAATGACATCTGCGGGAGGAAATACATCCAACATGCAGAAACACCTGCCTTCACGCCATGGCATACATTTTTACAAATGCCATGTTTTTGATGCTTCAGGACAGAAGCTAAAGCTACGACCAGCATGGAAGGAAACTCTAGTGGTTAGTAGTAGAAATAAACCAGTTTCCTTTCTCTCTTTAGGTTATTAAACACGCTACGAAGTTGCTCTGCAGTTCAGGGAGCGAGAGAAAAGTGACGCTCATTCATTTAAATCGGGGGGAGATGAGTTTATTTAATGAAATTGTACAGTAATGCTTTTTCATTAAACGGATGCCTTCTCCATTAGATTTAGATGACTGTGAGGAGACGGGCAGCCTGGCTGGATCAGAGGCTGCAGCTCCCCTTCACTGCCTTCTGTTTTCACCGAGGCAGGCAGAGATAGAATGACCCAGGAGAAGGTAGACGAATGTCAGCGTGCATTTACCAAGTTCACTGATAGAATCAATAAGAGAATCAATAAGGAATCGAATTGTCTGCATCAGCAGTGCTGTGTCTCTCTCCCTTCGTCGAGCAGCTAAAATTAAAATTTTCCGACTCCAGCAGCTGCTGCTTGTGCAGCGCCTCACGCGCCTCAGATGATCAGAAGACTCATGAGGCGATGCTCCTGCTGCTCAAAACGCGCTGCAGGACCTTTTGCTGCGCCTTGATGTGCGTCAACCGTTGACTTTGCATGTAAACTGCTGCTTGTGGTCTGAATGTAGCGTTACGGTTTCCCACAATCCTTTAGGTGTGAGTGCGTACTGGCCCCGCCCTCCTTCAGGGTTAACATAAATCCATCATTACTTCCCTCTGATGCATAAACTTCACACCTTCATCTACATTTGTGTAACTTTAGTTTTCTGTCGTTTTTTTTCCAGAAGCTGTTTCCCAGTTTGACCAGCTATCAGGTTATCATCCCATAATGGCGTCTGTGAGGCTGAAGGCCGTCTGGATTCAGCTCAGCAGTCTGGAGCTCCTCTCCTTCCGTGGATAGAGATCTAGTTTGGACCCATGGGAGGAGGAGGAAGATGAGGAAGAGGAGCTGTGGCTTGATGGTTTCTGATCAACTGAACGTTTAAATAGTTGAGAACAGATCAGCTAATGATCCATTGAATCATTTTGTATTTTATAGATTCATTAGAATAATCACTGATTATGAAAGGACGGTTTATTAAAACTCTGATTTGACAGATCAACATTTTCCTCTCAAATGAATCCAATTATTATTTCAAAGCTCTCCATTCTGAATCGATCCATCATGTGCCAACTTGATGGGAGTTTATTGCAAACCAACGACTCGCTGGTAACCATGGCAGCAGTGGTAGGATCCTGCATGGCGACAGAGACCCACCTTGTAGCGAATCATCAGGATTATGATGAAGACGAGCACCGAGGCCACTATTATCCCTCCGATGATGATGATCATCGTCCCGCCCAGGAACTGGGACTGCATAAAGTAACACTTCATGTACTCTGACTCGGTGGTGAACTGCACACAGCCCACCACTCGCGTGGCCGTCAGGGAGGTGATGACGTCATCATAGATCGCCAAGACGCAGAGGTCGTACGGCGTCCCCGCTGCCAGGTTGTTGACCAGGAAGTTCTTGCTTGATGGAGGAATCATCCTGAGGGAGAAAAGGACAACTGGCTTCATTTCAGCTCGTCCAGAAGTTCATTCTTTTTATGACTGAGATCATTTCTGATTTATTAGAAAATAAAAACTTTTTAGTAAAAAAGGATAAACATCATTATTTGTGCTTGTGTGATTTATAAAGATTAAAAATGAGCAAACTGCAGCATCTATGTTGAGGTTATAGAGTCAGGACGGTTTTCACAACATCCTTATATTTATAGATGTGTATATAGAGGACAAAAAATGAAGAATACAAGATGTGAATGGAAATGTAAAACAAGTAGATAAAATAATTATATTAGTTCTAATATATATTATAAAATATTCATTGTTTAACTATTTATAACATATATAAATAGTTAGTAGTATAATGGTATAGTTAGCTATTGTAAAAGTAGTTATAATAGCCTGGTTCTGCTGGAGGTTTCTTCCTGTTCAAAGGGAGTTTTTCCTCTCCACTGTCGCTACAAGCATGCTTAGTGTGAGGGATTGCTGAAGAGTCAATGAGTCGATGCAATCAGCTGGTTTTCCTTAGATAGAAAACTTTGAATCAATCTGACTGGATGATCTGGTGAACTGGAAAGTGACCTGAGATGACATGATGTGAATTGGAGCTATAGAAATAAACTGAATAGAATTGAAGATAATGATATTATTATATAATATAAATAATATCTGAAACATATTAAATAAATAATTAGTATGAAAATTGTAAAACATACAACTAAATATAATCATTATTTGTCATAGCAACATTTTTTAATCACAAAAAAATAAACTTTTCAAAAGTAATACTTAAATAAAAATAAAAATCTGTGTTTCTGGCTTTCCTCTGGAGAGAGAAGTAAAAACAGACGGAAAAACCAAAAAATTGAAAAATAACATTTTAAAATATCTTAATAAAATGAAATTTTAAATAGAATAAAAACAGAAAATTTAAGCAACAGAGGGAGGAAAGGTAATCTCTCTTTACTTCTGCTTTTTTTAAATACAATTTTTTTCAAAGTTTAATTTCTGGATTTTTTTTTTTTTTCAATTTAAAAAAAAGGAATGGAATAAAATTGAGTTCATACTTTAGAACTGAAAAAAATGCGATCTGTCTTACCAGGTAAAGTAATTAAGTTTTGTGCTTTATTTCTCTAAAGGACAAACTTTTCCTCCATGCTTCACTGGGAAGAAACCATACGGCCACCCAGATGCATGCTGGTCCTCCATTGACAGCCTAAACCTAATTCACCCAAATAACTACCCAGAAACGAAAAACTAAATTACTAAAAAATTATCTCAAAACAGATCAACAATAAAGTAAAATAAATACATGGAGCCAAATTGGTCTCAATGTGATTCATACAGGACAAGATCCACACATGCATGGCACATGATTCCCTGGTGCATAAACAATTATAAATTAAATTACAAAGCACCAGTGGTCTTTAAACACACTGCATTTGTGTGTGGATCTTGGAGACTCTCCTGACGCACCTCGATACAAAAATGCATCTTTTTAAGCAGGCAATGGTTTGCCACCAATCGCAAAGCTCCCTTATATAAGCCAATCACAAGAAACTAAACAGATCCACCAAATGTATGCAGCTACAGGGAGCGACTTAATACAGCTCTTGACAGTTCGCCAAACTGTCGAAAGCTGTATGTCAAGAAAGAAAGTTTTTTTATACACTCTATGTGTACAAACGGAAAATAAGTTTGTTTAAGTTAAAGTCATAATTGGCTCCTACAAAAAAAGAAATAGATAATTAATCTGAAAATCTTTTTTAATTCCAAAGTTTTTCAAAATTTTATTTCTGAATATTTTTTTTTTTTTTTTGCTGAAATGTTTATGGAACAAACTTCACTCCATAGCTTCATCCTTTTCTGCATATAAATGCTCTGGATCTTCCTCATTAGATGGTTAATCAAGTCCCTCCCTGATCCAAATGGGGCCCCCGGCCTCAGCGTTTGGCCCTCAGAGGCCACAGTCAGGTCAGAGCATCTGGCTCAGACTTGGAGCCGGCTGAAGGTCAGGACACTGGTTCAGGTTTAACGGTCAGCACTAAGAGCTGTGGGGTAAATGCAGCAGTAGGTCAGCTGACGGCAGTGTGTGTCCGTGAATGCTAATAGGACCGTCTAAATGTTAAATGGCCGCCACGTCTCCTCCATCTTCCTCACTCGATGTTTTAATCACCGCAACAAGGAAGTTAAGCTGAGCACATGGATTAACGTTAAGAGTGACGACGGCGGCTGCAGGTTAACGGCAGGAACCGATGTCACTAAATCCTGCAGGCTTAAGGGAAAGTAGCCACGTTTGAAAACAACGTGTCCGAACAGGCGGAGATTAATCTCCCTAATATTGCTGCGCTTCCGGGCTTCGTTTGGGTCTAATAACGACTTTGGTTCTGTCACATTAGTCAGCATTAAGTCATGGGAGGCATTTTTCTCTTTGCCGTTCTGCCCTCTGTAAGGCCGACACACTTGGTGTTTACTGCTCATTAAAACCCTGAAACCCTCAGAAACACAGAAAAACATCTCCAAACAACAGGACTAATGAATATCCTGCTGATGGACGCATCGATTATTATTATTTCTTCTGGGCTTCAATTGCTTTTGGAAAAACTCGGGGAAAACAAAGTGAAGCGTAAAAGTGAAGCAAAGGTCAAAGCATCAGGTTGTAATGTGATCACAAACATAATAAATTCTACAGCCCAACTGAAAGTTGCCCCAAAATGTAATAAAATTATGGATGAATTCTGTAACAACCTGCATCTGTTGGATCTATTGGAGCCTAAATTGTTAAATTAAAATGATGGTTTCATAGGAAAATGAAAAACGTTCATATTGCAATGTTGGATCTACACAGATGAAAAAAAAATTAACTGAAAATAGAAGGAATCCTAACAAAGATAAAGTAACTAAAACGCGGCAAAGTTATGTTCTTCTGTACAGATAAAAATAGGATAAAAATAAGGAATGAATCCAAAAACAGGTTTTGTTAATAGAAATTACCAAAAAATGCAAACAAGAAATAAAACATTGAGAAATTTCTTATATTTAAATATTTATGTAGATTTTTTTTCCAGTTTTTTTTTATTTATTTCAAATTTACATTTGCCTTTTGAATTTTTTTTAAGATTTCAAAGAATTAGTTTTCATTTAGAATACATTTTATAACTTTTTTCAAATAAATGTTTCTAGATCTTATTCTCTTCTTCTGGGGGCGGGGCTTTTGTCTGGTCTTTTTTCTATTGGTCTGCTGGACGTTATTATTGGTCTGGAGCGAAAGGATTGGATTGGGCTGGAAGTGAAACAATCAGGATAGAATGTACTTTGTTAAACTATAAAAAAAATGGTTCTTTGCTTGAAACAATAATGGAAGAAAAGGGTCAAACGAGTGCAAGCGACCCACTTTAAAATCTCCTCGGCTCTGATCGGCATGCTGTGGGAACACCAGAGCCGGTTCGACCCCCTAAATTACGTGATACTATTGAACTCAACACAACGGACGTCAACACACACCGCCAGTTGCTTCTGATCTAACAAGCAGAATCAACTCTGTTTACATTGGATAAACTTGGAGCAGCTCTGGTTAGAGGGATTCAGATAACAGAGCGAAACAATAAAGCACACTGACTACGCCCTAGCTTCCTTCCATTTGGCTCTCCATTGTTTACGTCCCTGATTTCTGTCGCATTGGTGACATCATAAACACTAACCCAGCGTGATGATGTCACCAGACATACAGGTGCCAGTGAGGGGTCAGATCCAGCTTTTATTGGAAGGAGCCAAATGTTGATTGTTAGTGGGTCAACCCATGATTAAAAAACACGAGTTAACCTGCTATTTTCAGTGGGAAAGAGGTTAAAGTCAGACTGTTTTCCATCTATTCAGAGGTCTGAGCGGCTGAACCATCCAACCGGACCAATCAGGATGTAGAGATTTGATCTGAACTGTGTTTCTCTGAACCCACACACATCATTTCCCTTTTTATACTATGTCTTTTATTTCGGCCTCCTTCCTGTTTAGTAGAGGGATCCCTGAGCTAACCCATCCAAACAGACTCATTCATCGGGCCTAATTTCTCTGTGTGTGAGCCGCATCTTGCTGCCAGTCTTTCCAGCCCTACAGTGGGCAGATGACGGCCTTGGCCGAGACTATTCCACTAATCTGTCTGCTGCGCTCTGCCAAGCCCTCAGCCCCAGCAGCCGTCTGTGCGTCTGTGTGTTTCTACTTCCTTTATGCAGCAGACAGGGGAATTATCTGAACATGCATCAGCTCCCATTCCAGTCTGTCATGGCTGCTCCGTCTTCCTGGTGGCTACCTGCCAGCGTCCATCATGGTGCCTTAAACCTGGATTCGCCCTGGAGGTAAGGCTTGTATCGGTTTTGACGTGCACGGTGATCAGCTGCAGATTCACTGACTGCGGCGCGCGACAAAGAAGGACTCTTGCTGCGACGCTTCAGCCTTTGTCTCAGGAGAAATGAACGCCTTCATTCAGGGAACAGCCATACTGGATTGTTCTATTTGGAGCTATTTCACTTGATTAAACTTTGGACAAAGCCTGCAGGCCCGAACACAGCGCTCCAGGGGATAAAAGAGCTTTCATGTCAGCAACTCAATAAGAAAGAAAGAAAGCAGAAGGTTTTGTGGAGGAGCTCTCCTGGTCACCACGAGTCACAGCTTCAAAGCTGCATTTCCAGAGTTTTGTTTTGAAGACGGACTGCTGCTTAGAAATGTGTGATATTTCTGTGCTTACTTTCAATTATGTATTGTATTCACTAAATGAATCAACTACAACAACAAATCTCTCAGAGTTTCAGTTTGCAGGTATAGGAACAAATTCAAATGTCAGATTACTCACAAAGAAGTGAAACTATGAGGCACTACGAGAAACTGAAATTTATCTGACAGCAGAAGAAGAAATCTGTCTGCATGATTACAGCTTTAAAAACAAAAAAGGAAAATCTACAGTTTAACTCACAGATTATTATTATTATTATTAAGGACCAATATGTTGAACATGACGCACCAACTGCTACCACTGAGGATGTCTTTAATGAAGGATTTTGAAGTAAGTGCAAACTCAATATAAACTGAAGGACCTAGAAGTTTGCAGATGTTTATCAGGGCATAATAAATTAGCCACAGCAGCAGCCAATCAGAGACAGGCCTTTTACATCCAGTCAAGTAAAGAGCTCATTACAATAGCAGCCATTCAAAATGGCCCTTCCAAGTCAAACGCCACTGAACTACAGGGTCTGACCAGGAGATGGTGCTTCTCTTTAGATGTTAATGTAGGGGACCAACCAAGGAACAGCCAAAGACAAACAAAGGGCCAGCAAAGAGCCATCCAAGGACCAGCCAGGGACCAGCTAAGGACCAACCAAGGGCCAGCTAAGGGCCAACCAAGGGCCATCCAAGGACCAGCCAAGGACCAGCCAGGGACCAGCTAAGGGCCAACCAAGGGCCATCCAAGGACCAGTCAGGGACAAGCAAAGGGCAAGCTAAGTGCCAACCAAGGGCCATCATAGGACCAGTCAGGGACCAGCAAAGGACCAACCAAGGACCAGCCAAGGGCCAGCTAAGGGCCAACCAAGGACTAGACAAGGGCCAACCAAGGACCAGCTGAGGGCCAACCAAGGACCAGCCAATGGCCAACTAAGGACCAGCCAAGGGCCAACCAAGGACAAGCCAAGGGCCAACCAAGGGCCAGCTAAGGGCCAGCCAAGGGCCAGCTAAGGGCCAACCAAGGACCAGACATGGGCCAACCAAGGACCAGCTGAGGGCCAACCAAGGACCAGCCAATGGCCAACTAAGGACCAGCCAAGGGCCAACCAAGGACAAGCCAAGGGCCAACCAAGGACCAGCTGAGGGCCAACCAAGGACCAGCCAATGGCCAACTAAGGACCAGCCAAGGGCCAACCAAGGACAAGCCAAGGGCCAACCAAGGGCCAGCTAAGGGCCAGCCAAGGGCCAGCTAAGGGCCAACCAAGGACCAGACATGGGCCAACCAAGGACCAGCTGAGGGCCAACCAAGGACCAGCCAATGGCCAACTAAGGACCAGCCAAGGGCCAACCAAGGACAAGCCAAGGGCCAACCAAGGGCCAGCTAAGGGCCAGCCAAGGGCCAGCTAAGGGCCAACCAAGGACCAGACATGGGCCAACCAAGGACCAGCTGAGGGCCAACCAAGGACCAGCCAATGGCCAACTAAGGACCAGCCAAGGGCCAACCAAGGACAAGCCAAGGGCCAACCAAGGGCCAGCTAAGGGCCAGCCAAGGGCCAGCTAAGGGCCAACCAAGGACCAGACATGGGCCAACCAAGGACCAGCTGAGGGCCAACCAAGGACCAGCCAATGGCCAACTAAGGACCAGCCAAGGGCCAACCAAGGACAAGCCAAGGGCCAACCAAGGGCCAGCTAAGGGCCAGCCAAGGGCAAACCAAGGACCAGCTGAGGGCCAGCCAAGGGCCAACCAAGGACAACCCAAGGGCCAACCAAGGGCCAGCTAAGGGCCAGCCAAGGGCCAACCAAGGACCAGCTGAGGGCCAACCAAGGACCAGCTGAGGGCCAACCAAGGACCAGCTGAGGGTCAACCAAGGAACAACCAAGGGCCAACCAAGGACCAGCTGAGGGCCAACCAAGGACCAGCTGAGGGCCAACCAAGGAACAGCCAAGGGCCAACCAAGGGCAAGCTGAGGGCCAACCAAGGACCAGCTGAGGGCCAACCAAGGAACAGCCAAGGGCCAACCAAGGACAAGCCAAGGGCCAACCAAGGACAAGCCAAGGGCCAACCAAGGGCCAGCTAAGGGCCAGCCAAGGGCCAGCTAAGGGCCAACCAAGGACAAGCCAAGGGCCAACCAAGGACCAGCTGAGGGCCAACCAAGGAACAGCCAAGGGCCAACCAAGGGCCAGCTAAGGGCCAACCAAGGACAAGCCAAGGGCCAACCAAGGGCCAGCTAAGGGCCAGCCATGGGCGAACAAAGGACCAGCCAAGGGCCCATCAAATAAAGTGGGGAAATTTTGAATGGCTACTAGTGTAAGTTAGACGCATGGACATTATGTGAGGAGAATGACCTGTCCATCACAGCAGGTGCATTTGATTTTAGTGGCCGCATCCTGCAAGGACCCAGTCTGTCTGGACTGGAGGTCTCTGAAAATAAGGAGACTGGAAGAGTTTTGGCAATGGATTCAAACAGGTCAAGCCTTCTCCAACCTTCCAACGCCTGTACGCTCTGTCACCTAGCAACCGTGATAGTTGACGCACAAAGTAGGCAAAGAATGGATGCAAAACTTCTCACTGCTGTTCTGAGTGTTTATAACATTTCCGAGGAGCTTCAGCAGCAGTACTGTCGTCTCAGATATCAGTCCCCACACTGCAGAGATATTATAATCTGGGCTTAAATATCAGCCAAACCCATTTCCACAGGGACAGAGAAAACCTTTCAGTAAACCAAACATTACCCGCAACATATCTGACTCTATAACCATTAACAACTATTTTTATTCATTTCAGACGGAACTATTCAAAGACTTGGATTATATTGCACTGCACTTCAAATATTCACCACTGTTTGGCGCCATTTCCCTTTTTCCTCTAAGCACGGAGGAGGCGGTTTGCTTGGACTCCTGATAAATCATAGGATAACCAAGGCTATGGATACAGTGGACCCGTCCTTCAAAACGGGCAAAAAAAGGAGGAAATTGTCAGCTGCATAACGAGGAGTCTTGGAATCCGAACGGGCCTTGGCGTGCTATGATGTAATCGGATGAATTTGCCCTTCAGAGGACGTAGCTGCCGGATTCAAACGCAGCAAAAGTGTGACTTGTGATCCAACTCAGATGCTTGTTGGTGGCAGGTTGAGATGCTGATTGGCTGCTTCCCAGATGGATGAGCCTCGATTGCATGAATGTCAAAGATCCACCTTATTCAGCCGAACTTCCTGTTTGGCTTCATTCATAACAATAATGTAAATATTGGAAGTATTTAACTTTTCTTTTTACCGTCCGAAGTGATGGATGGCGATTCGGTGCTATAATTTTACAAAGTGAAAGCGAACAATGACACCTTCATCCTTTAAAACACGGATTTAAAGTGTATTTTTTTTCAGGTACAGGTGCTGGTCATAAAATTAGAATATCATGAAAAAGTAGATTGATTTCAGTAATTCCATTTAAAAAGTGAAACTTGTATATTATATTCATACATTACATACAAACTCATATATTTCAGATGTTTATTTTGTTTAATTTTGATGATTACAAATGACAACAAATGAAAATCTCAAATTCATCATATCAGAAAATTAGAATATTGTGAAAAGGTTCAAAATTGATGGCCCCTGGTGCCACACTCTAATCAGCTAATTAACTCAAACCACCTGCAAAAGCCTTTAAATGGTCTTTCAGTCTAGTTCTATAGGCTACACAATCATGGGGAAGACTGCTGACTTGACAGTTGTCCAAAAGACGACCATCGACACCTTGCACAAGGAGGGCAAGACACAAAAGGTCATCGCTAAAGAGGCTGGCTGTTCACAGAGCTCAGTGTCCAAGCACATTAATAGAGAGGCGAAGGGAAGGAAAAGATGTGGTCGAAAAAAGTGTACAAGCAAGAGAGATAACCGCACCCTGGAGAGGATTGTGAAACAAAACCCATTCAAAAATGTGGGGGAGATTCACAAAGAGTGGACTGCAGCTGGAGTGAGTGCTTCAAGAACCACCACACACAGACGTATGAAAGACATGGGTTTCTGCTG
The DNA here is from genome assembly GCA_030533445.1 of Cyprinodon diabolis. Lineage (NCBI taxonomy): Eukaryota > Metazoa > Chordata > Actinopteri > Cyprinodontiformes > Cyprinodontidae > Cyprinodon > Cyprinodon diabolis. The sequence continues at coordinate 1,615,382 of CM060080.1, read as the reverse complement.
TCGCATTCCTTGTGTCAAGCCACTCTTGAACCACAGACAGCGTCAGAAGCGTCTTGCCTGGGCTAAAGAGAAACAGGACTGGACTGCTGGTGAGTGGTCCAAAGTCATGTTCTCTGATGAAAGTAAATTTTGCATTTCCTTTGGAAATCAAGGTCCCAGAGTCTGGAGGAAAAGAAGAGAGGCACTTCATCCACGTTGCTTGAAGTCCAGTGTAAAGTTTCCACAGTCAGTGATGGTTTGGGGTGCCATGTCATCTGCTGGTGTTGGTCCATTGTGTTTTCTGAGGTCCAGGGTCAACGCAGCCACATACCAGGAAGTTTTAGAGCACTTCATGCTTCCTGCAGCTGACCAACTTTTTGGAGATGCAGATTTCATTTTCCAACAGGACTTGGCACCTGCACACAGTGCCAAAGCTACCAGTACCTGGTTGAAGGACCATGGTATCCCTGTTCTTAATTGGCCAGCAAACTCTCCTGACCTTAACCCCATAGAAAATCTATGGGGTATTGTGAAGAAGAAGATGCAATACACCAGACCCAACAATTCAGAAGAGCTAAAAGCCACTATTAGAGCAACCTGGGCTATCATAACACCTGAGCAGTGCCACAGACTGATCGACTCCATGCCACGCCGCATTGCTGCAGTAATACAGGCCAAAGGAGGCCCAACTAAATACTGAGTGCTGTACATGCTCATACTTTTCATGTTCATACTTTTCAGTTGGCCAACATTTCTATAAATCCTTTGTTTTTATTGGTCTTCAGTAATATTCTAATTTTCTGATATGATGAATTTGAGATTTTCATTTGTTGTCATTTGTAACCATCAAAATTAAACAAAATAAACATCTGAAATATATGAGTTTGTATGTAATGTATGAATATAATATACAAGTTTCACTTTTTAAATGGAATTACTGAAATCAATCTACTTTTTCATGATATTCTAATTTTATGACCAGCACCTGTATTTCCCTCCTAAGCTGCGTACCCGGAGTGTATAACATTAATGAATTATGATAAATGTGAAATAAGGAAACTTGGCTAAGAGGAAACTTTTAATGTTTTTGCTTTTTCTTTTTTAACCAAGAGGGAAATGGAGTCTAAATTTAGGCCGGTCTCATTAATGCAGCGTGCAGCAGCACAGATGTCAGAACAGCGAACTGCTGAAGTCGTCCCAGATATCCGAGGTGTTTCAGCATCCATCTGCAGAGCTGAGCAGCATTAGCTAACTCATCATGCAGTGGTTTCCTCCTTTCATACATTATCTCTGCAAACTGTCACATCTTTTTTTGACTTTCTGGTAAATCCCTGAGCTCCTTCTGCGCAGTGAATGACCTTCTGCTCACAGTTTGACCTTAAAACCCCAGAAGCTTTTAAAAATAATGCCCAGATGTTTGTTCTGCTTTACGTTTGGTGTCAATCAGAACTGAAACAGGAGAAATGATTTTCATGCTTTCAGCACAGCTGAACTGGGTGATGTAGAGGGCCCCCAGGGGCCACTGGCAAGGATAGAGTACCTCCCGCAAGGAAAAGAGAGGGACAGGCAGCCATTTTCTCAAAGCTCTGAGTCATTCTTTAACTCTGAATTACAAAAAAACAACTGATGTGTAACTTTTCTTACTCTTTTTTTTGTACCTATCAAATGGGAACCAGTCCCTGTGGCTTGATGGATCTGATGGAGTGAAGAACAGCCACAGAAGAAACACTTTGAGAGGTAAAACAGAAATAAAATCGCAGCAGGTGAACATGTGGACAGAAGGAAGGGAGGAAATCCGAGGAGATCAGGGAGGAGGAAAACCTTTGGATCGTTGTTTTCCTTCAGTATTTACAGTTTCCACAGCAGCAGAGATTTAGGGAAGGAATCTGCTTCCTCACAGGCCGTGAGAAGTGTTTTTAATTCTGAGTCATTTTCATGTGAATGTGCTTTACTGGAGGCATCCATGTTTGTCAAAGAACACTACTGCCACCTACTGGTTAGTGACATTGTCACGGTGCGGTATCGGCTGTTGATCAAGTCCCAGTGCTGTATCTGGTGTTTGTCACAACGCGCTATTATCCAAGTCATCTTGAAAACATTCTTCTTCCAAATGTTGGCTACATATTACGGGTTTTTTCTCTGGCCAGAAGTTCGATGGCAAATCCTCCCTCTTCAAGTTGGCGATCCAACGACCAACCCGTCCGTGGAGGATCAGGAATCAGAAAGGTGGAATAACTCTTTTTTTTCACTTTTACCCGATGTATTCCAGCATCCAGCTGCCATGCACGTGGGCATTGTCAGTTTCACTATAGCTCTGGTGAATTTCAATGGTGAAGTCCTCTGGAAATCTTCAATAATTGTTGTTGATTGCAGATGTGTCTAGTAGTTCCCATTGATTTAGCTTGTAAAGCGGGGAGAATGGCGCTAGGCTTACCGCACCGTGACGTCACTGCTGGAAGATGGCAGCAGGGAGGGGCTACTAGATTTATTTGGTTATAGTTAGAGTTGCATGGCTAGTTATGCTGCTATAGGCTTAGACTGCTGGAGGACATAAGGATCTCTTTTCCTCACTCTGCTTTATTCTTTATTTTCTATCCTCCAATTCTGTTGTATTTGTTAGTTCGACCTCTAACTTTATGCTTTCTCTGCTTTTTGGCTGTGACTCCACTGCTTTTTTTTTTTTTGCTCTTAAAAAGGAGTTTTTCCTCTCCACTGTTGCTTCATGCATGCTCAGTGCTGTGGAGTCTATGAAATAAATCCAAGCTGATATCTACTAATCTGGATGTATAAAGTGACCTGAAAGGACATGTGTTGTAAAGTAGAGCTATAAAAACATACTGAATTGAGTGAATTTGACTTGTCCAACCATTTTAGCGACACACCACTTCTTGGCTTGTCCTATAATGATAGACTTCATCAGGTCTCAACCTGAACATCTCAATATTTCTCTCTTTTATTGCATTTTAACGAGGCAAACTCTTCCTTTTGTGTTGATTTGGTTGATGTTCTGTGTGACCGACTGGGCAGCGGGCCCAGCACTGGAAGAGAAATACAATAAGTAGGACAACCTGTGCTAAAACTCCGGCGCTGTATCAGTATTCACCAACTAATCTCACGTTTCTTCTTTGAGGAAAACCCAATGAGCTCCTGGTGTGCGGTTCTGCAGCCATAACCCTGCTAAGGATGGAGGGATGGATGAGTTTTCTGGTCAGGTTTCAGCTCACAATTGCCTATTATAACCAATGCATCTCAGCCTTTCTGCAGATCAAAGGTCCAGAGGGTTTGCATAACCAGGACTATTTTCCTGCAAGGCTTTGAACAGATGTATTTAATTCATAGTTAGCTGGAAACATATTGAACTCCTCACGCCCAGGCTGAGTAATGCTGAGGAGGTGAAGACGAAAAATGTCAATGTGTGGAAAATCAATAAACTCTCACTGAACCTGAAAAATAAGTGCTTTGTCCACAACAACAGGGCCAAGTTCTCCTCGTCTATTAGTCTCTTTGCCTCCATGTTTCAGCGCTCTACCTCCCCGTTGTCCTCCTTATATTCCAATTTACTGTTTATCTTTCCATCTGTTCTGTTGCTCTGCTCCCTGTTTGTGTAGTGAAGAAGAAGAATCAATGAGATGCTCCTTTGTGCTGGCAGAGGAATCAATGGCCCACCCAAAGACAAGAGAAATGCAAGATAGCATAGATGAACAGATGCCATTGCACTAAAACGAGAAATGTTTCTTTTTCCTTGAACTAGAAACATGCTTTATTGATGACATTGATACCGTACACACAGTACTCTGTTAAATCAGAAAGCACATTCAAGATCTTCTTCTAACTTCATTGGAAATTTTTTTTAAGGGTTGAAAGTATTTTTTATCTTATTTAAAAGGTATAGGCAATCCACAGGCAGATGGACGGTAGGTTACAGTAGGTGGCAGAGTAGTTTGGAGAAAAGAAATGAGTTATGTCATACTAGTTTTTAACGTGCAATAAGTCCCCACTGTGGTTGGGGACAAAAAGTATCTACTCAAACACACCATACTTTTTATCTGTGGATTGCAAAGAGGAGACCAACATCAGGGAGAACTTCCCGCTAGACATCATCAGGGCTGCCAACTCTTCACCAAACCTGGGAGTGAGATTTTGAAAGAATCTGTACATGCAGCCCCTGTCAGGGTGAGATGAGGACAGGCGCAGCTCTAGGTTGGAGGTTTTCAGAGGATTTAACTGAAACAAAGTTGTAAAATGTAGATTTTTTATAGCATAGTAAATATTACTGAATAACAATAAGTGATCTGTAGTTTTGTGGAAAGTTTTTCTCACAATATCCATTATTTTCTATATTCTGGTGATTTTCAGAGAAATGAAGTAAAGAAGAATGGGCCCTACTCATTTTTTTTTTTTACAATTGAAAAAACAGCTAAAGTATTCAGACCTTCATTAGATTCTATAAAAACTCACCATGACAGGAGACAGCATTTCAGCGGATGTTTGATTCTGGTAGATGTGATGTAAATTAAGTTTTTAAACATATTCAATGGACCAAACTAAGAATACATGATAAAGATAAGTAATAATAAAATCAGAACATCCCTCTGGTTCCTCTTATATCACTCCAGGATAACTGAGCTGTTCTGCACATCCTCTCTGAATGTGGTTGGTCTTTTCTTGGGTGGCTGATCTTTGAAAAATAAACTGCAACGGTTCTCTTTCTTTTTATTGACCTCCTGTGGTTTTGAGAGGCAAACCTGAAAGCTTTAAGAATTTAGTTTAGTTTAATTAAATTCAATTCAGTTTATTTCTATAGCTCCAATTCACATCATGTCATCTCAGGTCACTTTCCAGTTCACCAGATCATCCAGTCAGATTGATTCAAAGTTTTCTATCTAAGGAAAACCAGCTGATTGCATCGACTCATTGACTCGTCAGCAATCCCTCACACTAAGAATACTTGTAGCGACAGTGGAGAGGAAAAACTCCCTTTGAACAGGAAGAAACCTCTAGCAGAAGGGTTAGATTATGGAGTTAATCAAGTTTTGTTTTGTCAACAAAACTTTTTTCTGGTCAATAGAGTTTTTGTACCCATCTGGATTAGCTTCTGCTAGCAGCAGCATCTTCAGCCAACTCCGCCCTCTTCCTCCGTTTGCTCCTCTTCATCTTCATCACCTCTTGTGATTTCTACATCATGATCAATCTTAACTGAAAAGTTTTACCGTTACTCTTTGCTGTTTTAGCTTGATGGTTTTAGCGTTAGAGAACCTAGCATATGCCATTTACCCAGAATGCACTGCAGGGTAAACAACACGGAAAGTTTTTGTGACTAAATATTTCTAAAATCCATTAATGCTAAAGAGCATCGATGATTGAAAACAAATGTTTCTCAGATAAAGTCTAAAGTTAGCGCTAAAGGTGGATCCCTTTAACCTTTTGACCTACAGTTCGGTCTAATGCGATGAAATCCGAGCCACCTCGCTCAGATGGCGGGCCCGCTCTCGCCGACGCCGTCTCTCCTACCTGTAAACCAGCGAGTCGTCCTGGCTGCCGTTGTACTGGATCTGGAACATCCTGATGCCGGGGATGTTCCGCTGAAAGTTGAACTTGATCAGAGCGGTGGACGACGTGGCCTCCGCCGTCACCACCCGCTTGTCGGCTCCACCCTTCACGTCACCCGTCACGTTGCTGCCGTTGGCGCCGCCCCGCGTGGACGTGGAAATGTCTGACGAACCGGGGTCTGGTTCTTGTATGTTGTTGGTGTTGTTGGAGATGTGAGGCAGTTTGATGATGACCAGCTCCACGGTTTGGTGGGCTTCCCCGGCGGGGTTGGACGAGATGCAGGTGAAGGAGCCCGTGTCTTTCACAGTGCTGATTAGGATGTCCAGAGTCCCGTTGTTGTAGACCAGGGTTCTGGAGGAGTTAGACACCAGTTTGCCTTCAGGAGAAATCCAGTGAATGGCCGGTTCTGGATCCCCTCTGGCCTTACACCTTAAACAACAGAAAAGGAAGACAAGAAAACAGCTAAAATCTTTGACAGTAGCCGCAAATAACCTGCATTTAGACCAAAACCTTCCTGTTCTCTGGTGGAAGAGGAGCTAAACAAGCAGGCAGGGGTGGATTTAGAAAATGTGGGGCCCTAGGCAAAGACAGGCAGGGGGCCCTCTGAATTGAGAAGACAACACATAAACAGCTCCATTCTCCAGATAGAGAAATGTTAATAGAATAGACATCCATTATCTGTTCTAGGTTGTGTCCCTCTCTTCTTGTCCCTTTTCTTCTTGTCTTCCTCTCTATGTTTTGTACTCAGCTGACTTTTCATGCTGTCTCTAAAGGAATGAAAGATTTTTTCCAAGCACTAAGCTCACTTAGCTGATTGCTCCTTCCTGTGTTTCCAAAAAGGCCAAAGTAAATAACCCAGTCCTTCTTTTCACTGTAGACAAGCCATGATCTGCTTATCTGTTCTCCATTTTTCATTTGGATGAAATAATAGCTGCATGAATCATGACAGCAGACAAGATAGAGGAGAGCAGGAGGCGGGGTTACCAATCTACTCGCTCTGGAGAGCAGAGTTCGCTGCTTTTAGATGTTGTCTCCAAAGTCTCCAGTAGCAGAAAAAAATCTCTAGATTTGGCGCTAGGAGCTTTTTAGAAATCAAAGTGCTAGAGGGGTCTGAAAAGTGGCTAAATATAGCGACTAAAGCGCTAAGTTGGCAACACTGCTCTTTGCATGGTTTGTTTTCAAATGGTTTGCTGCTGTCTGTTTGGACCTTTCTGAACATGTGCAGCAAATGGACTGATCCAATATGGTGGACACTGAAGGGGGGGGGCTGAGACACACTTAATATTATCAGCGTTCTGATGGCATTTTAGCCAAAGGATTTCTATCAAAAACATAATTAACGTGCAGAAATAAGGAATAGTTCTATTAACCATTCATGGAAACAGTTTTATGGGGCCCCCAGGAACTTGGGGTCTGATGGTATACATGCACTAACATTTTTTAATTTTGAACTTTGCTTATTAGCTTTTTAACCCTTTTTCTTAACTTGTTAACTTTTTTCACCCCCCCCCCCTGAAAGTAAGTGTTCTTTCACTCCGACACTTTGCAAATGTTGCTTCAACTCTAAACTCAGAATCTTATTTGACATAAAACATAATTATGGAGGGAGATATATTCCAATATTACTCAGAGCAAAGAACATGTTTACATCTTTATTCTCAAAATGAAAAAAATTTATAAATCTCTAGCCTGGCCCTAAAAGTCTGTCGTAACAAAAAATTGTAAAATCTGAAATCACAAAAGATTTTGGTAAAACTTTTATTTATTTGGTCTATCGTTAATAAAAAAAATAAAATGTTTTAGTAAATATTACGTCTAAAAAGAATGTAAAAAAAAAAAAGTGCACCCTTCTCCTAAACGGATGATTATTAGAGCCGTCTCCTCCTCCCTCTGGTGGCTTTTATTCATGTTTCTAGTTATAATTTATCTAAATGTCCTTGAAGATGGAGAACCTCTTTACCATCACCATAATCTTTCACCTCCTTGGATTGATTCTCTATCAGGATTCTGTCCAAAACACTCCAAAATCATTTTAATACCTAACTTTAAACCAATAATGGACAAACTAACATCATTAGAGCTCAGTCAACAGAGTAAGGAGGAGATAAACGCCTGATCTGCAATAACTGATCTAAGAATAAATGAACATTTCTTAAAATAAGGTTTATATCAACATAATTTGCCTCATTTGTTCCCCCTCCAACAATAATAGCTGTGTTTTCAGACCTTCTTCCCAATATAGGATTATTTTTGCCAATGAATAAATAAAAGATTTAATCTGTCCTAAGTTTTCAGATGGAGAATACCCTATTAGACTAAAAGTGAAGAAAGATTTAGGACTCTTTCCACTCCTCTAACGGTGATCCAAACAAATCTTGACCATTTCAAACCATTTTCAGACAGCAGCCTGTACCTGAGCGCAACTCTCTGTCCCTCCAGGACCCTCATCTCGTGGGAGAATCTGGTGATTAGGGGGGGCTCACAGAGGAACTCCTCCTCAGAGATGGACCAGAAGTAGCGACCAGCCAGGTGCTCAGGTGTGGCACACGTCTCCAGGTCGTCCTCTCGTTTCAGCCTCCTCAGCCAGAGCAACTCACAGTTACAGTGGAGAGGATTTCCCCCGAACGACAGCGCGAAGGACGACGGCGTCATGTCCCCGGACGTAGCGAGAACCTGCAAGATTTACAGAGTGAGGGACAGCTTCCAGGGCCAGGTCCGTACGTCAACAACCAAGAGACATTTATAATCAGAGGGGGAAAAATCGAGGTCAAGAAAATAAAAAGACTTTCCACAGACTGGGAGCCAATCAACTGCTTATGGGACCAGGATCAAGGAAAACTTCCTGGGCCAGGATTACACCAGTGCCACCACCAGTGGGGTGGCCAGGGGCACAGTTGCTGTTTCATAGCATCAGTAGATTATTGTCATTTAAGGGAAAAATAGACACATCACCTTGTATAGTCAGTATAAATGCTACGAAGTCCATAAACCATGTAATATAACATATTATACAAATCATCACAGCAAAATTAGAGTGTTAACGGAACATAATAACACTCTAGTCAGAGATTAACAATATTACACACACACACACAGAGTATCTGTTGATGTGCCAAAAGTGCTGAATTGATGGTGTACAGTAGTAGCCATTCAAAACTGCCCTTCCCAGCCAAACACCCATCGAATGGCAGCAAAATCCCCTCCAACTTCCAGCCACTGGCCTTCTCCTGCCTGTGCAGATTTTCTTACTCTGACTCCACCCTTCACTGAATTACAGGGTCTGACCAGGAGATGGCGCTTCTCTTTAGATCTTAATGTCCACAAATCATGACAGAAAGAAAATGCTACTACAAAGATTGATGTTTAAAAAGGAAGTGAAGGGGACCAACCAAGGACCAACCAAGGACCAACCAAGGACCAGACAAGGACCAACCAAGGACCAACCAAGGACCAACCAAGGACCAGCCAAGGACCAACCAAGGACCAGACAAGGACCAGCCAAGGACCAGCCAAGGACCAACCAAGGACCAACCAAGGACCAGCCAAGGACCAGCCAAGGACCAGCCAAGGACCAACCAAGGACCAGCCAAGGACCAACCAAGGACCAGCCAAGGGCCAGCCAAGGACCAACCAAGGTCCAGACAAGGGCCAGACAAGGACCAGCCAAGGACCAACCAAGGACCAGACAAGGGCCAAACAAGGGCCAGACAAGGACCAACCAAGGACCAGCCAAGGACCAACTTAGGACCAGACAAGGGCCAGACAAGGACCAGACAAGGACCAACCAAGGACCAGCCAAGGACCAACCAAGGACCAGACAAGGGCCAGACAAGGGCCAGACAAGGACCAGCCAAGGACCAACCAAGGGCCAGACAAGGACCAGCCAAGGACCAGCCAAGGATCAACCAAGAACCAGCCAAGGACCAGACAAGGACCAACCAAGGACCAGCCAAGGACCAACCAAGGACCAGACAAGGGCCAGACAAGGGCCAGACAAGGAACAACCAAGGGCCAACCAAGGACCAACCAAGGACCAGCCAAGGACCAGACAAGGACCAGCCAAGGACCAGCCAAGGACCAACCAAGGACCAGCCAAGGACCAACCAAGGTCCAGACAAGGGCCAGACAAGGGCCAGACAAGGACCAGCCAAGGACCAGCCAAGGACCAGCCAAGGACAAACCAAGGACCAGACAAGGGCCAGACAAGGACCAGCCAAGGACCAAACAAGGACCAGCCAAGGACCAACCAAGGGCCAGACAAGGACCAGCCAAGGACCAACCAAGGGCGAGACAAGGACCAACCAAGGACCAAACAAGGACCAGCCAAGGACAAACCAAGGGCAAGACAAGGACCAGCCAAGGACCAAACAAGGACCAGACAAGGACCAGCCAAGGACCAACCAAGGACCAGCTAAGGACCAGACAAGGACCAAACAAGGACCAACCAAGGACCAACCAAGGACCAGCCAAGGACCAGACAAGGACCAACCAAGGGCCAGACAAGGACCAGCAAAGGACTAAACAAGGACCAGCTAAGGACCAGACAAGGACCGGCCAAGGACCAGCCAAGGACCAGACAAGGACCAACCAAGGGCCAACCAAGGACCAACCAAGGACCAGCCAAGGGCCAGACAAGGACCAGCCAAGGACCAACCAAGGACCAGCCAAGGGCCAGACAAGGACCAGCCAAGGACCAGACAAGGACCAACCAAGGGCCAACCAAGGACCAAACAAGGACCAACCAAGGACCAGCCAAGGACCAGCCAAGGACCAGACAAGGACCAACCAAGGGCCAACCAAGGACCAACCAAGGACCAGCCAAGGGCCAGACAAGGACCAGCCAAGGACCAACCAAGGACCAACCAAGGACCGGCCAAGGACCAGCCAAGGACCAGACAAGGACCAACCAAGGGCCAACCAAGGACCAAACAAGGACCAACCAAGGACCAGCCAAGGACCAGACAAGGACCAACCAAGGGCCAACCAAGGACCAACCAAGGACCAGCCAAGGGCCAGACAAGGACCAGCCAAGGACCAACCAAGGACCAGCCAAGGGCCAGACAAGGACCAGCCAAGGACCAACCAAGTTTCAGACAAGGACCAGCCAAGGACCAAACAAGGAACAGTCAAGGACCAGACAAGGACCAACCAAGGGCCAGCCAAGGACCAACCAAGGGCCAGACAAGGACCAGCCAAGGACCAACCAAGGGCCAGACAAGGACCAACCAAGGACCAGCCAAGGACCAACCAAGGGCCAGACAAGGACTAACCAAGGGCCAGACAAGGATCAGCCAAGGACCAACCAATGACCAGCCAAGGACCAACCAAGAGCGAGACAAGGATCAACCAAGGACCAGCCAAGGACCAACCAAGGGCCAGACAAGGACCAGCCAAGGACCAGACAAGGGCCAGACAAGGACCAACCAAGGACCAGACAAGGACCAACCAAGGACCAGACAAGGGCCAGACAAGGGCCAGACAAGGACCAACAGAGGGCCAGACAAGGGCCAGACAAGGACCAGGCAAGGACCAGACAAGGGCCAGACAAGGACCAACCAAGGGCCAGACAAGGACCAGCCAAGGACCAGACAAGGGCCAGACAAGGACCAACCAAGGACCAGACAAGGACCAACCAAGGACCAGACAAGGGCCAGACAAGGGCAGTGTTGGGAAAGTTCTCTTTCTACGTGAACTAGTTCAAAGTTCAGTTCACACATTTTAAAATGAACTAGTTCAGTTCATAGTTCATAATTCAAAATTTTGAACTAAGTTCACAGTTCCAAAAAATGAACTAGTTCATAGTTCTTTTTTTTTTCATATATTGCTCAATTACATCATAGCCTACTGTAGAAGCACAGGCAGCCATTATTTTATCAGTTGTAACTCTGAAACTGTGCGTCAGATTTCATCTTCATATCCAGTTTTGAATCCTTATCCAACCAGTGTTTACATTAGCATTGAGGGGACAGCATTTCCCCATTGCTGCTTTAACGCTTTGTTGCTGTCCATTCACTTCACACTAGTAGCAGCTGCAGCTTTCACCGCTACAGTATATTCTCAGAAACATCAGGAAAAATGTGCTGCTTGAATGGTCTTTTTTATGAGGAATTATTAAAAGAAAAACAGGAAAGTAGTCTTTAAGGAGCAAATGTTTTTTTTTTATTATTATTATTTTTCCATTTGAAATTTCATTTCAGTACATACTAAAAAGGAATCCTGGAATCCTGGAAAATTATACCAGGCAGGTTTAAGTGCAGATTTTTTTACTGAAAGCCGGCGGGCAAAGTTTGCAGAGAAATGTAAGATTGTTGCCATCATCCTCACCGACCACCTGGTCATAAACCTGTTTTAAGTGATCATACTGCTGTTTTGTCGCCTCCATGCTGCTGTGGCTTCCACGCTGCATTTTGTTTTGATGACGCACGCGGCTGTAGGCTACGACGCTGGTAGCTGGTGTTGCCAGATTGGGTGTTTTTCCCACTACATATTAAGGCCTGTTTACGGTGTGATTTAGCCGGGGATTCGCCTGGAGGGCTCTATAGAAATCTGGCAACCTATTGAACGAATATGAACTGAGAGAGCGAGCTGTTCACAGACACCAGAATGAACGAGTTCTCAATAACGTTCATCAGGCAGTAATACAGTACGTTCAGTTCACGTTCGCCCAAAATATGAACGAGTTCATGAACTTTCGTTCAATGAACGCGTTCAGGCACAACACTGGACAAGGGCCAGCCAAGGACCAACCAAGGACCCATCAAGGAAAGTGGGGAAATTTTGAATGGCTACTACTGTAATATACATGTCTTTATTTTATTTTTATGGTAATTACTTTAAATTACAGGGATTTTTTTGGCGCAACTCCATGAGAGTGGGGAGTACCAAGATGGCAGCAGGTGTCTTCAGTTTTTTTGGCCTATCAGCAATCCAGTGGATAAATAGAGATCAGTGGTGGAAACACTCAGATAGCATAAGATCAGTGGCATGCGCAGGAGATCTGGTACCTAGATCGCCTCTGGCGTTAAAATAATGCGATGAAGTACCTGCGCCCGCTGAAAGAGAGGGTCGGGTGGGAGCTTCTGAAGCTTATTGGAGGTGACGTCCAGCCGGTTGAGTTTCTGCAGAAGGGAGAAGGTTCCCTCTGGAATGTAATCCAGCATGTTGTGGTCTAAGCTCAGCGTGTGGAGACTCGTCATTTTCTGCACAAACAGAAGAAAAATATACATTTCATTTAAAGTAGGTGAATATTTTAACACAAACGTCTTTAAACATCCAGAAATGGGAGTTTGGTGTGTTTAGAGCGGGCTGACCTGAATAGACTCCCACGGAATGGAGTCCAAGTTGTTGTAGCTGAGGTCCAGCTCCTCCAGCGCCAGCAGGTCATTGAACGCTCCCTGATGGATCAGCACCAGCTGGTTGTTGTTGAGGATCAGGTGGTGTAGCTTCGACATCCCGCTGAACGTGTCATTGCCTATTCTCGTCAGCCGGTTGCTGCAACATGAAAGAAAAAAAAACAAACAAACCCCTGAACAATCTGCAGGTTTTAGTTTCCCCATCAGGCTGCGGCGGTCTGGAGGAACGGCGTACCTGTTGAGGTGTAGAGCTCGGAGGTTTTCCAGATCTGCAAAGGCATGAGGTGTAATGAAGGAGATGGTGTTCCTGGATAAGGTCAGGTCCACCAGCCGTGTCATGTTGGCAAAGTCTTTTCTTTTAACGCTGTTGAAACAAAGGAGTTCAGCGTAATTAAACACTCAGAGCATCAGATATGATCCGCCTCAGCGGAGCAGCTTCAGCAAACATCTGTTTGTTTTTTTAGCAGGAGGATCCAAACCCACAGAGGACTGAAGATGCAAACATCTATCAATATGCAAGATAAATTTCACATAAATCCTTCCCAGCTCGGTCCCACATTTGTTACGGCTCACTCTAGCGTGGCGTCCGCCAGGAGACAGCCTGGAGCTGCTTCAGTGGCTTTGAACCAACCATGACTGGAAAAATCTCTTTGTTTTTTTACTCTGATGAGGTTTCTCTCCATCCCAAGGCGTCTGGGTTTGCAGCAGCAGCAGAACTGTCTCTGTGAGCACAGCCTGCCTTCCATCCATCACTGATTTATCTCCCAATGGGATCCTGGAGGTCTCTGCACCCAGAACTCAATCTGTGGTCCGTTTTCATTGTAGTAAGCACACTGCTGTAACATGCCACGCCAACACTTCCCTGCAAAACTAGCGACTCTGACCATGGGGGCCAACTGTGTGGCAGACAGCCGCTCCATCCTGGAGAGAAATATCAGCTGTGCTGCTGCCATCAACACCTTTGTTTCTAGATGTTGGAGCTTGGCCTGTTTTCCAGTGTAGTCCTGTTTCTCTGACTGTGACTAACTGGATGTGCTCTCTTCATCCTCTGACATGGGAGCTGGCTCGGAGCTCGTCTGCCTGGCTGTGTGTTTCCTGGACGGGGCCGCCTGTGGAGCTGGTTGACAGTTGCCTTTTGTATCTATGCTTCTTTTTCTATGTCTGCTTCTGTCTCCTTGAACCCCAGTGGGCCTCAGCAGATGGCCGCTCACACTGAGCCTGGTTCTGCTGGAGGTTTCTTCCTGTTCAAAGGGAGTTTTTCCTCTCCACTGTCGCTACAAGCATGCTCAGTGTGAGGGATTGCTGAAGAGTCAATGAGTCGATGCAATCAGCTGGTTCTCCTTAGATAGAAAACTTTGAATCAATGTTACTGGATGATCTGGTGAACTGGAAAGTGACCTGAGAGGACATGATGTGAATTGGAGCTATAGAAATAAACTGAATAGAATTGAATCTCATCTGCACTCAAGCGTTCGTCACCTTGTCACAAAGTTGTCGGCCAGCCGTAGCTCCACCGTGTGCCTGTCGATGTTTGGCGGAACAAACAGCAGACCCTTCTTTGCGCACAGCGTTGCCAGGTTAGGTGACAGGATTTGGCAGACGCAGCGCTTCGGACAGATCTGCGCCCGCACCGCCATGGAAACCGCCAGCATCATGCAGAGAAACAGCCTCTCCATGGTTAGCATCCTCAGCGGGTCGAACACCTGAGCAACGAGATGGGGAGACATTGACAGAGTTAGTCACATTTTCTGTTTTTTATTAGAGAGAAGGCCAAAATAGGATGCTTGTTTATCTGGATAATTCTGGAAAAGAAATTCTGTAATCAATTAGAGACAAATAACTTTTTTCTCAATAAACAGAAGAAAGCAGTAAAAGTAGCTTTTTAAGATTAAGTGAACATAACCTCGCTAATCGCTAATTTATCATTCTTTAGCAAAAATGAGTACTGAGAGGAAATTTTTGCTCATTTTTTCCTTATAGTGGTGTCAAAAGTTCCAACATTTGATACTTAGGTAGAAGTATATAGTATAGAATATAAAAACATTTTGGGAAAAGTTGAAGTATCAACTTGACCTCTTTATTCAAGTAAAAGTGAAAAAGTATGTGCTCCAAAAACTACTTAAAGTATAAAAGTATAAAGTAACCTTTAAAAAAAAAAACAGCCAGATGCCGCTATATGAATATAAAAGCTCAATTTTTCGCCTATTTCTAAAAATTCTCTGAGATAGGGCCAAGGATGAGAGAGGTCTGGTTGGTCTCCGTCTCCCGATACGCTCTCGCCTGTGTCTTTGTACTTTGTTACTTGACACCTCTGCTTCCTTCCATCTGTGAGACAAAATAAGGATTTGGGATTTGACTAGGCCAAACACACATTTTTAACCTCTTAACACCCACCTAATTTAAAGTATTCCTAATCTATTCTGCATACCCAAATGGAAAAGCAAATAACTGAGGAACTGTCATACATCATTTAAAAGCTAACACCTTCTAGTTTCTGAAAATATTAATGAAAATAATGTGAGTAAAAAACAGTCCAAGCTGCATCAGTTCAAACATGACTCAAAGTTGTTTTTTATTCTCAAAAATAAACTTTTTTGAACAGCAGTAATAAAGAAATGCTTGAGAAAAGGCCTTTCTCATTGTATTACATTTGTTCTACATCATGTCAACCACAAATGCAGAAAAGTTCAGAGCTCTAGCTCCAACAGTTCCAGAGCTGTGGGGCTTTGAACTGTTGGTGTCGCCACCGTCTCCAAACCTCTGCAAATTGTGCCAAATGCTTTATTAAACTCTGACCCATAGAATAACACTGAAGCATTTTGATGACCACAAAACATTTATAAAGCAGGTATTTTCCACTTTTTTGAGATCAGTACATATAACAAAATGTAACATTTATAAACCTAAAATGACGTAAAAATCCATAAAAAATATTTAAACTGATGCTTTTCAATTTAAAATAAGCCACAGTTCTTTATCTGAGCTGTATTTTGTTTTTTTGTTTTTCCACCTTAGGCATTTTTAATAAAACAACATCAGTGTCCAAACGTAAAAAATATTTTTCGTAACTGCGCGCATTGATGCAGCCTCGGCTCTTTTTCACTCTTATGCTACGTTCACACCGGACGCAGCAAAATCGCGTCTGCTGCTTCATTTTTACTGCTTGTACCAGTTTAGTTCTGACGCGCGGCTGAAGCAGCTTTGCTGCTCTCGCTGCGCGGTGCAAAAGTGGGTCTGATGCGCGTTGGGCGGAGCTACTCTATCCTTTCTCTGCCTTGCAGCTATATTTGCTGTGATCAGTGGGAATAAAGTAGTTTTAATATGTTTTTAAGTGAGAAAGTCCTCCTGAAAACTTCATCATTGCAGTCAGTTCGTCCAGATTACCATCCTGCCTTCCAGTATTAGTTCTGTCGGAGCCGCTCAGACCCCCACATACCAGCGGTGCGCTGTCAGTAGGAATCCCATTCAACAGCAGCCTCTGGCCCGGTCTCCGCCTCGCGGTTCACCGCGGCGGCTGGTAGGTGTTTTTCATCTAAATAATCTAAACTGCAGGCAGCAGGATAATAAAAACGAACATATTCTGCCGGCAGATTTCTGCATTTTAAGTTAATTTATGTGTTAATAAACTGTTTCAGAGGAGTGATCATAGCGCTCTGATCATCAGCATCTGTCTCTCTGCGAGCTCCCAGATCAGCTTCTCTGATTGGTTGACGTGGTGCGTCGAGCAGCAAAAGTTCAATTTTTCCATCTCGAGCGCCTGCTGCTCAAAACACGCTGCGGGACCTTTTGCTGCGCCTTGATGCGCGTCAACCATTGACTTTGCATGTAAACTCGCTGCTTCTGCCGCGCCTGCTGCGTCCGGTGTGAATGCAGCATTACATACGTTGGTAACATGGCTCTGCTTTATGTCTAGGCTTCTTTGAAACCTTATTTCATTTGCAAAGCCAAACAGCTCACAAGTTCTTAACCAATCACAGCAGGACTCTATGAGGCGTAATATCGCTCTACTTGGTGCGTCACTGGCTGATAGGCAAGGAGCGCCAGTGAGACTTCATCGGCTGTCCCTGACTCAAATCGAGTCATAGAAAGATGACTTGTCTCTGTGAATTTATGTGTAGAAACTCTTTTTGGAGGTTGTGGGATCAAACCCTTTATCCGTGCTGATAAACTTCCATCCACCAGTTGCTCCTCTGCTTCCTCTTGTCTCCGTTTCGCTGTTAGCAGAAGCTGGTTGGTTAATCTTTTTATTTCAATTTACAGGCCTACTTCCTGTCCGGTGCCTGATTTCTCCTGTTAGGGTCGCCCATTTCCTGGCACTTAACACACGCCATGTGAGCGTTCACACGGGTCGATCTGGGTTTCAGTGTGAGAATACCTTTAACCCAAATGTTTTTATTTTGTAAACAAGCAACACAACGCCGTCATGTTTATCATTAAAGTTAAAGCTGCCTACATTTAAACAGAGCTGAAGATCTAAAGCAGAAAATGGTCTCTGAGTGAAACAGAATGAATCAAACTATAAACAAGTTTTTAGAGATAGAATTGACTAAGTTTTTATACTTGATTCAATTAAAGATTTATAAAAGCTATGAGTAAATAAAAAGCTGAGCTGTTTAGTGTAAAAGTTCACCAGTGAAAGTTTGAATCAGGATCTAACAGAGCGGCAGTTCTTTAAGGTTTCATTCAGGGAGGCAATCGGGATGATTTGACTCCATATCTGCAGCCGTTGATCTACATCTGAACGTGTCTGTGGTTACTATGGTTACTGCTGTAACTGAGTTTTTTTTTTGTCGTTTCGGTCTTTCTTTTCGCTTCTGCTGAAATCATAAATATTTTGATTTTGAAAAACATGAGAACAATTATTGATCAGTTTATTTTTAACTCTAAACCAAAAACAGGATGCGTCCAAAAACCAATCATCTCATCTCTTTCTGTCTGAATATAAATCTGATTAAACTTCCCTGGTTTCTGGTACACTATAAGCAGAGCTGGGTAATAACTAGTTACATTTACTTGAGTAAAATCTTAAAATATAAAAAACCCCAAAAACAACAAAAAAAACCTTTTAGGAGTCATTTTACTGCACTGTACTTCCTTTCACTTCAGTAGTATTCTTGTGAAGTATCATTACTCTGCCCTCTGTCATTAAGTCCAGTTATTCAGAGATCAGGTGAAAAAAGCTAATGAGATATTTTAATGCAGAAATTTCCTTTTTTATTAAATATTATTTTCATACTTGAGTATTATGTTAAATACTCTATATCCTCACTATTACGCAAGTAATAGTCAACAGGTCTGTCCGATAAATCTCCAGGTAAGAATAAAAAGGGTTTGGTAAAATAGCTGCTGTGTAACTGTTGGATCATTCAATCGGATTTAAGGTTGAAAACGATGTAATCGGACGGAGAATTAAGTAAAATATTCAGGTATTTTGAAAGTATAACAAAGACAATATATAAAATAAACATAGAACAAATAAAAAACATGGTTCAAAATAGGGGTGTGCAAAATAATCGTCACGATGATGCATCGTGATTCTTACTTTCATGATCTACTGCATCGATTCTTGACGCCAAGTATCGATTATTAATTAAAAAAATAAATAAATAAAATTGCATGAATGGTTGGCGATCATCAGCCAAAAACAAATGTAATACAACTTCCAGTCCAGTAGATGTCGCTGCGGATGTGTTGACGCACGCTGCCTTGTGTCACAAGCATTTCCGGCCGCGGGATACTGCGCCGAGTCATCCAAAAACAAAACATGGAGGAGATTGAGAAACTTCGTCCAGCTCCATCACATTAAATCGGATGTTTGGAAGCATTTTGGTTTTAAAAACAAAGGTAAAAATGAAGTTGATATGACGCAGGCAATTTGCAAACACTGCTACACCAGATTTAAATACTGTGGGAACACAACAAACCTAAAAACACACATGCAGAGGCGCCATCCAGAAAATCAAGAGCCGCCAGCACCACAAAATGTGCTTAAACAAACAACTTTCGATTGCAGGCTAGCCCAAACATCTACACGTGCAAAGAAGATTACAGAGTCCATCACCGAGTTCATTTGCCAGGATTTGCATCCATATAGTGTGGTGGAGAACCGTGGGTTCAAATAAATGATCAGCACACTGGAGCCTCGTTATATAATCTCGTTATATATAAAGCCTATGCACTTTTTTGTCCTCTTGTGTTTATGGAATGATATTGTTATAATGGCAGCTACTTCCAAAATGTTTTCATTTCATTGAGTTAAAGGACCACTGAGGCCATAATAATCCTTATTTTGTTATGTTTACTTTTATAAATCCTAAGCACTTTTGTCAATGTGTCCACTCCAGCAATAGTAATATTTGTGCCCAGTTACAGTAATATTTGCTTTCATGGCAATACCTCCAAAAGTTATTTCAATAAATACAGCTATGTATTGCTTTCAGTTATTTATCAATTGGAAGACACTACCCAGATCACAATCAGCCAGTCAGCCACTGGTAATGGCTGTATCTTTTTCTAACAGTGTTCAGTGAAAATATCGCAATGCATTGCAATAATTCAAGTATTGTGATGCATTGTGATAGAATTGCATCGTGGGAACCGTGATTCGAATCAAATCGTGACTTCTTTGGCAATACCCACCCCTAGTTCAAAACAAGAAACGCTTCCTCAAATTATTGTTTTCAACACAATCTTATAAAATCAGTTTTAATGTAATGAATATATGATAGGAAATGATAAAGAAGGCTTTTTGTTTTTTTCATCTGAAAAGCTAAAGTTATTCATGATAGGTAGAGTATATGTAGCTGCCGTACCGTGGTCATTTCTCAATGTGTGTAGTTGTGCGTTGTCGTGAAACGTCATTACCCTCAGTTCTGTTTCATTTCATTAGAACAGCAAAACCGAGAACGGACAAAGTCCCCGGATGTTGTTCTGGCCCCTCCCTCTTTACCCAGCATGCATCAGAGCAGACTTGTCCATTCTCCAGACTGACAGCTGTCCCAGCATGCACTGCGGCAGCCAAGGCTAACGTTAGCCCGTTTGCAGCAGCCCATTCTCTGCATAGCCGTGTGTGGACCGCTGGCTCTGATGGAGGTTTTTATTTTTATTTAGCAAAATGTTCATTTGATTTGTGTTTATCTGACTTTGTTCATTATTATTCCTCCACTAAATGAAAAAGTCATAATTTATTATTATCTAGAGACTATTACTAACAGAAGGTGAAACGCAGCTCCAGACTAGCTTTGAATGTGGTGATGTCATCACTACGCTTCTGTTCCAATTGACCCAGATTTATTCTGCGTTCTTGCCAAGAACGTTCTGTACTTGGAGAGAACACGAGTTTATAATCACGTTGTTGTGTTGAGGAACGGCCCGTGTCTTCAAGAACAGACAAAGAAAAAACACAGCAGTGGATCAGATGAGGTATGGTGGTGCTGAAGGAAAGCTTTAGTTTGAAACCTCAGAGCTTTACTGAAACCAGAACTGGGTCCAAACCAACTGTCCTTTATTGTTCCAGTGATATAAAAAGCCGTCCCGTTATTAGATGATTGCTCCGTTTATTATCTGCCTCTGCCTTTCAGTTCTCTCATTTCTAAACTAAAGGCTGTTGGCGGCGGATCTGTGTTTGAGTTCAGAGAGACAGAAGAAGGTAAACAGAGAGCCGCTGATGGACCCAAACAGACCGGCGCCGGACACACAGAGAGCCTGTGGCCCCTGTGACTCGGCCGCAGATATGCACTCATTAATGAGTTTACAAAATGACTGTGATGAGAAGGAAATGAGGGATATATTTCAGAGCGCGGTTGATTAAAACGAGCACTGAGGGGTAAACGGAAAGTAGCAGCTGAAGCTATAATTCATGTATTCATTACAGATTATTTAGTAATTAATAAATGAAACTAGAATAGTCTGGAAAGGGGATGTTTGGTTGGTTTTTATCCTCAGTGTCACAGTGAGGTTGAGGTTTGACAGGACCCTAATGCAGAGACTGAAGCTGAAGTGATTACTTGAAGATTTAATAACAAAAAGGGTAACAGAAGCAAAAATGCAAAAACATTAATCCACAAAAACTGAGAACCAGGAACACTCACAAGAAGAGGAAAATAAATGACGGCAAACCAGCAACAGCGACTGAGCAGGAGGAGAAACAAAGACCGGAATAATCAGCAGATTGGGAGCAGGTGTGAACAGAGGAGTCTAGAAGGGAGGTAGGTAAGAGTAGACTGGGACTAGAGGGCAGCAGAGGGCAAACAAGACCTACCTTAGAACTCAAATACATCCATGAAACACCACAAAATAGGAATGAAACCAATAAAACTAGAAAACAAAGAAAAACTTAAACAGAACCAAAACCGAGACACTCAGATGTTTGGCCGTTTCCAGAGATGCTGTTATCAGAACCGCCCTGAGCTTCTGTCACTCTAACCAAACCCAGGTTAGTAACTCCGTGATGCTTGACGTGACGTTCGGCTCTGCTGGGATCCAATGTGGTGCTGAATGTACCAAAAGGATTATGGGTAAGTGAGACAGATGAGGCTGATGTTAGTGATGGAGTGAAAAAGACAGCCTGATGGGTCTCTTTCAGAGCCGTCCACTGAATTCCCCAGAGACCCCCCCACTCTGATGGACCGACTGAACCCCCCCGCTGGTTTGAAGCTGCAGCCAACACTGCAGCTCTTTGTCTCTTCCTGCAGCTGATCACACAGCAACTACCTGCAGCTCTTTGATTCTCAGGTAGCTGCGTTTTATCTAATTACATGTCAAATGTTTCTGTGAATTTGATTCATTTCAGCAGCTTGTGGACATCTTCATCCATCATGGTCTCTACACTGCAAAAACGATCCAGAATTAAGTAAAAATGTCTTGTATTAAGTGTACATACCCTTAATCTAATTTGGTAAATAAGATGATCTGCCGATAGAATAACTATTTTCACACTTAAAATAAGATAATTAGATATTATTCCATTGAAATAAGACAATGGAAATTTTTTTTCTAATTTCGAACGTAAATTGTCCAGTTCCATTGGCAAAGAGTCTGACTTACCTCCTTAATTCAAGAAAAAAATGCATTTATTTTCATAAAATTTGACTCATTTATGTTGACCTTTATTGCCGTGTGAAAAGCCCAACAGGCTGAACTGCAAAAACAATCTAGAAATCAGTAAAAATGTGTTAAATTAAGTGTATTTACCCTTAATTTGAGCAAGTAAATAAGATTATTAGCCAATCGAATGAGTATTTTCACTCTTAAAATAAGATAATTATATAATATGCAGTTGAAACAAGACAATGCAATACTTTTTTCCTTATTTGAAAATGTA
Organism: Cyprinodon diabolis; assembly: GCA_030533445.1. Classification (NCBI taxonomy): domain Eukaryota; kingdom Metazoa; phylum Chordata; class Actinopteri; order Cyprinodontiformes; family Cyprinodontidae; genus Cyprinodon; species Cyprinodon diabolis. The sequence continues at coordinate 1,593,179 of CM060080.1, read as the reverse complement.
AATTGTCTTGTTCCATTGAAAACTGTGTCTCAATTATCACCTCAGTTTAAAAAAATGCACTTATTTTAGGAAATATTTACTTATTTAGATTTAATTTTTTTTTTTTGCTCTGTGTAGCCGATTTTGGTTTCTGTTTACTACAGTGTTTCAGTCTATTTCTTTGGTCGTTAGGTCAGAAAAAAAACCTTTTCTGGTTTTTAAACCTAAAATAAATATAGATATATTTAAAAATAAAGACACATTTTCTGGTCTTGATATTTATTAAATAATGCCTTAATCCATTTTATTTAACTTTATTGGCTTTGGGTTATGAAGACTTCTGGTTTAGAGTATCAAGAAGATGATCGAACTCGTTCAGACGCCTCTGATGTGCGTCTGCAGGATCTATCCTGAGTTTTGCTTTCCTGCTCTCTAGTGAACAAGAACATGATGAGAGGAAAAACCAGGAAGTCCATATTCCTGCAGGATCCAACTCTTCAGCAAAAGAAAGTCCCAATTAGCTGTCCTAAAAGTCACTAGATGATGTCATCTTCTAATATCCATATTTGGTCATGCTTTGATCCAGCATTTGGAGAGAGGAAAACATTCTTAAAACAGAAAGTGATTTTAAGCACTCTAAATACGATTAAAACTAAAAAACAAACTAAAAAAGGAAAAGTGGGGTTTTGTATTTCTTGAGTTACTCTCTGTTGCCCCCTTGTGCCCGTTCCTTTCCCGTTGGCTCCCTTCTAGATAGTTCTGTCCACATCTGCTCCATATCAGCTCATTAGCCCGTCCTTTGTTCTGCTCCCCATATATACACCACCTCTGCAGTTTTTCATCACTGGTTTCTTGTTGATTTGTTGCTTTGTTTCTTGCTCCCCATGTGTTGTTTCTCCCTGGCATCTCCTGGGTTTTATGTTTCTTATTTTTGTTCCTGGATGTTTACTGCTGTTGACTGTGGAACCTAATTTAATCAGCAAAAATTATCTCTGCATTTGACCAGAATTTTCCCATTTGTGGGAAAATAAAGGGATTTTCTATTCTATTTCTATTGTATTATTGGGTCCTTAAAAACCTCCACAAAACTTTGACAGAAATTGATTATTGGATTCTGAAACTAAGAACAGAGTCGCTACAAAGACAACCATGTTTGTTCTGGGCAACAGACCGACATCCTAGGACAAACTACAAGTGCGGGGGGGGACTATATAGTAACTTCAAAATAGACATTTACCAACAAAAACAATCAAATTATACTAAGGGGTCACACCTGTATTTTCATATGAATGCCTACAACAACAAAAAAGATTCTGAAATGTTCTGCAAAGTGCTTTAAATCAGTCCTGCCCGTCTTTATCAGGCTGCATCAGATTCTGATGTTTGAAAAGGGAGGCTTGTTTTATTTTGGTCTGTTGGTATTTAAAAAAACAATCAAAATAATTTGTTTTATCGAGACAATTTCTTGGTCGGGAACTTGTTGTTTACCTCACACCAAAATAAATCATTTTTTCAAGATGATGCAAAGTTAAATTTGATACTGTTATAGTTATAAAACTAAGAAAATGAAGTCTAAGGAAGTTAACATTGCAGAAAAATGTTCCTTTAATAGAATAGTGCAGTAAAGCTTCTGTCCTTCACATTTATTTTTCCTGCATTAATTTGACTTTTATACTTTAAGTAGAATGAATGTTTCAGCATAAACTTTTCAGTTCAGATTCTAAAATCTCACAAAAATCAATGAGCAAATGGAGCTTTGAAACATTAATGAAGCATTTAAGAATAATTAGATTTTTATTGCTATTTTATATTTAGAAGATATAACAACTCAGTTTCATTTTAGAAGACAGAGCTGTTCCGTCTTCTGATAAATTCCTGTCAAGTTTTTTCTTTATTGCATAAATGATGTTAGTCTGAGGTTATCTGAAGATAAATCTTTTGTTTAATATATTTCTGCTGTCGGTTCTGTTTGCTTAATGATCGTTCGGACATTTTTTATGTCATCTTAACATCTCTAAGGAAAAAAGCCACTGCCTTCAAAATAATGTAGAAAAACATGTAGATCAGGAAAGCAAAGACGAAAACAGAGCTTTGAAATGTTAAGTGGGTGACGGCTGAAAGCCAACATGGTTTCCTGATAGTTTTCACTTCCGTTGAAAAGATCATTTCCTGGTGGGATCACCGTCTGACTCTGTGTGCTCAGAAAGTCCCGTTTTTAAGGTCTAAAAGCAGCGTTACTCCAGATGTGATCATCAGGCTCATCGGTCCAGGTAAAACATCTAAACATCTGTTCTCCTTAGGGCCAGGCTAGAGATTTTTTTCCTATTTTTTTCCTATTTTCCTATTTTTCCTATTTCTGATTTTTTTTCTATTTCGAGAATAAAGTCGTAACATTAGGAGAATAAAGTTGTATTTTATGACAACTCTTCCAATAAGTCCTTTCTTCCTTAGGAATGTGGAGCATCATGTGAAGTTCTACTTTAGCTTCAGTTTGACAAATCAGGAAATCTTTTAGCAGCAGCATAAAACTGGGCAGGATGTCAAAGTGGACATTGGTTGCTGATTGGTAGAGCTGGTCGGCCGTCATCTGCTGGGCGGAGCTCCAAGCTTTCTATCTGAAACCGGTTTAATGATGACTTCATTCTTTTTATTTTACCACTTTATTCTCGTAATGTTACAACTCTATTTTCGTAATGATGCTACTTTATTCACACAAAAAAAAATCTCTAGCCTGGCCAAATTACTCCTTCATAAAAAAATCATAATCTTCCATCTACTGAAACTATATCTATATATATATAGATATATATATATCTATATATATAGATATATATATAGATATATATATAGATATATATAGATATAGATATACATACATACATATATATGACAATATATATATATATATACATATATATACACTCACCGGCCACTTTATTAGGTACACCTGTCCAACTGCTCGTTAACACTTAATTTCTAAGCAGCCAATCACATGGCGGCAACTCAGTGCATTTAGGCATGTAGACATGGTCAAGACAATCTCCTGCAGTTCAAACCGAGCATCAGTATGGGGAAGAAAGGTGATCTGAGTGACTTTGAACGTGGCATGATTGTTGGTGCCAGAAGGGCTGGTCTGAGTATTTCAGAAACTGCTGATCAACTGGGATTTTCACGCACAACCATCTCTAGGGTTTACAGAGAATGGTCCAAAGAAGAAAAAACATCCAGTGAGCGGCAGTTCTGTGGGCGGAAATGCCTTGTTGATGCCAGAGGTCAGAGGAGAATGGCCAGACTGGTTGGAGCTGATAGAAGGGCAACAGTGACTCAAATAACCACCCGTTACAACCAAGGTGGGCAGAAGAGCATCTCTGAACGCACAGTACGTCGAACTTTGAGGCAGATGGGCTACAGCAGCAGAAGACCACACTGGGTGCCACTCCTTTCAGCTAAGAACAGGAAACTGAGGCTACAATTTGCACAAGCTCATCGAAATTGGACAATAGAAGATTGGAAAAACGTTGCCTGGTCTGATGAGTCTCGATTTCTGCTGCGACATTTCGGATGGTAGGGTCAGAATTTGGCGTCTACAACATGAAAGCATGGATCCATCCTGCCTTGTATCAATGGTTCAGGCTGGTGGTGGTGGTGTCATGGTGTGGGGAATATTTTCTTGGCACTCTTTGGGCCCCTTGGTACCAATTGAGCATCGTTGCAACGCCACAGCCTACCTGAGTATTGTTGCTGACCATGTCCATCCCTTTATGACCACAATGTACCCAACTTCTGATGGCTACTTTCAGCAGGATAATGCGCCATGTCATAAAGCTGGAATCATCTCAGACTGGTTTCTTGAACATGACAATGAGTTCACTGTACTCAAATGGCCTCCACAGTCACCAGATCTCAATCCAATAGAGCATCTTTGGGATGTGGTGGAACGGGAGATTCGCATCATGGATGTGCAGCCGACAAATCTGCGGCAACTGTGTGATGCCATCATGTCAATATGGACCAAACTCCCTGAGGAATGCTTCCAGCACCTTGTTGAATCTATGCCACCAAGAATTGAGGCAGTTCTGAAGGCAAAAGTGGGTCCAACCCGTTACTAGCATGGGGTACCTAATAAAGTGGCCGGTGAGTGTATATATACATATATGTACATTCAGGCATTAATTGAAGTTGAAAGCTTGTCCTGAACTCCTCCTTTCTGTATTTCAGAGCTGATAAAGATCTCAGCTTCCTGTAGAGGAGGGAAACTCACCGCTTCGCTCAAATTGAATCATGAATGAAAGTTGAAACTAGCAGTATATGATTTTGTGTCTAAAGCGAACCTTTAAAAAAGTCTTCCAGCTTCATCTTTCTGCCTTTTTCAAAGCTCCGTCTGTGTTCCCGTATTTTTTTTTTACTTTTTATTTTCAATCCCTGTTTTATATCAACATAAAAACGTCCACTCCTGTCACATTTCGCATTTCAACGTCTTTACGCAGATCACTGTAGACCTTTTCAAGAAACCGATCTGTTAAGTCCCACCTCTGCCACAGGTTGTCCAGGGATTATTGATGGGGGGGTCCAGTCAAACAGAAATAAAAATCCTTTCAATCCAACATTGGTCCCATCAAGTTGGGGGAACAGTAAAGCGCCTTAAGATGACGTGTTGTGAATTAGCACCATAGAAATAAACTGAATTGAAATTGAATTGAATTGAAGAAGAACCTAAATTCATGGACCCCCTCCATGGATATATAAATCACAACACTTGCAGTGAAAGGGACAACAGTCCACATTATGAACATACAGATTAAATTAAGATAAAAGTACTCAGTAATACTAATACAACAAAAATTCAAAAGGTACAAATGAAAATAAATAAATTCAATAAGTAAAAATGTCTTAAATTAAGTGTATTTACCCTTAATTTGAGTAGGTAAATGAGACAGTTTGCCAATGGGATGAGTATTTTCACTCTTAGAATAAGATAAATAGATAATATTCTCTTCAAATAGGACAAAGCAATTGTTTTTTCTTATCTTAAGTGTAAATTGTCTCGTTCCGTCGGCAAAATGTCTCACTTTCCTCCTCAACTCAAGAAAAAATGCTCTTATTTTAAGAAAAAATGACTTACGTAGATTTCAATTTTTTGCAGTGTTGGTAAATAACTAAATAAATAGGGGCATCAAGGTTACAGCATGACTTTAGTTATAGATCTCCACATTGTTTCAAAGGTCTCCATCTTGAGTTTTAGTCTTGATGTTGTTTTTTTTCCATAATATAGACTTTTCTAATTCTATCTCTCTGCTGTGTAATGCTGGGAGGTTGTGGTTTTAACCAGGATAACTCTGATCAAATATTTAATGTCTTTGTCAATCATGTCCAAGGGGATTATTCCTAAAATATATACAGATAACCTCCAGATCTAAGAGAAAGCTTAAAATACCCTTTATCTCTGTTTGCAACCTTTTACAAAACTCGAGCAGCCTCAGGCAATCCCAAAACATGTCAGTAAAATCCCCCCCAATTCCTCCAACAAAGCCGAGATGTTTCACCATGTTTAGATTGTTCCCGTACTTTAACTAACCCGCTGCCTCCTTGGGCTCCAGCTCCACCCTTTGTTCCTCTCTCTGTCCGTCGAACCATTCGGATGGGTTAATGGGTTATCCATTCAACAACAGGGGTCATCAGCTGCCTAAATGCATCAGGATTAGTCTTTATTTAATTAGTGCAAACGAAGCTGCTGCACTGAGCAGGGCTGAGCACACAAACAGTGAACGTCAATGAGAAAACCAGTGTCACATGAACGCTCTGCAAACAAACAGACAGAGAGGAAGCTAGTGGAGCAAAAATCAAAGCAAACAAAGCTTTTTATATTGAAACAGAACATCTACAGCCGATATCTGCGTCTGTTCAGCTTGGAAATGTTTGGGTTATATAAATCTAGAAAAATAATGAAAGAACTAATCAGGATTTGTTCTGCAAAAAACTTATAAAAAAAAACAAAAAAACAAAACAGAAATAATTGTACATGTGTTACTGTACTTTGAAGAGAAACAGGAATAAATAAAAACTCATCCAGGTCATGGTGAAGCTGTAAAGTTCCAGGTTTGGCAACTGGACGTCCATTTTTCTAGATGTTTCTCCTCTCATCCAGGAGGCTTATGCTGGTGAAGATTCTCCGTCATCCAGATCATAGTCATTCCCAAAAAGGGAGTGATCAGCCAAGGACCAGCCAAGTACCAGCCAAGGATCAGCCAAGGACAAGCCTAGGACCAGCCAAGGGCCAGCCAAGGATCAGCCAAGGATCAGCCAAGGATCAGCCAAGGACCAGCCAAGGATCAGCCAAGGACCAGCCCAGGATCAGCCAAGGACCAGCCCAGCATCAGCCAAAGACCAGCCAAGGATCAGCCAAGAACCCACCAAGGACCAGCCAAGGATCAGCCAAGGACCAGCCAAGGACAAACCAAGGATCAGCCAAGGATCAGCCAAGGACAAACCAAGGATCAGCCAAGGACCAGCCAAGTACCAGCCATGGATCAGCCAAGGACAAGCCAAGGACCAGCCAAGGGCCAGCCAAGGATCAGCCAAGGACCAGCCAAGGACCAGCCAAGGACCAGCCAAGGATCAGCCAAGGACCAGCCCAGGATCAGCCAAGGACCAGCCCAGGATCAGCCAAGGACCAGCCAAGGACCAGCCAAGGACCAGCCAAGGATCAGCCAAGGACCAGCCCAGGATCAGCCAAGGACAAGCCAAGGACCAGCCAAGGATCAGCCAAGGACAAGCCAAGGACCAGCCAAGGATCAGCCAAGGACCAGCCAAGGATCAGCCAAGGACCAGCCCAGGATCAGCCAAGGACCAGCCAAGGACCAGCCAAGGACCAGCCAAGGATCAGCCAAGGACCAGCCCAGGATCAGCCAAGGACAAGCCAAGGACCAGCCAAGGATCAGCCAAGGACAAGCCAAGGACCAGCCAAGGATCAGCCAAGGACCAGCCAAGGATCAGCCAAGGACCAGCCCAGGATCAGCCAAGGACCAGCCAAGGACCAGCCAAGGATCAGCCAAGGACCAGCCCAGGATCAGCCAAGGACCAGCCAAGGGCCAGCCAAGGATCAGCCAAGAACCCACCAAGGACCAGCCAAGGATCAGCCAAGGACCAGCCAAGGATCAGCCAAGGACCAGCCAAGGATCAGCCAAGGACCAGCCAAGGACCAGCCAAGGATCAGCCAAGGACCAGCCCAGGATCAGCCAAGGACCAGCCCAGGATCAGCCAAGGACCAGCCAAGGGCCAGCCAAGGATCAGCCAAGAACCCACCAATGACCAGCCAAGGATCAGCCAAGGACCAGCCAAGGACAAACCAAGGATCAGCCAAGGACAAACCAAGGATCAGCCAAGGACTAGCCAAAGGCCAGCCAAGGGCCAGCCAAGGATATGCCAAGGACCAACCAAGGATCAGCCAAGGACCAGCCAAGGATCAGCCAAGAACCCACCAAGGACCAGCCAAGGACTAGCCAAGGGCCAGCCAAGGATATGCCAAGAACCAACCAAGGATCAGCCAAGGACCAGCCAAGGACCAGCCAAGGAACAGCCCAGGATCAGCCAAGGACCAGCCAAGGACCAGCCAAGGATCAGCCAAGGACCAGCCAAGGATCAGCCAAGGACCAACCAAGGATCAGACAAGGACCAGCCAAGGACCAACCAAGGACCAGCCAAGGACCAGCCAAGGACCAACCAAGGACCAGCTAAGGATCAGGCAAGAATCAGCCAAGGACTGGCCAAGGATCAGCCAAGGATCAGCCAAGGAACAACCAAGGACCAGCCAAGGACCAACCAAGGATCAGCCAAGAACTAGCCAAGGGCCAGCCAAGGATCAGCCAAGGACCAGCCAAGGACCAGCCAAGGACCAACCAAGGACCAGCCAAGGGCCAGCCAAAGGCCAGCCAAGGACCAACCAAGGATCAGCCAAGGACCAGCCAAGGATCAGACAAGGGCTAGCCAAGGACCAGCCTAGGATCAGCAAAGGATCAGCCAAGCACCAGCCAAGGATCAGCCAAGGGCCAGCCAAGGATCAGCCAAGGGCCAACCAAGGATCAGCAAAGGATCAGCCAAGGACCAGCCAAGGATCAGCCAGCGCCAGCCAAAGGCCAGCCAAGGACCAGCCAAGGACCAACCAAGGATCAGCCAAGGACCAGCCAAGGATCAGCCAAGGGCTAGCCAAGGACCAGCCTAGGATCAGCAAAGGATCAGCCAAGCACCAGCCAAGGATCAGCCAAGGGCCAGCCAAGGATCAGCCAAGGGCCAACCAAGGATCAGCAAAGGATCAGCCAAGGATCAGCCAGCGCCAGCCAAGGATCAGCCAAGGACAAACCAAGGATCAGCCAAGGTCTAGCCAAGGGCCAGCCAGGGATCAGCCAAGGACCAACCAAGGATCAGCCAAGGACTAGCCAAGGGCCAGCCAAGGACTAGCCAAGGACCAACCAAGGATCAGCCAAGGACCAGCCAAGGACCAACCAAGGACCAGCCAAGGATCAGCCAAGGGCTAGCCAAGGGCCAGCCAAGGACCAACCAAGGATCAGCTAAGGACCAGCCAAGGATCAGCCAAGGATCAGCCAAGGGCTAGCCAATGACCAGCCAAGGACCAGCCAAGGATCAGCCAAGGACCAACCAAGGATCAGCCAAGGGCCAGCCAAGGATCAGCCAAGGGCCAACCAAGGATCAGCCAAGGACCAGCAGAGGATCAGCCAAGGAACAGCCCAGGATCAGCCAAGAACCCACCAAGGACCAGCCAAGGATCAGCCAAGGACCAGCCAAGGATCAGCCAAGGACCAACCAAGGATCAGCCAAGGACCAGCCAAGGAACAGCCCAGGATCAGCCAAGAACCCACCAAGGACCAGCCAAGGACCAGCCAAGGATCAGCCAAGGACCAGCCAAGGATCAGCCAAGGACCAACCAAGGATCAGACAAGGACCAGCCAAGGACCAACCAAGGACCAGCCAAGGACCAACCAAGGACCAGCTAAGGATCAGGCAAGAATCAGCCAAGGACTGGCCAAGGATCAGCCAAGGATCAGCCAAGGACCAACCAAGGACCAGCCAAGGACCAACCAAGGATCAGCCAAGAACTAGCCAAGGGCCAGCCAAGGACCAACCAAGGACCAGCCAAGGACCAACCAAGGACCAGCCAAGGGCCAGCCAAAGGCCAGCCAAGGACCAGCAAAGGACCAACCAAGGATCAGCCAAGGACCAGCCAAGGATCAGCCAAGGGCTAGCCAAGGACCAGCCTAGGATCAGCAAAGGATCAGCCAAGCACCAGCCAAGGATCAGCCAAGGGCCAGCCAAGGATCAGCCAAGGGCCAACCAAGGATCAGCAAAGGATCAGCCAAGGACCAGCCAAGGATCAGCCAGGGGCCAGCCAAGGATCAGCCAAGGACAAACCAAGGATCAGCCAAGGACTAGCCAAGGGCCAGCCAAGGATCAGCCAAGGACCAACCAAGGATCAGCCAAGGACTAGCCAAGGGCCAGCCAAGGACTAGCCAAGGACCAACCAAGGATCAGCCAAGGGCTAGCCAAGGGCCAGCCAAGGACCAACCAAGGATCAGCTAAGGACCAGCCAAGGATCAGCCAAGGGCTAGCCAATGACCAGCCAAGGACCAGCCAAGGATCAGCCAAGGACCAACCAAGGATCAGCCAAGGGCCAGCCAAGGATCAGCCAAGAACCCACCAAGGACCAGCCAAGGATCAGCCAAGGACCAGCCTAGGATCAGCAAAGGACCAGCCAAGGGCCAGCCAAGGACCAACCAAGGACCAGCCAAGGACCAGCCAAGGGCCAGCCAACGACCAGCCAAGGACCAACCAAGGACCAACCAAGGACCAACAAAGGACCAGCCAAGGACCAGCCAAGGGCCAGCCAACGACCAGCCAAGGACCAACCAAGGACCAGCCAAGGATCAGCCAAGGACCAGCCAAGGATCAGCCAAGGACCAGCCAAGGATCAGCCAAGGACCAGCCAAGGATCAGCCAAGGGCCAGCCAAGGACCAACCAAGGACCAGCCAAGGACCAGCCAAGGATCAGCCAAGGACCAGCCAAGGACCAACCAAGGACCAGCCAAGGGCCAGCCAATGACCAGCCAAGGACCAACCAAGGACCAGCCAAGGATCAGCCAAGGACCAGCCAAGGATCAGCCAAGGATCAGCCAAGGGCTAGCCAAGGACCAGCCAAGGATCAGCCAAGGACCAGCCAAGGATCAGCCAAGGGCCAGCCAAGGATCAGCCAAGGACCAGCCAAGGATCAGCCAAGGACAAGCCAAGGGCCAGCCAAGGACCAACCAAGGATCAGCCAAGGACCAACCAAGGACCAGCCAAGGACCAGCCAAGGACCAACCAAGGACCAGCCAAGGATCAGCCAAAGGCCAGCCAAGGACCAGCCAAGGATCAACCAAGGACCAGCTAAGGATTAGCCAAGGATCAGCCAAGGATCAGCCAAGGACCAGCCAAGGACCAACCAAGGACCAGCTAAGGATTAGCCAAGGATCAGCCAAGGACCAGCCAAGGACCAGCCAAGGACCAGCCAAGGACCAGTCCAGGACTAAGTCATATCTTGGTTTATTGTGTGATTTTTAATGTTTCGTCGCTGGCTGTGCATAATGTGATGAAATGCTCAACTGATACGAAGCCAATGCTGCTGTGGCCACTCCTGGTGGCGCCATTGACTGTAAGTTAATGATGAATTTTTAGTTATTGGTTTTTGTAGTGTATGGTTGTCTCACATCTGAGTTGATGGTTATTTTCATTAAGATTTCCTCAATCTAAAGAGGTATAATATGCTGCAGTTAACCACTGATATGAGTGTGATACTTGATGCAGAGTTAAAAATCTGATGTAAAAACGCACCAATATCAGGAGGCGGACGTTAAGAGGATAAACAGACTTTCACTTTAGAGTATCAGCCCCCCCCATCCTCAACAAAAACACAAACAAGCAGCGTATGAAGACATATGGACCACTGCAAATGGTAGAGAAACGGTGGAGGAAGCAGGAGGGGAGGTGTAACAGGAGATGTTGGCGGTGGAGTAAGTGCCTGAGTCACGCTGCTGCACAACAGTGTGTGGTCAAAAAAACTATTTCAGAAGCACTACATCAGACGACTACTTTTCATAACAACAGAGCGCGTCCATCAGCAGCTATCAGATTATATAATGTTCAACAAACAATTTCCATGCCTTAACGTCGCTATCAGTCTCCATCAGAGCAGGTTGGAGTGTTTACAAGAGACCAGGAAGATTCTTCACTAAAGTGGTTTCTGTGCTCGTGGTTTAAAATGTATCAAGGAGATGAAAGGAGAACAGCGATGACATCATCGACCACCAACCGTTTGATTCATGCAGTGTGTTCACAAAAACAATACCGTATTATACCTAATATAAATCAGTCTGAGGTCAATGCTTTTATTTTTCAACACCTACTTCCTGTCCTGCACAGTTGTAGCAGCATTTTCAACAAATACAGCATTTAGTTTAACTGGAGCTATGCTGCAGCTTCTCATTGTCTCTGCTGCCCTTCTGGACAGACAGAAGGTTTTATTTTATGTATTTGATATGCAGGAGCGTTTTCCAATGTTTAGTTTGCATAAATTTAAGTCATCATTTAATGATTCAGCTTTGACAATGGCGATTTGTAGATTTTAATGATTATTTAAAGTAATTTGTAAATCTCATCAAACCCTCAGTTTATTCCCATGCTACAGTCATCCATGGACAAATTATCCATTATTCAAATAATTGTCAACTAATTTAGTAATCGATTAATCGTTAACTGGAGTAAAGCAACTCTAAAACATGCATTTAGCCGACAGAGCGACCCACTGAGAGCAGGAATTATACCAGGATAAAAAAGAAAATCTAGAAATATTTTGCATTTAAGATAAAAAATGTATCTATTAATATCATAAATCCAGAACTTTTAGTTTTAACTGGTTTAGTTCTTTAAAGATTCTTCTATAGCTATTTTAGTTTTAATGTTATTTGAGGCTTATTTATCATTCAGTAAAAAGGCCTTCTCCATACTTGGTAATGTGTGCAGAAGATCAGGCACACAGGAAATGCGTGGCCCAAAAGGTTGGAGCAGAAGGTTAGAGCAGAGTTTGGATGATTTAATGAAAGTCAAAGGGGAACAGAAGCAAATATACTGAAAACCAAACAAAAACCAATAAACATCGGGGGGGGAAAAATAAATGGACCCAACAGACTAGAAAGCAACAAACCTACATCTACAACACAAGAAACCAGCACTGAGTGAAGGCTCTGCTGCTCCTTTATGCCCAGAACTGTGATGAGAAAGATTATTTTCACCTGAGTAGGATCCCCAGGTTCTTCACAAAGATCCTCTCTGGAAGAGATGCACCACTCGCACTAACCCAAGCACAGGAACCCTGACAGATCAATTAGCAAAATAATAGTTGCAGCCCTAGGCTAGTTATTCTAGTTAGGCATTTTTAGGTGCAAAGACAATTCAAAGGGTTGAATCTTAGAGAAAAAAAAGAAAAAGCAAAGTATACAGTACCCGGCCAACCAGGCCAACATTTCCCTTTAACGATCCCCCTTTCAGAGACATAGACAGGTATCGGTTTTTACAGGCTAACAAAGAAACTCTACTGGAACTCAACGCTATTTCTGACATTTCTGACTTTTTAGCGCACGTGGAACACTTAATTATGGAAAAAAAAAATACACACGCCTGTTGAATGAATTTTGACTTTTATTTGTAACATTCTCTAAACGTGAGTTTTCAATGGAAACAAGTCACACCACCAACAAAACAGACTAAAGCGTACTACTTTAAAGTAGTACGTCATCTTTCTTCTTCTTTCATCTGGCTCATCTCCCTGTTTTCCCTCACCCATCTGTTCTCCCTCATCCTGTTCTCCCTCATCCTGGTCTTTTTCTGTCTCTGTGTCTTCCCTGAACTCTTCCTCATCTCCTGTCCTGGTAGATGTTGATGGTATAGAGCTTCCCTGCTGTGACTGGCTACAATATAATAATAACAACCATCATGACAATAATAATAATAATACTAATAGCTTTAACAAATATGCCACATTAGTTTAAATAATGGGCTATTAGGGCAACATGACTGGAAGTCTTGTCACGTGGATATGACTTATAGTAGCCTACAAAATAATAGCTATTTTAATACCTGCTGATTTTGTACAAACCACTAAAAAATAAAATGTGAACAGCTTTTAAGATTTTTCCATACGATTAACCGTCCTTTCTTGGCATTGTGCTGCAATTACTAAATCAATATACAATTACGACAATAAAGAGACCAAAATGTGTTAATTTATGTTTCCTAACAAAACCTATACAACAGAAAACGTTTGTCTTAACAGATAGATTTGCAATAGCAATCTCTACCGAAATTATCTGTAGCCTATGTGGTCGTCCGCACGTTATCTGTCATTGACTTGGGCTACAGTGTAAAACTTTATCTAGCCTAACTAGTTTATCAGGTGACCAGTCGGCAAAAATGCTTGTTTGGTGCTGCTGAATGAGACATTTTATCGTACAATAAAATGATTTAGCTTGATCTGTATATTACCTGGCTAATGGGGCACGGGACAAGCAGCCTGTCAGCGACCGTTCCTGCTATCTGAAGACGCTTACTGAACTGCTATGATGCTGCGCATCTGGCATGCCCTGCGGGCGACCGCGCGAGGTCACGTGACAAAGGAAGAGAGATAGGCTGGTTGGGTGTGCGCAAGGAGGTGGCTCATTTCGGGGCATTGTTTCAGTCGTTTTTAATGGCTCAGGTTTTCAAAAGATCATTTCAAAACCGACCTCAGTAAAATATTAATAATATTAATAATAATAATAAAAAAATTAAAAAAACGAGTTTCAAAAGGGCATTTTCGTTGAAAAAGGGCAAACTTCCTAGTGCTTTAGCACCACCTAGTGTCTGTGTATGCACGCCCCTGTTCAGGCATATTTCTGACTTTACAGCGTTAGAGATTATATTATACATTTATACCCTTAATCTATTATTACCTTTAATTTACACTATTCAACATAAAATGTACTACTTTCCCGCTTAACAGAACATTTTTTATCTAGTTAATATAAAATATAATTTCTCCTGCATGGAAACGTCTCTTTCAATAAAACTCCATATATCAGCCATAGCAACAGAAACACAAACCAAACTATTGAAGATAAGTTCAACTAAAAAGTAGAATTTAGTCATAATCATCTTCATCTGATGAATAAAATACTGTTAGTCATCTTTGACTTAGAAAACCATGGAAATGACAGAAAACCTTTTTTCCTTTTCTAATTAGCTCTCTTGGGCCGATAATTAAGCACCATGAAGAGGCGATAGCATTTCTTTAAAGAACCTAAACTGGGCCAGGATGCTAATTGAAAGAGTTCTGAACGGAAACAACATTAATCGAGATATAGAGGGAGAATATGAGCTTCATCCTCCTGAAGAGAGGAAAGACCAATTGCCCCAGAACTGTTGGTTCATGGTTTATAATCTGTTCATCAAATTTTAAATTTAATTAGTTTAGCTGCATCTTTTCCTACGACGGGACACAAACTCATGTGGGATGTTGAGGTTGTCACATTTACGACCCTTCTTTAGTAGAAATGTGCTTAAAGGAAAAGTCGCTCATATTCATAATTCAAACTTCTGAAAGTTCTTTAAATCTGAAATGATTCCATCCTGTTCAATAAATGATCAGTGTTTTTAATTCAGAGTCATTTTCATGTGAATGTGCTTTACTGGAGGCATCCATGTTTGTCAAAGAACACTACTGCCACCTACTGGTTAGTGACATTGTCATGGTGCGGTATGGGCTGTTGATCAAGTCCCAGTGCTGTATCTGGTGTTTGTCACAACGCGCTATTATCCAAGTCATCTTGAAAACATTCTTCTTCCAAATGTTGGCTACATATTACGGGTTTTTTCTCTGGCCAGAAGTTCGATGGCAAATCCTCCCTCTTCAAGTTGGCGATCCAACGACCAACCCGTCCGTGGAGGATCAGGAATCAGAAAGGTGGAATAACTCTTTTTATCACTTTTACCCGATGTATTCCAGCATCCAGCTGCCATGCACGTGGGCATTGTCAGTTTCACTATAGCTCTGGTGAATTTCAATGGTGAAGTCCTCTGGAAATCTTCAATAATTGTTGTTGATTGCAGATGTGTCTAGTAGTTCCCATTGATTTAGCTTGTAAAGCGGGGAGAATGGCGCTAGGCTTACCGCACCGTGACGTCACTGCTGGAAGATGGCAGGAGGGAGGGGCTACTAGATTTGGGCAAAGGTGGCCGCTCCCAGACTCAGTGATGTGAACAGTGATGCAACGTAAATTATTATTTCCTCTTTTTTAAGCTAAATTCATGAAATATCTACAAACGGATTAGTTTTAGGTATAAAAAATTATCCATTGATCACTGCTTGCTGAGCAGACTTTTCCTTTAAATGTGAGGCACCGGAGCGTGTTTTTCAGTTTATTGTAATTCATTTAACGTACCACTAGATGGCAGTCCTTCTTACTTAATGGGGCTTTAAAGGACAGAGTCTCAAAGGCTACGTTCACACAGCAGCCTGAAGTGACCCAAATGCGACCTGCATCTGATCTTATCATGACGGTCTGAACAACACAGATCCGATTTTTTCCAATGCGACCCAGAACACTTAGCTCTGTGGTGCTGAATCCGATACTAATTGGATCTTTTCAAATGCGACCTGTGTTTGAACGGCTAGGTCGCATTCATCCAACCTTTACGTCGGTAATACTCAACAAGCTCACTATTCTCCATCTTGCTATGCAGAAGATGGAAGAAAAACAATGAACATGGAGAGCGGCCTTTATTTTAAATCGTCCTGAAAAGATTATCCAGTAGTAGCCATTCAAAATTTCCCCACTTTCCTGTGCTGGTCCTTGGCTGGTCTCCCTACAATTCCTTTTTAAACATCAATCTTTGTACTAAAATATTCTTTCTGTCATGATTTGTGGAAATTAAGATCTAAAGAGAAGCGCCATCTCCTGGTCAGACCCTGTAAATCAGTGAAAGGGTGGAGTCAGAGTAAAACAACATGCACGCCCAGGAGAAGGCCGGTGGCTGGAAGTTGGAGGGAAGATGTGAGAGGCCATTTGAATGACTGCTACCGTATTTTTAATGAACTGGCTGAGGTTGGGAGAGAAATGAAAGATCGCCAGATGCGCTTCAGCACTACCATCAATGTTTACCTCCGTAAACACAGCACACTGGCTACTTGTGATGTCATTGCATCCTCTACTGCGCATGCGGGACACCTAAGGAGATCACGTACAAGTCGCATACATTTGGAAATGTGAACGACCACGCAGAAGAATTAGATTTTTACAGAAAATGTTGGAATTGAGCATCAAGGTCTGCAGTGTGAAAGTCGCCTTAAAGTGGATCGGATCTGATACATACTTGTCTGTCCACACTTTGAACCATCAATCAACTAACTTACTCACTCCCTCACTTACTCACCCGCTCACTCACTCCCATATGTTTTACTAATTCATAATTAATCAGCTCTTTGCCGTGCCGTCGGGGCTCTGCTTCGCTGGAAATATCTCCGTTACGATGCCACTGAAGTACTTTTGATCCGACGGACCAAATAACCAAACAAAAGTGGGAGGAAACATTTCCATCATCACCGTCAAAGCCAGAGAAGGCAGGAAGCTCATTGAGCAGAGGTTCTAGGTTCAGATTTCTGTTGTTTGTATCCAGATCAGGGTGAAGGAGCCGGCCTGCAGAGTGGAGTAATGTGGAACGCTAAGGCAAACACATCCTGTTGGAGGGTTAGTCTGCCTGGATGTTTGGGAAATGAGGAAGCATGAAACAATGATCTTCATCTCTGCACCAGTCCTCATCACATATCCTGTTACACTAATGAGAGATAGCAGGAAGGTAGCACATCAGGAAATCTGAAACCAGAGCTGAAACAGCTACAGTCACACTTGCTTTTCTCAATGATAAAAAAGCAATCTGTTCCATGGAGAACCAAACCCGAGGAAAGAGGAGAGGCTTCTTTTCCCCAATGTTGTTGTTGTTGTTGTTTTGATGTTGGCAGATCACACGGCCCTCATCAAAGACCAGAAGCTTCCAACAACCTCCAGCGCTGCGCCTCTTACCTTGGATGTGTTTATGTTTCATCTAAACCAGCCTGAACTCACTGATAAACAAGCCCCGATTAATTATGCAGCTAATAAGAGATGAACTCAGTGAGTTTATTCAAAGGCCATTAAATATGAAAAATTATAATCATCTGATTGCAGTTGGAATATTTTGGTTTGCTCATGATGTTGTTCATCAGTCATCGTGTCATATTAATGGGTGACAAGAGTCAGTGTGAGAATCCAAGCAGAATCTGTTCAAAATCCAGAGCCTCTAACTACAGACTTGGGCCCGATCTCACTACAGATCTAAACCATGTCAAATGCTACCTAATACAGATTTTTTTTTATTTAAGGCCCATAGGACAACTACTTCGAAATGTTGCCCCTATTTTCAATCGTATGATGCATACTTGATTTCTCCCCCACCTCCTACCTGACAGTAGCCTTGTGAGACCATCCTGATCTCGCGAGCTTTCAAGGTTTCACTCGCAGATCAGTCTGGAGACTCTCCGTTGAAGAAAATTTGGAGCCGTTCACCAAACGAACGTCCAATCAGCGTTGGCTTTGAGGCGGGTTGAGGTGTGACGCAACGAGAAGCGCGACAGTTCAGTCTAAAGAACATGGCGGCTTCAGCCGATGAAACTAGCGTTAGCGTGGCTATCGAGCAAGTTTCATCGGAATTACAGAGTATTTCTTCACTGAAAGAAGAGCAAAACACTGCTCTGGAGGCTTTATCAGAGGAAAAGATGTTTTTGCTCTTCTCCCGACTGGTTTCGGCAAGAGTTTGATCTATCAATTGGCTCCTCTTCGTCGTCGCTCTGTTAGTACGTCATATGCTTCGTTGATCTGATTGGTTTATTTGGCCCGTCTATCACCAACATAGGCCAATCAGCTAACCAGTATTTTCGCCCCTTCCCAAAATTACTTCAACGGAAGGTTTCCAGATGGATATGCGGAGCAAATCCATCTGGCGGAGTCAGGTTAACCTGACAGACCTCTCCATGGTTTACAGCTTCCCCACAGAGCAAAAACTGGTTGAAAAGACGACATCCAAATGACGGCTGCATTTGGTGTAAAAGTGACAGGTGAAAAGCTGTTCAGGAGCAGCCATTCAAAATGGCCCTTCCCAGTCAAAGTCAGCTGAATGACAGCCCACCTCCAGCCACTGGAGTGACCCCCTCCTTCTCCTGGGTGTGCACTACTTTACTCTGACTCAACCCTTTCACTGAATCACAGGGTCTGACCAGGATATTCCGCTTCTTTTTAGATCTTAATGTCCAAAAATCATGACAGAAAGAATACTCCAAAGATTGATGTTTAAAAAGGAACTGTAGGGGAGCAGCCAAGGACCAACTACTATTTCTGGACTAAATCAAGACTATGAAGCGCGACCAGATTTAGCCTAAATACCAAAGTTTAAATGACGTCTGGTGTTTGGATGGTCCGGCCTATTTGTAGATAAAAGTGAAATGAAACCATTGCTTTGCCATAAAGCAAAGAGTAGTTGTTCCCATTTGAACATTACAAACTCCAGAACAAGCAGTTCTGGACGCAGCAGTGATGCTCTCAGGTGCAATGTTCTAGCTAATTGGAGTTTGCAGTTGTTATACTAACAATAAACTTACAGCACAATTAAAGAAATAACTAAAATACATAAAAAGAATACTGCAGTTAAATTGGACATTAAGAGAATTCTTGTTTTATGGGCAAGAAAAGACTTTTCTGGCTCAGGCTTTTCTGAGTTTTCTGTCCCTGCAGTTGTAAAGTAGTCTTCTATAGAGTTAGCGATAAAGAATCAATGCTCAGTCCATTCAGTGCCTATATTTTTTTCCGAACAAAACTCTAGACGACATACTTGTACAAATATGTGTGTAGATTTATTAGTGAAATCTAGTCTGTCTTCATTGCTATGTGTTCATTATAGATGTTTTGGTCGTTCATTTCCTGTCGATACGCTGTGATTAGCGTAGACTGACCCTAAATCGTTTTTTTAGCCCATCGTTTTTCGGCCACCCCTTGGTGCACATTGGTCTCTGCATGGCCCTCCCTATTAAAATGCTCTGGCTCCGCCTCTAGGAAAAGAGCGGGAAATAAATGATCACAGCTTGGATGTTTAGCTGGTTTTCAAAAAGGATTCTAACAAACTGGAGCAAAGCTGATAACGGCGGAGCTCTGTTGGCTCCAGCATGCATGCCACGTCACTCTGTGCTCAATTACTCAGGTCTGTCTCAAGGACCCAGATTTGTGGCCAGAGAAAATCTGAATGTTAGAATTGAAACTAAATTCCAGAACTGAAACTGAAATTATTATCGAATTAATTTTCAAAGCAGTATTTTACAGTTTCAAAAGCAAATTAATTTAATTTCACAAAATGAAATACAGATTTACTTTAAATCAATACACTTAATTTCAAATTTCAAGTTCATCATCATCATTTGAAATAATTTAGAATTATGTCTTCAGTACAGGGGCAAAAACAGGGTTCAGAATGCGTTCTGCAGGGGCCCCGGTCCCCCGTCGCTCCCTGTCTAGAAACGCCTATGCTGCCAGCCTCTGAGCTGATGGCCTGTTATGCAGGAATCTGGGGGAAAATCTGCAGATATTTTTATTAATACTGTTTTTTGCTAAAGTGCCTGCTTCTCAAAGACCAGCGCTGTTTGCAGACGCTGAGCATAAAATATTTACCATCACCTCAATGGTAGCAATTTGAGACTCAGGAGAATAAAGAAGGAAAATAAAAGCAACCTGCTCCGAAGCTGATTTGACAAAAGCAGGCTGACATGTCAAATGCTAACATTCAGCCCGTTTCCAGGAGAATGCCGGGAATAATTTCTGTATGTTCCTACTCCAAGCTGAGCTCTGTGACGCTGTGAAATGTTTGTGTTCGGTGATTGAAGGTGGCTCTTATTGTTTTTGTATGAATAAGGATGACAAAACGTGCTGTGAGGAAAACTGGAGGGGGAAGCGCCCAGCTAAACAAAGATAAAGCTGCTATGTGTCTAAAAAAGAAATGAAAAAAATTCTCCTCTGTGTTATCAGTGTCACTTGATGAAGACATTAAAGGCATGCGGGTGGAACAGACTGCGTTCACTACGGGTCTCCGGACAGACTGCTGATGTTTATCTCTGGAGGAAAAGATAAGTTGTCCGAACATCAGAATTTTTCACTGAGGAGCTAAATAAGAAATGAGAGCCGGAGAGTGAGCAGAGATAGATGGACGCCAAGAAAGAGGCAGGACCGTGCAGCTCAAGCAGTCTGTCATGTATGGAGAGACATCTGTTCCACTATTATTAACAGAAAAGAAGGGATTTCAAAGATCTGAAGATCTGTGCTTTTAAAAATGAGACTGATATTTTAACAGTTTGCTCATTTTTTTCAATTTCTTTTTAAAGATTTTATTTTCTAAATATGGTTGTCTTCATATATTTTTTCAGATATTCCTTTTTCAACTTTATAATAAATCTTTTTTTTTTTTTTTCATCCTTTCCAATTTCAATTTTACATTTCCACTCTACGCTTCTGGGCCTAAATAGAAAAATCTGAGAAAAAAATATCTATAAGAAAACATAAAAATTGAAAGATAGAATTTGAATAAGTAAACTAAAATACAAATAAATTCTTAAAATCCTTTAAAAAAAAAACAAAACAAAAAAAGAAAAATCTAAAAAAATAGCAAACCAAAAAAATTTTTGTTGAATTTTGTATACATTTTAACTTTATTACCATTTTTGAAACCTGTTATTTGCTCTCAGTAATATTTGAACAAATTTCTCTCCATACCGACAGACTAATTTCACTCATACACACAGACACACTGTCTGTGTGTATGAGGCAGAACGGAAGAGGAAATAGAAATATCCAGAAAAAAAAAATCTATAAGAAAACTTAAAATTGAAAGAAAGTATTTGAATGATTAAAATAACAAACTATTATTTGCTTTCAGTAATATTGGAACAAATTTCTCTCCATAGACACAGTGTGTCTGTGTATGAAGCGGACTGGAAGAGGAATTGGTTGAATTATTTACATGCATCCAAACATGAAGACGCTCATCCATTATTTACAACCAGCACATTTACCCAACAATCTCACAAAATGCAAAAACAGACAGTTTCAAATCACAAAGACGACCATTTCTAAAATGTTTCATAATGACGAGCAGAAGCGAAAGAAGGAAACGAGAAAAAGTGAATCACAGCAGTGAGGAATCTGTGGGTCAAACATTAAACTTGAACTAACATTTCCCTCAATATTTTCCCTCCCTCTTTATTCTTTCACTATAAAAAAATAAAATAAAAGCGTGCATCAGAATGAACGACTGTGGTCAGACCAGGTGCTCTTTTCCAGCACCGTTTGTCCCCAAAGCTGAAGGAACCAACGTTGAACTCTTTAAAGCGACGTGGAAGGTGCCCTTCAGCAGAGACTGTAGAACTCCCGCCCTGTCTGCTCCACTCAGGCAGCAGAACCAGGCTGAACTAAACAGCTCCCAGGTGTTGCCGTCTACTGAAGTGGATGAATGTGTTCTGCTGCTGCAGAAATAAACAGCAGTATCTTCATATAGACTCTTATCCCCAATGCTGCCTCCACTCTAAAGCTGTCCTAATGAGCACAGGGTGGCATGTAGGTTTTCATAAAAGCCTTCAAATATTTGACTAAAATAATAACTTGGTTTGATTATTTGACTTTTTAGAACAAGCTTTGATTAAAGCAAAAAAACAACATTCATGTGGATTTAATTATGCCTCACTTTAACTTGTTTCATGATAAAATTGTCTTTTATCTTTCCTTCTCATTAAAGTTATTTCTAAAGATGTAATGTTTGTTTTTTGCTTTAAACTGTAAACTTGATGAAGGGTTGATTAGGAACCCTTTGACTGCAGAGGACATTATTGATGGAAATTATGGGTCTTTTTGAATGAACTGTGTCACATAAAACTAGATTTAAACTCCTTTATATTTAGAATAATGGCTGTAGTCACATTAAGTTTACTAATCGTAGACCTTTAACAGACTTTCCTAAAAGTTAAAACAGGTAAATAATATTAGACAAACTTTTAAGGCCCTCACCTTATCTTATTTTGAAGTTCTGGTAACTGACAGTTGGTCAGATCGGATGAAAAATAATCATCTATATTTTGGCTTTTAGATGATAAAAAGATGCAACTTATTAAAGGGATCAGTCTAAGCTAACTTTGGCCATTAGCTTTAGCAAGCTTTGGCTGGAGGGGGAAGCTGGGCGCTTCCCCCTCCAGTTTTCCTCACAGCACGTTTTGTCATCCTTATTCATACAAAAACAATAAGAGCCACCTTCAATCACCGAACACAAACATTTCACAGCGTCACAGAGCTCAGCTTGGAGTAGGAACATACAGAAATTATTCCCGGCATTCTCCTGGAAACGGGCTGAATGTTAGCATTTGACATGTCAGCCTGCTTTTGTCAAATCAGCTTCGGAGCAGGTTGCTTTTATTTTCCTTCTTTATTCTCCTGAGTCTCAAATTGCTACCATTGAGGTGATGGTAAATATTTTATGCTCAGCGTCTGCAAACAGCGCTGGTCTTTGGGAAGCAGGCACTTTAGCTCAGTGATAGTCATCATGACCACCTAAAGCTCTGTAGAACTTAGCCTCAAACATTCAGTCACTGCCACACCGACGGATGAGTGAATCAGGTGGGTAGATCTGTGGAAGGAAGGAGCTGGAATCAGATCTTACTCTACTTATATCACTACTCAATATTAAAAGAATTAGAGATATTGGCCTATAGCTTTCTATTAAATCTGCTTCATAAAACTCTTGGGTTGCTGTAGAAATTAATCTAGGCCTTTGAAAATCATTTCAATTTTAAGGGGGAGTACTTTTAAGTTAAATACTTGCTGTTGAATATTTAGTGCTCCAGGTACTACCTCACATGGATTTCAACTGAATGAAAACACCATGAAGTTGTCATCTGAAATGAAGACATACTTTAAATTAAAAACTCGGCTCTTTCATTTTAAACTATGACTTCACTGACAGTTCTGATCATGCAGTGTATATATGCACTGCTAGGAGCTGTCCGTGGTGCTTGGAGTGCATATATGCACTGCTAGGAGCTGTCCGTGGTGCTTGCAGTGCATATATGCACTGCTAGGAGCTGTCCGTGGTGCTTGCAGTGCATATATGCACTGCTAGGAGCTGTCCGTGGTGCTTGCAGTGCATATATGCACTGCTAGGAGCTGTCCGTGGTGCTTGCAGTGCATATATGCATATATGCACTGCTAGGAGCTGTCCGTGGTGCTTGCAGTGCATATATGCACTGCTAGGAGCTGTCCGTGGTGCTTGCAGTGCATATATGCATATATGCACTGCTAGGAGCTGTCCGTGGTGCTTGCATTGTATATATGCATTGCTAGGAGCTCTCCGTGGTGCTTGCAGTGCATATATGCACTGCTAGGAGCTGTCCGTGGTGCTAGCAGTGCATATATGCACTGCTAGGAGCTCTCCGTGATGCAGAAGAAAATCCACTTTATTTATAACACATTTAAAAACAAAATAAAGTTTCGAATGTGCTGCACATAAAGAGGATAAATTCTAAATTTCACCTCTCTGAAGGACAGTCTGTTGTTCAACTTTTGAAGTGATGTAAATGTAACATTTTCTTTGAATTCCTCATAAAAATGGAACCAAGTAATGTTTAGTCTCTGTAGTTATGCCGCTATAGGTCTCGCTTACTGGAGGACATGATTACACTTTTCCTTCCTCTCCTACTTTCTCAAATTAACTACATTAATTATTTGTTACCTCCAGCTACTAATGGCTGTCCGTTTATGTTTTTCCTTTATAATGACTGACCTGCTTCTGTATTTCAGTTTCTTTCTATTGGAGAAAACATCTGGGTGGGGTTAAGGATATGTTGGTTTTAAATCTGACTGAGTGGTAAAATGTTTAGCTGCTTTACTCAGATTTTTTTTTTTAACTCTTAGATGAGATCAATGCAGGAGGACTGTGTCCGTCAATGCTTTATTTTCCTTAACATGGAAAGTAGTTTTCTCTGCTCCTCGTTCCAAATCCTCCAACAGTCATGATAGACGGCTGCTTTTCCATGCATACGTTTATGCAGGATTTTCTTCTCTGAAACAATAATAAAATAAACAAAAAAAAAAAAAAAACAGGAGCAGCACATACATCAAAAAACACAATCTGAAAAAGATATTAACTTTAAATTATAACGGAATATTTGGGATTGATATTGTAGTTTTTGTTGCACCCAGATCATCTAAGCACTTTGGAAAACTTTTATTGTCATTTTGTTTACAGAGTGTTTACAAAACGAGATTTTGTTTTGTACAGCTTTCATGACATTATAGTTTGTTAAAGTGCAGCAGTGATCAAATGTAAACAGTGTTGGAGAAAAAAAACATGGTGCAAAGAAGCGCGGTATGGATGGTTTCATACCTGTAGATTTTATCACCACTTGTTTGGATGAAATTCACAGTACTTCATTAATGCTGTGCTTCTCGTCTTTCTATGTCAATCCAGAGTTTGGTGACAGATTTTTAAATTGGCTCCATGATGTTCATCCTTAGGCTGAATTTGCTGCTTGATGTGCAAAATCGAACAAGTATAACTGCTTTGGTCACCGAAACCTCTAAGACTCGTTTCCGTTACTGCAGGGACTCAGGATTTGTTTCAGGTTAAAAAAATGCCTTTAGTTCGGGGAACTCAGGTGAATCAGGTCCCTGCAGGCTGTGGCTGTTGCCTTCAGGCAGTCTGTGGTCGGCTAAAAAAGGAAGGTCACCAGAGGAAATGGAGGAGAATCAAAGATGTGGTTTGGATGGTCGACACTAGATCCTGAGAGATTATAAATCAGATTTATTAGTTTCTGTTGGTTTTCCTTCACACTTGTTTTCTTACATTTCTGATCTGCTCTGGTTGTCCAAGGCAAAGGTCTCCATGAAGCCCTCGGATTTCGAAAGGAAACTGGGATTTTCAGTGACAAGAACAACTAATAATGCACAGCCAGTCACTTTTAAACTTTTATGTAATTCACCATAAAGTATTCAGAATAACGTGGGTCTGTAAATATTATAGTACTTCTCTGTTACACTCTTCCTGTTTCCTTGTTTTTTGTAAAATTAAGGAAATGTGTGAAGTCAGAGTTCTGTTCAGGATTAGAGAGATAAGATGTAAGCCCCCTCTTTCATCATTCTGCTTCATTTTCTCTCTGTTCTCCCACTCTGCAGAATCTGTTAGTTCAATCTCTAACGTTCTGCTCTCTCTGCTTTTTCTCATAGTAGCTTCATCTGGTCTGTTCCTGTTTGGCTGTGACTCCATCCTGGAGAGAAATATCAGCTGTGCTGCTGCCATCAACACCTTTGTTTCTAGATGTTGGAGCTTGGCCTGTTTTCCAGTGTAGTCCTGTTTCTCTGACTGTGACTAACTGGATGTGCTCTCTTCATCCTCTGACATGGGAGCTGGCTCGGAGCTCGTCTGCCTGGCTGTGTGTTTCCTGGACGGGGCCGCCTGTGGAGCTGGTTGACAGTTGCCTTTTGTATCTATGCTTCTTTTTCTATGTCTGCTTCTGTCTCCTTGAACCCCAGTGGGCCTCAGCAGATGGCCGCTCACACTGAGCCTGGTTCTGCTGGAGGTTTCTTCCTGTTCAAAGGGAGTTTTTCCTCTCCACTGTCGCTACAAGCATGCTTAGTGTGAGGGATTGCTGAAGAGTCAATGAGTCGATGCAATCAGCTGGTTTTCCTTAGATAGAAAACTTTGAATCAATCTGACTGGATGATCTGGTGAACTGGAAAGTGACCTGAGATGACATGATGTGAATTGGAGCTATAGAAATAAACTGAATAGAATTGAAAGATAAGATAAGAGGTCAAAATTCCCAGTAGTCGGATATTTTATCAACCTGTCTAGTAGGGAATGTTATTGTTGATTGTTGCCATGGTAAATACTGTAGAAATACAGCAAGGTAATAATGGCCTCAGAAAAAGTACTGCTGCCCCCCATTGTTTGTTCCTATAATTGAAATATGTTTTCATAGACTAGTAGAAGTGATACCAGAGACAGTATGTGGAGTATCTTTTGTGATACACATGGAATTGCCCTCCTCCCATATTTCAAAGTTAGCCAATCAGAGCCACCCACCCCACATTCACTAAAACATGACATCAACTCGTCCAATTTATCTTACTTCCCCAAAGAAACTGTACCTTTATATTGACAGAATTACTGAATTTAATCTAAAACTGCACTCCATGACTGTGTCCGAGCGTCCACCCTAACTCCTAAATCCCTCCATCACTATATAGACCATGAACTCCCTTTTATTGGTCCAATATGTCATTATAATAAAAACTCACAAGTGAATCATATACATACTAGGGGTGTAAATCACATCCATCATGGCGATTCGATTCAGTATCGATTTTCTGACCCAACAATTCGATTATTTTCGATACTCAAGAATACACCCCTATGCGATTCAATTCGATTAATTAATTGTTTCTTTTTTTTTTTTACACCTTACAGGCTAGACAATGTTTCAAATTTTAAATAAATCAATGAAAGCTGTAATATTGATATGCTTTTTTTTATTGAGAAACTACAGAAAATAACAGAAGTAGAGGTTGCACTCCATCTGTTCCTATTAAAACCTCATTCACTGAAAAATAATAACACCCCTGCGTTACAGATTCTGAAAGGCCTTGCATAAAAAAAATACTACACATAATCAGTGCAATGAGGTCAATGCAATACCTCGGCTCCAGACGCCCCCCCCCTCCACAGACGCTCCGCTGCTCCTCTCCCAAATTGTAGCTGACCGCAGACAGTGCCACAGAACACTCGTGAAGTTTGACCCGCTAGAAGAGCGAGGAGCGCGAGAACGCTGGGACCCTTTTTCCACCTGGATCTCCGCTCTTTTTGTCCCTCATGTCCCACCGTCGTCGGACTAAACTCGTCCCCCTTTCCTCGCCGCCTCGGCCGTATCTAGACCCACAGTGTGTAGCGCAGACCACGCTTCAATATTGAGCATAATTTAAAAATGTCTGCATCAAGCTTGCTGCAACAAACTGCTGTAAGAGTATAACCAGGAAGCGAGGTAGGAGGGCAAAATAGGTTTAGCGCCACCGCAGCACGGGAGGAGAATTACGCCCAGGAGCAAATGGATAAAAATAGACCGGACGGAAAAAAAACATGAATCGATTCTCTTGCGGACGTGTCGATGCATCGGATCGTCGGCTGTTGGATCGATGCATCAATACAAAACCATTATTATTTACACCCCTAATACATACGCTCAACCTAACAGCATGAAATCCCCCCAAAAAAATTGAAACCGTCAAAAACTGAGAGTAAGCTATTCATCACTTACACCACATAAAATATCTCTATCTCCCCATATACAAATGAACTCTTTAAAGTCTGACACCATCTTATAATAGGCAAACTCTGTCCTAAGACGTGCAGCTACCAGCCCTCTGAACATCAGGTCAACATCTACAGAACCTTTCTCCTTCAGTTTATTTCTCCTGCTGAGCCAAATGCTCATCTTTGCCTGACCAAACAAAAAATTAACCGGCAAATATTACGCTGTTGTGCCACTGAGTATCTGGGACTGAAAATAAACAGTACGTTATCACTATATAGAGTGGGGACACATAGTGGACTTTATAGTGAACTCAGTTAACAGACCTTTCGGACAGATTATCACCACTTTTCGCCGCCCGTTGGTCACGTAACTCCACCCCCTCCGCACTGTGTCTTTGTCATCTTTGCTATTTGTCGCCGCTATCACAACATATCCCATGATGCTTCGCAAGGAAAGCTCTCAAATAGAATTCTGGGATATATCTGCTCGTCTTGTAACCATGGATGATCACTACTTTTTAAATGTGCATTGTGGGAAATTTCGAGTCCACTACTTTTCCACTAGACGTTCAGACACTCATCTAAAACCGCTATATAGAGCCCTGTATATAATAGTTAGGGCAGGTTTTTGGACACAGCCAATTCTTCCCCAGTAACATTAGTACAAGTTTTTACCTCTCTTCCAATTAGAAACAAGCAGAATCCTAGATGATGATGTCTCACTCTAACTGTTGCTAAAATCGTTTCATAACTGAGCCATAGATCCTCTATGATGACTTTTTAACTAAATTAATATCTAGCAGAAATATACTGAACTTGTTTAACCTCCACTGTAGGTCCCAGGAATTGGTGTAACACCTGCACAAAGCCTTCAAATGACTGTGGGAGAATATTGTTCTTCAGCAAACAGTTTTTTTTCAGGCTGGATTAAAAATGTAGGGGAAAGAAATGACGGAGGTAAGGAAGCTTTCAGATTCTCAGCTGACTATTATGGTCTTCTTTAGCTGCTGGATGAGTAGATGCTTGGTAAACTGAGACCAAATTGATTCTTTAGCTGTTTATTGGGTCATGTGGTTCAGCAGAGATGCTGGTGGGGTTACAGCAGCTGGAAATCAGTCAGCTGTGAACTATATGCTGTCTTCTGGGTACAGTTTGCTTTCTGAATCCACTGCTTATAGTTTGAACTTTGTAGTAGTTTATGAACAGTTACATTCCTGTGGATACACATATGTCTAAGTTCTTCTATGAGGCCTTATTGTGATAACAGGAAAGTGGAATAATCCTGTTTAAATTCCTCCCATCAACCGGGGTCAGTGGTTCAGCTGAAGTAGCGGTAGAGATGACTGAACTTTAGACCTTTGTCAAATGGAGTTAGAAGTTGATGTTTTTCAAAATAAAACGTTTTTCTTAATAACATGCTCCAGTAGCTGGAATTAAAATGACAACCTCAAAAAAGTCACAGTGAGACGAAGAGCAAAGAGAGAAAAGCTGCATGTACAGTAGCAGCCATTTAAAAATTGCCCTTCCCAGTCAAACGCCAGCCGAATGGCCGCCCACTTCCCTGCAACTCCCAGCCACTGCAGTGACCGTCTTCCATATTATACTCTGACTCCACCCTTTCCCTGAATTACAGGGTCTGACCAGGAGATGGCGCTTCTCTTTAGATCTTAATGTCCACAAATCATTACAGAAAAAATATGTCAGTACAAAGATTGCTGTTTAAAAAGGAATTGTAGGGGACCATCCAAGGACCAGTCTAACCTGACTCCGCCAGATGGATTTGCTCCGCATATCCATCTGGAAACCTTCCGTAGAAGTAATTTTGGGAAGGGGCGAAAATACTGGTTAGCTGATTGGCCTATGTTGGTGATAGACGGGCCAAATAAACCAATCAGATCAACGAAGCATATGACGTACTAACAGAGCGACGACGAAGAGGAGCCAATTGATAGATCAAACTCTTGCCGAAACCAGTCGGGAGAAGAGCAAAAACATGTTTTCCTCTGAGAAAAGCCTCCAGAGCAGTGTTTTGCTCTTCTTTCAGCGAAGAAATACTCTGTAATTCCGATAAAACTTGCTCGATAGCCACGCTAACGCCAGTTTCATCGGCTGAAGCCGCCATGTTGTTTAGACTGAACTGTCGCGCTTCTCGTTGCGTCACACCTCAACCCGCCTCAAAGCCAACGCTGATTGGACGTTCGTTTGGTGAACGGCTCCAAATTTTCTTTAACGGAGAGTCTCCAGACTTATCTGCGAGTGAAACCTTGAAAGCTCGCGAGATCAGGATGGTCTCACGAGGCTAGGACCAGTCAAGGAAAATGGTGAAATTTTGAATGGCTACTACTGTAGCTGTTAAACCGCACATTTTTCAGCTAACAAACTGCCGGTGTTCTGTCAGATGAGGTTACCCCATATGCTATCCATATTAATATATCCCCCATACCCCAGAGTGCCATATGCTTTAAAAAACACCAAAAGGTAAGTAATTAAATAGTTTTTTGTAAATAACTAAAGGGATAAACTAAAGGGATAAACGCCCATTGAGGTAGGGGATAAACGGGTATTGACTATGGGTATGCTGGTCTGATGGGGTATCCTCATCTGACAGAACACCAGCTTTACTTCCTGTACCTGTTTTCAGTCCGTATTGTCTCAGATTAATAAATGACACGAGGATAGACTGATGAAGTCTACATTCTGCTAGTTAGAGCAATTAATCAGGTCAAAGCTGGCATCATTAGTCCAACAACTGAATACAAAAGATATTTTTTATCTGAACCGAATTAATAATTGTTTGATGCTGTGATTCTTTAAACAGCAATGGTCTTTGCTCCTTTTTCAATGGACATTTATAGGAGTATATGAGTCATCTGTCTGTAAGTTATACTCAAGTCTACAGCCTTTGCTGACAGTGTGTAAACGAAAAGGTTCCGGCTTGGCACGCACAAAACTCATTAAAGAGGCGTAGGCCGTCCATTTCCTGTTAAGGGACATGATAGTATATTTCTCCAAAGAGAGCAGTCATCTAACTCCATATATGGGCAACCGCAGAACACTTCCTCTCTAAACGTTCCACGTACATCAGCAGTTAGCAAAAACACTGGGGAGTAGACGGAGGAAAATACATGAAGGGTCATTCAAAATGTTCATTTCAACTTTGGAACATTTCTCTCTTTATCTAATGTCATAAGAGCCGCAGTGTCTGTTCACCAGTTTTAAGGCGTCTGATGGGTTGAAAACACCTAAGAGGTATGTCCATATCGTGACTGTTGGTCCACAGGACGCGCTGCAGGAAAACGACCTGAGCCTGAGCAGAAAAGCTGGATAAGTGTCACATCGGGCCCTTAAGTCCAAAAAAGCTTTCAGTCTAATGAGAAAAGCATGTCTGCTGTTAGTGGGCCGGTCCCCTCTGTCCATTATAACCCAGTCACATGTAGGAGGAACATCCATAAAACTGTGACACCAGCAGACGCAATCAGAGAATATTCCCACAGGGAATGCGTACTATTTATACACACGGACAAAACTGTTGGTTCCTTTTGTTTCATAAGAGAAAAACCCACAATGGTCATAAAAGCCCTCTGAAATCTGACAGAAGTAATAATGAATAAAACTTCTATGAAAATGAAGAAATGAAAGTCAGACATTGATTTTCATCAACAGAATCATTTAAAGAAATAAAGTCATAAACAGCCCTGGACTAAAATGATGATTCCCTTAATTTAATAATTAGTTCCCCAAACATAAAGTCAATCTCTGCCATAATTGGTTCCCGTTCCTGTCAGTCAGACCTCTGCTCCTCTCCTCATCAGCAAACTGCTCCAGTTGTCTCCGCTTTGGTAGTTTGGTGATTTCCGGTCTTGTCATGATCGCATCCCCAGCAGCTGATCTGATTTCTCACTTCATTCACCTGCCGTTCCCATTCCGCTTTCTAATTATCATTGATCTTTTTCACCTGCTCCCTCTGGTATACATACGGTTCAGCCCAGCTATCGGGGCCAGATCATTATTCTTTGTTTATTTGTTAGTATTTCTTAGTTTATTTGTGTTATGTTTCCGTGTCAGTTATTTCATGTTTATTTCAATAGTTTTAGTTAAGTTCCTGGTTCATATTCCCGCCTGTTGGAGGCCAGTGGATTGATAGGGTTTAATGTTTGTCTCCTGATCTATCCCGGCTCTTCTGCGCACAGCCCTCAGGGTTTTGGCTTGGAACGCAGTAGAGTTCAGTTTTAATTCCCGTAAGCCTGGCTCCAGTTTGAAGTTCTGCAGATATCCTGGTACCATGTCTTGTTTCTTTCCCCCAACCACTAATACTGCCTGTCTTCATCTGAGCGCATCTGTCTGAGCTCTCTGCTGGACTCATGGAACTCTGAACCTGCCTGAACGCTCTGAGGATTCCTGGAACCCTGGATCTGTCTGTTCCTGTTCGTATTGGAACCACTGGTCAGGCTACGGACTCCTGGATCTGGGAACTGTCTGGTTCTGAACTGTTTCTCTGACCAGGATCGGTCTTCTGCCTGCTCACTGGGGTTGCTGCATCAGGGACACTTTGGACCGCTCTGAATTGCATCTCGTTTGGCCGTTCATTGGCTGGATCATGCCTTCGTCTGAGAGGATGGACTGAACTGTTAAACCAGGTAAGTGAATCACTCTGATAATCATCTTCCGTCAGATGATCGTGGTCACTTGCCCGTGTTTCTCCATCCAGAGTGTCAGTGATTGGGCGGTGCCCCGCCCCCCTCCTACAGCCGCTGTAGTTATCCTCAGCATCCCGCGTTTCTGTTCCTCTTTATCATTTCTCTCATGAAACGTTCTGAAACTTCCCACTGTCTGACTCGCCTTGAACATTGGGTCCATCTGTCCGGTTTATGACAAGTCTGGCTTTTTTAGGATTTTTTTTTCCATCAATAGTTCTTTTTGGTTGTGTTCCATTAAGGCCACTTGAGGCTCAAACAACAGTGCAATCTGACCCTGATGTTCCTTTAGCTTGAACTTATATATATAAATATATATATACAATCCAATTCTAAAACAGATATTTTACAACTGGTCCAAGCCATTGATTTTTTTGCAGTCTATTTCTATATTTTTTTATTTAAAAAACCTCATGGTGACATATTTCTTTTCAGTCTGGAATCTTTCCTGTTTGTACTCAGCAATCTACAACAAAGCTCACTTTCATCAGTTGTTTAAGGAGGTGCTGTGAATAACGTGAGGATGGCCTCTCAAGCGTACGGATACGATCAGGCTATGGCCAAAAATATTTCAGCTGAACCAATTTCCATGAATGATGTGGACAGAAAAACACTGCAGCCGTTCCTGAGCTGTGGCGTTTACCCCATCCAAGAAAAAGAGCAGAAATATAAATATATAAAAAAATATCACTGCCTTATTTAGGTCACCTGCTGCGGCAAAGGCTGTTACTTCCAACATCCGCTCCTCACTTCATCTACAATTACTTATTCCCAAAACCATCACTACTTTTGGTTTTGCTTCTCTACAATCTGCTGCCACTCGTCACTGGAACGCTCTGCAAAAATATACTTAAACCGGATAGATTCAGTTCAATTACATCCTTGAACGCTGACACTTGCAGCTGCTTTTCTACAGTCAATTTTGGATTGTCTGGTGTGTTTTAAATTGTATTTTATGTATGTATTACTAATTGTATTTATTTTAGCCCTACTTCCCTTTTCCTAAGTGGTTACTCCACTTCTCAGGCCGCCATTGTAAATAAGAACTTGTTCTTGATGACTTGCCTTTAAAAATAAAGCTATATTTATTTTCATCCCAAAAAAATCCAGCAAAAATAACCAGATATAAAATAGAATAACACAATAATATATCTTTTTAAAAATAAATGAGTTCCAAGAAAGCAGAGGAACGCAATCAGATCGGCTCAGCAGGACGAGGCGTGAGGCCAAACTAAGAGGAGTCAGGAAAATGTGCACATCAGAGGCTGAAGCTCTGAGAGAGAGTCTGCCATGCTGGAAAAGGCACACATAGCTAGAAGAAGGTAAGCATCTGCAAGCTGTCTGAGTGAACACGCTGGTTTGGAAGGAAAGCAAGAGCCTCTTAGAGAAACACAAGCAGTTATGAACAGTGTTTGACATCCATTAATAAAGCAGCTCAAACACAACAGGGAACATTCTAAACATGGTATACAACCAACGCGTCTCTGGATGGCTGCAGAGCCCCTGCCTGCTGCCGTATCACCTGCATTATTCAACCAAAAAAGACCATCAACTTTGCACATGAGTTGCATCACCCTATACATGATTAAAATCCAAGCTGCATTAAAGTCTGTTGTTTATGTGAGTGACAGGAAGCCATCCCAGCATAGCTGCTGTGTGCCGTTCGACTGCAAAATCCACGACTGCAGGGAGCCTTCAGATGCCCAAATGCTTTCAGCTAATTCAGGTGAAACAAGAAGGTTCCAGAAAGTTAAAAAGAAAAAAGAAAAAAAAGAAAAAAAAAAAAAAAACATGACGTCCACAAGCAGCAATATTAAATTACTGGTGAACATTCAGACAAGATGAAACGTCGATCTGAAAGTATGCTGGTGAAGATTCTCAGTCATCATTATTCAAGACACCCTCACCTGGACTGGAAACACCACCTCAGAAATACGTAGCGTTTAGTTCCAGCTTTTATCCAGCAGCCCAACAAAGCCTGGTTTTAGTTTAGAAAACATGCAAATAGAAACGGATGAACGGGTCCCCCCCTTTGGAATGGGGGTCGTTTGGCTTCTTTGTTAGCCTGCAATGCCCCATACCTGTCTATGTCTCTGAAAGGGGGGTCGTTAGAGGCAATTGTTGACCTGTTTTTTTTTTTGATTTATGCCCAATATTGAAGCGTGGTCTGCGCTATGTTATTCCACGCCACAACGCCAGAGGGACAATCAGGAACTAGCTAGGATTGTGTTGGTTTGACGAGCTTGTTCTCCATCTACAACCCCTCATCCAACGCTGGACGACGCACAAGACTGGCCGTGGCACTGCGTGTTTTGACACCAGTGTCCGATGTGTGCCAGGCGTTGTGGACGGCACCACAGCCAAAGGTTCTGCCATCAGGAACCAAATAGGAAATACACATCGTTAGAACGGATGTAGAATTGACCAATCAGAGGCCTCCTGCCTGTCACCTACAATTTTGGACAGGTGCAACAGTGACTGTGGAAGTGGGGGGGTATATATGCGTTAACTGCGACACACACAGACAAAACCTGGTTTCTGAGCATAAACCACACTGGAAAAACGATCTAGAAATAAGTAAAAATGTCTTAAATTAAGTGTATTTCCCCTTAATTTGAAATTAAACAATGCTATTCTGTTTTCTTATTCTAAGTGTAAATTGCCTTGTTCCATTGGCAAGATGTCTCTTTTACTACCTTAATCCAAAGGCAAATGCACTTATTTTAAGAAAAAAAATGACTCGTCTAGATTTTGATTTTTTCCAGTGCAGGCTTAAAGCGGTTGGGGCTGCGATGATAGCGGGAAGGAATTAACTCTATCGCTGCTTGAATTCGGCATTGAAAGCTGAAATCTGAGCCCCCCCCTGCTAAAGGTTGGTTTTTCTTTCTTAACATAGATGGCTTCCTTCACGCCCCTCTCAAACAACCTGTCCTCTTTGTCCATATGTGTCCATACGTCGGAAAAATTATCTAGAAATAAGTAAAAATTTCTTAAATTAAGTGTATGTACCCTTGATTTGAGTAGGTAAATGAGAGATATGCACTTGAAATCAAACAATGCAATTGTGTTTTCTTCAACTGCACTTATTTTGAGAAAAAATACTTATCTAGATTTCAATTTATTTCCACTGTAGAAGCAGAGTCTTGTCCTGAGGAGGAAGCTGTTCTGTAATGATCAGAAAAACTTCTAATCCATGAATTATGCAAGACCGGCCACCATTACTGAAGGTTAACAGCACACAGAGGGTTTTATTCAGAGATATCAGCGCTGATAGAGACGCGGCTCACTAACAACAGGCTAATGCAAAGTGCTGGATATAATAAGAGAGAAGTGGACAGGAAGGGGAAGCTGGATGGATCTAAGCACACAAAGATATTATTTCTGCACAAAGTACGTCAGACTGAAATAAGAAAAGGTCTCTTTTCAGACGTACAGTTTGGTCTAAAATGACTCAGATCATAATTTTGTGTTAAAGAAATCTTTTAATTATGAACCGTTTTGCAGGTAACGGTGCAGGTTACCTCCTCAGTCCTGATATCCTCCCATCTAACAATTAGACTTTACTTTCAGTCCATACATTAATAATAAAATCACTGCAAAAATGATCCAGAAATAAGTAATAATGTCTTAAATTAAGTGTATTTAACCTTAATTTTAATAGGTAAATAAGATTTTTAGGAATTATTTTTATTTTTTGGGGAAAAAATGACTTATTTAGGTTTACATGCAGTGTACATACACAGCATAAAGTCTCAGGAAAGGGGTTTATCCATAACAACTGTGTCGCTTTTATGACATTAATCCTTTGTTTCCAAGCTGTAGGCTGTAGGTATAAAATAAACCAATATGGCTGTGCTCACATCCTGCTTTACACACTTAGTTTCCTTCTGCCTACAGCAAGAAAGCAAACGAAGGACGCAGAGGAGCACCGGGAACTGCTGCCTGTCTGTGATGAAGGAGTGTTTTAGACAGAAATTTGTTTTGTTTCACTGAGCATTATGAGTGGAAAAGTGCAGCCTTAAAAAAATATATAAAACAAATCACTGCTAAAGGCTGGTTCAGATGGTTGGATTTAAAATGATCTAGTGGTCTTTTAACCCACACATAACTATAAAAATATGAGACAGAGCAGTTTTGGGGAAACGGTTTCTTTGCAGCCACACGGCAATCACAGTAAACCGCACTCTCTAGCAGATTTTGATGCTCTTGATGCAAAGTTTGAGCAAACAGTCTCCATCTAACACTTTGAACCTGAACTTACTGCCTGTGAGTGCTTCCTTAGAGAATCAGTGAAACAAAAGCTATATGTATACCACCTCATCTCCTAACACATGTTTGCTAATTAATATTAGTAGTGATTACTAGTAATGACTACTAATTATTGGTAAGTGGTTCTGTGGACTATGTGAACACTATTATAATGTGTCCCAATTCTCCATCATCCGCAGCTTCTAATCATCAATGAAACCAGAAAAACTCACGTCTGCAAAATAGAATAGATAATAATGAAATGTTTCTGGTTATTAACAGGGCTGCTCAGTGGGGCAGTGGGTACTGCTGCACTGTTGTCTTGCAGCAAGAAGGTTCCGGGTTTGATTATCGGCCCGGAGTCTTTCTGCATGGAGTTAGTATGTTCTCCCTGAGCATGCGTGGGTTCTCTCTGGGTACTCCATGTTCCTCCCACACTCCAAAATCATGACTGTTATATTAAATGGCTTCTCTAAATTGTCCTTAGGTGTGAATGTGTGAAGGGTTGTTTGTCCTGTTTGTCTCTCTGCTGCCCTGCAATGGACTGGGGACCTGTCCAGGGTGGACCCCGCCTCTCACCCGTAGACAGCTGGAGATAGAAATCAGCAGCCCTCAGAATCCCAGCAGGGATAAAGAGTGACAGAAAATGGATGGATGCATGGATGTCTATTAACTGTGTAACAGTACATTACAAAGATAACTGAAAAGACATTTTTTCAAACCCCAGATGCCCAGTGTTAAAAATTTAATCAGACACACAACTAAGCATAAAAGATATTGCTAGAAATAAAGTGTAGTAGATACCAACATAAACATAACAGCACAACATATAGACAGACAGTAGGTCTATAGTTTCCAGATTATAATAGTGTTCCAGATTGTATTAAAGTTGACATATGCTACTGGAGTGAAATAGTAGTGTACAAAAATAGAATATAAGTGCAAAATAGCAGAACAGAGACAACACACTTCTGTAAACATATGTTCTTGTGCAAAAAAAGAACATAAGAAAAGATTATTGGTATTTATGCACAACCGAGCATTGTTCAAGCACTGGATTTTCCGTTTCACAGTTTATTGTTTATTAGACTTTTGGGCTAAAAGCTGTGATGAGCTGATGGTAAACTGCCTTACAGGCCAAGGCTCAACTCTAAGAAAATATCCAACAAAAGTACACTTCAAAATACAACCTGTATAATAATATTATCAGGATTTGATACTACATTTAAATATTACGTTGATGCTTCGAACATTAATGGTATTCCCCTTTAACCAAGAAATCAGACGGGGAGTCCTTGCTGCCGTTCATAGAAGCTAGAAATCAACATAAAGTGTTTTTTTAGGTGTGTAGTAAATACTGCAAGTACCAGTATGTAAAGGGATTTTTTTTTCACTTGTTGTATATCGCTGGAAAAATACCTGGACGCCCGAAAATGAAAAGTGAAGCAGAGCAGTTTAAACCCTTGTAAAATCAATGGATCCTTTTTAGGACCTGAAGCCTGCTTTTTCTGCCTCTGTTGCAGGTGCAATGCCATCACAGATTTCAGCCGTCAAAATTTGTTAAGCCTAAAATAAAGGTAAATAACGCAGGAAATGCTTTAAATGGTTCTTGAACTTGTACAGAATACACAAAGTGCTGTTAATGACCAACTTCATCTTTTTTAAGACTAGACCAAAATAATGATAGATGTAGCTGAATAGGTTTGACTAGCATGATGGCTTTCGATAATCTGGCACAGCTCACCAATCATCTCACCAATGGTCTCATTTCTTTAGTAACACCCAGTTGGAAATGCATTTAACTGTAAAACTGCTATTTTGTCACTGTTTGAATTCAGGTTCAAACGTTTTTGGATTTTTGTTTTTATTATGATAATATAAAAACAATTGTTTTAACTTTGTATATAAGTTTATTTTCATTTTAAAGACAAATATAATATTATGATTTAACAATGTTTAGGTAAATAAACAATAACAATCAAAATAACAATAATGTAATTGACAGAATCCAGACCATATTTCCATAACCACCATCTCAGAAGTGAGAGGAACTCATTTCTCAGTTATTCATCATTCAGTTTCACCTTTCCTGTAAAATATCTTTTCCTAATACCTGCCTAGTTTCTCCCTGCACTAGAAATTCTCAGGAAGCTAAAATCTCTCCTTACCTGTACAGACCCTAAATCATTCTCCCCACTGATGGCCTCTGGTCCATATCCTCCCTGATTCTGCTCTTTCCTTTATGGCATCAAAGAAAAAACAAATATGTGAAGCTAAAATGCAAAAAAGCATTTGGAATTTAACCTAAAACTAACTATTAGCCCATGGTTGTTTTTTTTTTGTTTTTTTTTTTCTAAATGCATTTCCCCTGCATGGAGACCCTCTGTCTACTAAAGAAATGAACACAATGCAGCCAATCACCTGGCAGCAGGGTGAGGCATGAAGGTACCTGGATGAGGTGAAGAAGAAGCGCTGCAGTTCTTACTGATCAGCAGATGTTATGGTGGTCAGGAAGGCTTGTCTGAGTGTTTTAGAAACCGCTGACTGAGAGAGATCAGCAGTTTCACCAGGGACCTTTAGCTTTTACTGAAAGTTAAGATGTCTGTTGCACACTTTAATAATGCATAAACTGTAATCATTTTTACCGTAATAAATACTAAGGAGGAAACTCTGAGGCTTTAAAAAAGAGAAAAAATGCTCAGGAAGGGAGTCAGAAATAAAGCTGATTAAGAAGCGGCCCCTACAGCGAATCCACCACAGGAAGGAAAAGCCGGTGTCTAGTCAAAGCCCAAACAAAATGGCAGAGCATGGAAGATTAGCTTCAGAGACACGAGGAGATGATTATGTCTTTAAAGGTTGACAAAAATCATTCGCTTTAACAAAGGTTATAAAAGTGAATTTAGAATTCATTTTAAAAAATGATCTAAGATAAGTTCTAAAATCAGCGTTTTTTGCCTTAATTTTAGCAGAAAAATAAGATTATTTAAGCAATGAAACAAGGATTTTGGCCCCTAAAATAAGATAATTAGATTTTATCCATTTAAACCTTAGATGTTTTATTGTTATGTTAAACACAGATCATCTTATTGTATTAGCAAATTGTCTTTAGCTTGACTTATCTGCTTAAAAAACGGAAAAAAGACACATTTCAAGAAAAATAAAGTACTTATATTTCAATTTTTTGCAGCATTGAAACGTATTTATTCATACCTTTTCTTCCATTAATAGGTAATTTTCTTTAATTAAAGGCTTTGTTTAAAGTTATGTAATTATATATTTTTAGGAGTGTTTTGACAAAATGCTGATGGGATGTGAAAGATTGGGGTTTTGGTAAAGAGGTTCTCCATCTCCAAGGAGATGACTCATTGCAAGAAACATGCAAAAAGCAACTAAAGAAAGGAGGTGGTAGCTTTAATGGTCATTCATTTCTGAAAAGGGTGTGAGTTTTTTCTCATTTTTTTTGTAGCAGTAATATTAAAATGAAAACAGAATTTTTAAAGAAATTAAAATTATTATCTGTTGGGATTTTACCTAAAACTAATACGTTCGTTGTGATTTAATGAATTTAGCGTTAATCAGTAAAAAAACGAAAATAATAATTTTCATGGCAATCACTGAGTCTGGGAGCGGCCATTTTTGCCCACACATAGTAGCCCCTCCCTCCTGCCATCTTCCAGCAGTGACGTCACGGTGCGGTAAGCCTAGCGCCATTCTCCCCGCTTTACAAGCTAAATCAATGGCAACTACTAGACACATCTGCAATCAACAACAATTATTGAAGATTTCCAGAGGACTTCACCATTGAAATTCACCAGAGCTATAGTGAAACTGACAATGCCCACGTGCATGGCAGCTGGATGCTGGAATACATCGGGTAAAAGTGAAAAAAAGAGTTATTCCACCTTTCTGATTCCTGATCCTCCACGGACGGGTTGGTCGTTGGATCGCCAACTTGAAGAGGGAGGATTTGCCATCGAACTTCTGGCCAGAGAAAAAACCCGTAATATGTAGCCAACATTTGGAAGAAGAATGTTTTCAAGATGACTTGGATAATAGCGCGTTGTGACAAACACCAGATACAGCACTGGGACTTGATCAACAGCCGATACCGCACCGTGACAATGTCACTAACCAGTAGGTGGCAGTAGTGTTCTTTGACAAACATGGATGCCTCCAGTAAAGCACATTCACATGAAAATTACTCTGAATTAAAAACACTGATCATTTATTGAACAGGATGGAATAATTTCAGATTTAAAGAACTTTCAGAAGTTTCAGTTCTGAATATGATCGGACTTTTCCTTTGACTTGTTAATTTCACTGTGGTAAACTCATTTTAATGGTGATAAATCTGTCCTGTTTTTGTTAAAAGCAATGAAATGTTTTATAGATAACACAGGGAATAAGGAAAACTGCCCTTGTCTTTGTTTTGTTGCTAAAACCACAGGAACATTATGAAGATGCTCAGAATGTCCAACAAGAAAAGATAACCGAGTTTGAACGCCTCAGGTCTTCAGTCATGTTTATTTTAATTTCCACTCATTAATGAAATCTCCTCCGCTTCTACCTCCTACCTGAAACACGCACACAAAGTGTCAAGATTATCCCACACTGGAAAGGTCAAAGGGCATCAGCATGAAGGAGAAAGACCAAAGACAGATGAGATGTGATGAAGGAAAGGAAGAATTAATTGCAAATCACTGAAATGAAAAAGGCTCAGAAATGAATCCAAAAAAAGGAGCAGAAGTCATTTATCCACCTTCTTATCACCTTCATCTATCAGTTCATCCACAGCTTCTCTTTCTTTAACACATCCATTTATCTTCTCTTCCATCTCCACCCTTCTGTCCATCCATCCATGCTGGCCTCCATTCATCAGCTGAGCAGGACACCGAGACACTCGACTTTCACTCTCACATCTACTCTGCTCAGCACTTCACAACAAACTCACTCCTGAAACAAACATCCAAAGCTGATCCAGAATTCCAGATTTGGTTCATTACTATATTTAGAGTTGTAAGTTTAATTCTCCAATCAGTCAGCACGCCTCTACGTGAATTTAGAAATGCTGGAGGTTTATGGTTAGAGTTTGATGCCTCTTTATCTATGGTCCTCTGTCCGTCTCCAAGGCCCCAAAAAGAAGAACCCCTCTGCCTGTGTTTGGTCACACTGACAGGATCTACAGTAAGAAGCAAAGTGAACTAGGGGAACTCCAACACACTAAGATAAACTCTGCATATTAGCAGCCCATATGCTCTACTATGTGATTCTATCTGAACAACTTGGACCAGCTGCTCCTGCAGAACTACAGGCCCGTCTCAAACCTTCCCTTCATCAGTAAGATAATTCAATCAGCTGTGATTCAGCCAGTAAACACTAACCGATCAGCTGCTTCTACTTCTTCCAGTAGGTGTCCTCACCACACTACAGAGACGGACCTCTGAAAGGTGTTCAAGGACATCTGCATAAAATCAGACCACAGTTCTGGTATTATTGAACCTCAGCGCAGCGTTTGATTCTTTTGATTTTATTAGAGCACCTGGAAAACTGGGTCTGCCTTTCTGGTACGACGCTGGACTGGAATAAATGCTACATGAAGGACAGTGACTACTGTGTGTCAGTGGAACTTCAAATC
Organism: Cyprinodon diabolis; assembly: GCA_030533445.1. Classification (NCBI taxonomy): domain Eukaryota; kingdom Metazoa; phylum Chordata; class Actinopteri; order Cyprinodontiformes; family Cyprinodontidae; genus Cyprinodon; species Cyprinodon diabolis. Next base: position 1,551,125 of record CM060080.1, on the reverse strand, counting down.
AGAGATCAGAAAAATCACATGTCGTCACCCAAGGGTCCATCTTAGGCCCCTCCTACATCCTAACTCAGATACAGAAAAACAATCTCAGTTTCCATGATGATGCAAATGACACCCAGCTTTACATTTTCTATAAACCCAGTCCAGCTCTGGGTAAATAGAGAGAAGAAATTAACGCATGTATGAAAAAAATGTTATATGCATATGTGAATAAAATGCAATTACTGCTTTGTTCATCTTTAGTAGAATTGATCCCTGCAGCCGAGTCTCTACATGTTTCCCGATAAAGTGGACCAGATCGAGCTGCAGCTGATCCAGACGCTGCTGCCTGCGTCCTCACTAGAACTAAGAAAGTGGAGAACATCAGCCCAGTCCTAAAGTTATTCCTCTGGCTCCCTGTATCTCAGAGAATCGACTTTAAAATACGTCTGTTAGTCTATAAATCCCTGAATAGCTTAGCTCCAAAATGCATCACAGATTTGTTGGCAGTGGATCAACAGCCAGACCTCTCAGCTCTACTGGATTAAATATGATCTGTAAAACCAGAACTTGAACCAATCATGGAGTAGCAGCTTTTACTGGGGTCTTTAACTGAGCGTAATAATAAGCATTATTAGTAAAGTTTTCAGTCCAACTGTCCTTCCTTTTTCTTAGAAATCAGTTTAATAATTATCTAATGACTGTAATCCCACTGCATTGTACTTTTCTGTTTTTTCCCTCCTGTTCAGCTCTTTTAAGTGCATTACTGTTTAGAAATAAACTTGCTTGCTTGTTGTGCAACAAAATGCCTTCTTTTGTTTTTTTTTTCTCATTTATGCCAGATCATTTTTGCAAAACCAAAATGGAAATATGACTAATAAAATAAAGCAAATGCTCAGTTCTCAGCAGATGTGTGGCAACCTGCAGACATTGCTTAGCTCTTCTATCTTCAGCAGCACTTTGCCCTTCTCTTTCCTCTTAGCTGAGCTGTGGCAGTCAGCCACGGCCCTATAGAGGCGCACTGAGGTTAGAGCAGCAGATTTAAGAGCCTGCTGCAGAGAGAGAGAGCAGGGGAAAGTAGGAGAGATAAAACCGAGCTGGAGAGACGGAGGTCACAGAGACGCAGGATCAGCTGGTGAGTCTGAAGCAATGAGGTGGATCTTTAACAGAGAACGCCTATATGAAGCTGCATGAGCCACATTAAACCAACCTCAGGCCATTAAAGTACATGTGATGCAGGAAAAAGACCAAATGATTCATGGAAATATTTGAATCATTGGATACTGATTCACTATTATGGTTCCTTAAGATTAATTAAAACATGAACAAATGAAACAGTATGATTTCATCAGCACCTTCCAATTATATGGTGAAGAATTCTGTCCGAACTTTAATAATTTCTCAAATGGACTGCTGTCAGATTATCTGGCTGACGCTAAAGGAAAAGACCCAGGAGGGCAGCAGATTATGCACGATAAGGCTGATAAGGCTGCAGGTTTAGCTCTAAAATGCTCTCAGAGTTTTAAAATCCGGCTGCAAAAAACGGTCATGAAGCAGCAGAAGATCTGTCAGTTGATGGCTGACAGCTACAGCAAAAAAATCAGAACACTTAACAAACATGCTGGTGAAGATTGTCAGTCATCCAGGTCATCGTCATTCCAAAATAGTTAAAAAACAATCCACTTAACTTTCTTTCCAAGTTAGGGACGTTTGCTGTCTTCAAACTATGCAGTTCAATGCAGTGAGGAATGCTCTGATCTTTATACTGGAGAAACCAAACAACCTCCCCACAGACGCATGGCCCAACACAGAAGAGCGCCCTCCTCTGGACAAGACTCTGCGCTACATCTACACCTGATGGACATTCTTTGGAGGACCAGAATATTCACATTTTGGACAAAGAAGACAGGTGGGCGTGAAGGAAGCCATCTATGTTAAGAAAGAAAAAACAACATTAAACAGGGGGGGGGGGGGGGGGGGGGGGGGGGGATGCTATCATTGGGATGCTGGATAAAACCTGGAACTCAACGCTATTTCTGACATTTTGAATTGAAAAATCTTCCTGGATGGAAGAGAAACGTCTTTAAACTTAGAAACAAAGTCCAGAGGATTGATTTTAACTTTTTTTTAAACTATGATCAACACTATGATGCAAAGCTGAAAAAAGAACAATGAATCATCCTCATGATTTCTTGATACAAGATGAGGACAAAAGATTGAATTCCAACATAGGAAACATCCATCCATTCATTTTCTGTCATGCTTTATCCCAGCTGGGGTGGCGAGGGGTGCTGGTGTCTATCTCCAGCTGTCTGCGGGCGAGAGGCGGGGTCCACCCTGGACACGTCGCCAGTCCATTGCTGAACATTGGAAACAGTTTGAGCTTATATTTACTTTAATAAAAACCAATCTAAAGTCCTATTCTGGCATGGTTGGTTGGGAGATGATGTGGGATTAGTAGTCTACATTTCTTTTTGCTTTTTGTTGAAGAATGGAGTCTGCATTGGAATTTTAAAATCCTATTGGGTCCCGAGCGAGTACGACCCAGCGAAAGCCTCACAACGTTCGACATCAGCAAGAAAAGGCTGAAGAGAAGGAGCATTATGGGATGCAAATGGTGAATCACATCACACATTGCACTGTGCTGTAAGAAACATTTCTTCTGCCTTCTGCATTACAGCTGGCTAGCATTGGAAATAAGACAGCACTGAGAAAACATTATGCAATAAATAAAACATTAACATCATAGTCATGTCATAAACGTTCAGTTAAAAATCCACATTAACATGTTGAGATGCATCACATAAAAAGCTAATGTTTGTGGTGGTGGGGGGGCGTGGGGGGGATAATTTAACCATTACATGGGTTTCCCAGATAATGGTTATCCCATGCAAATAGGGCTTAAGTAACAGGAAATGCACATTTCACTTAGATTAGTGTAAATGTAGAATGATATCACCACCTTGGAAAATAACTATTAACATAAAAATTTGAGGCCGAACATTCAGCAAATGGTTTTGCTAGTTTAGCTCCTTACAAAACCTACAAGTAAAGGAGTCTTTAGTTTGACCTCAACTGCAGAAAAGAAAATGTATTTACAGCATCTATGCGTACATCCTTAAAAATGTATCTGTTGTCTCCTGATTCTTTTTTTTTTTGCCATCAACAGTCCTGTCTGCTTCTCTTCCTCTATGTGCTGCAGCAATGTTGATCATTGTCTCCAAATGCCTTCCCCCTGCTTGCATCCTAATAATAACGCTTTTAATGCCCTCTGGCTAACAAACAGTGCCAGATTATCGAAAGCCATCATGCTGGTAAAAGCACATCACTGTTATCCTGCCTGCCTTTTCTGCCTCCTGCCTGCTCTCTGAATCTTACCTACCGATTCTGATTGTTGTTCAGTTGGATCAAACACTAAAACCAAACCAACTATTCCCATTCACAGCCATCCTATCCAATAGGAATGTCATACAGCTGTCACTAGCCTGAAGATTCAGTATTCCCGCTCTGCCAAGGATGCGATAAGGTTAGCAGCTTCTTTACCAAATTTTTAGCACAAGTCTTAGTTAGCCACTATCCTATTTCTTTCCCTTCAGCAGGCCTGACCTTTCCTGATATTCATCTGTTGTGTCTGGCTGTACTTTTGCATCTTCTTTGCTATCTGTTATATGTTGCTTCCAGAAATAATGTGTAGCATTGTTTTCTGTAGGTTCCTTTCCCCAAATAAACAGTTGCACCACGTTTCACATTGCTTTAACAACTAAACCAAATGACTTGCACCATGCAAGAGTGTTGAAATCATAATTACTGTCAAATTAATGCGGAAAGAAATTGGAATAGTATTCCTGAATGTCTTACCTTCAGTGACGTTATAGCATACCACGCATTGTTTCAGGATTCACATGCTACAAAGGATCATGGATCAAGCTGCAGGTCAGAGATCCTCTGGCAGATATTCCACACTGCAGAACAAAGAGAAAATCATTCATTTTTAGGTTATCATTTCTTTGGGGAAATGCTTTCAGAGACTGTTACCTGCCATGTTAGTGTGTGGTCTGAACAGGATTCATTGACTGTGTACAGAAGCAGCCTAATCATCAATTAACTGGTTAGCTTGGGCTAAGTGTGCTTAGCCGAGAACAGTTGTTCCAGAGACTTATTCTCCCACACAGGAAATCTGCCTTCAGATGCTGTTGCTACTGGATATCAATGACCTGAACAACCCTCAGTATTGATCCAAAGAGATCTCTCTCCTCCTTCTTTCCTTTTACTTTTCCTCTCATCTCTTCTGTCCTTCTTTACATTTTAGTCCAGTTTCTCCCCTTTTCCCACATTTTATCTTTTCTTTACCCACACCCAAGCCTCAGTTCTCCCCTCCTTCCTTCCCGCTAACTCGCTTTTCAGCTCTTCTCCTTCAAAGGATAGAGGGCACGGCTGAAACAAAGGCTGCTTCTATACGAGCTGAGCCAGCAGGATGGAGAGAAGGAGAGGAGGGAGGGAGAGGATGGATCAAAATCACGCAAGGAGGAAAAGAATGAGGGCAAAGAGTAAGGTGGATGGGAGGGCGGGGATATAATGGAGGCGACGGTGGGAGAACAGCAGAGGCCTGGAGTCAGTGAGCGATGGATGAATCAGGAACAGGATGGATGGAAGGATGGGAGAGGATAATGAGGGATGCAGAGGAGAGTTCAGGAATTGCTTTCAGATTAGAGTGGCGCTCTCTGGTATCATCCCGATTGCGTGTGCAAATGCAAACATGGTCCGTTATGAAACATTTCCCTAAAAAACACAAACCGCTCTACTAATATGTCATTTCGCTGCATTTACGAAATCTGTCTGTTGACCTGCCTTCGTATCTATCAACACATCTCGATACATTTTAGTTTTCATGGTTTCTGATCATAGCTTATGTATATTTTTGGAAAACATCTTTAGCGCTGAAAAAGAGGAGGGAGGTTTGCTTTATTTTTATAAATAAAAAATAAAACCATATAGATGGTTGCATTATGAGAGGGCTTAGTCAGCAGGTCTGCCAAACATGACAGACCGGAGTTAATATGCAGGCTGCAGCCCGTCCTCAGTACAAGGACACAGGGTCCTGTGTGTGTGTTGGTGGGAGGGGGGGGGCAAATATTTAATATTTTTTAATTGATGATGATTTTAGGATTAATTCAGCTTCAGTTCTTAGGTTTTGTAGCTTTGGTGATCATGTCTTAGCTTTCTTTTAGGTCTTTTTTTTACTTGTGGGTTTTGTTTTCTCATTGTGGCTTTTTTTGTGTCACTTTAGAATTTTGTTGACTTCACTAAACCACATTATGATTTCTTTAAAATGTCGTCGCATCCTAAAAAAATGTCCAGAAAAGGAAAACAACTGGAGGCCAAGAAAACGGTGCTAATTTGCAGCCAGATCAGAGCTTGTGTCCAAAGAACCAACAGCTTCCCAGATTTATATGAAGCAGGGATCCGGCGCCTCATAAAATCTCAGAAGCAAGCTGTACCAGCACATCTATCATTAAAAAGCAACTGGCTGCCGTTATTTTCAAAGAGGACAAACAGGCGTGAAATCAGAGGCTGCAGTAGTTGTAAGGATCAGCCAGGCTGTGGGTCTGTAGATGGTTGTCTGTTGTCCGAGCGAAGAGAAAAGCAGCGCAGCCTAATGAGCCGGCATCCCCAGGGTGAGACTACATTCACTCTGATTTAATCTGGAATATGCAAAAGTGCCTAAATCCTTTAATGAGGGCTGGATTACTGAAATGAAATGCCCCAGCAGCGCTCCTCGACATGGGCTCCACACGGCAGGAGCTGAGTGAATGTCTGGGCAGTGGAAAAGATAAAACAATCTATGCTGAAAAAGTCCAGTGGAAGCAAACCTACGATGTTTTCTGTAGTAAAGATTCATCATTTTCCCTGTAAGTGACGGCATGAGCCGCCCACACTCAGGACTGTTACCCAGTTAAAGACCTGACTGTCTTTGTGGGGGCTGGAGGTTGATGATGATGATGATGATGATGATGATGCATGCCTCTCCTCTCGCTAAACCTACCAATAAGGCCTTTAACATGACTTTTTACTGACATTCTTGACCTGATGGCTCATACCCCTCAATTAAAACTAACAGTTTCACTTTCTTTTCTTAGGCTAATGGTTTCTGTTTAACGTTTTCTTCAGACATTTTTACAAGCAACAAATATCATGATGCTAAAAAATAAAATAAAAAACAATCCACTGGACTTTGTTTCCAAGTTTAAAGACGTTTCTCTTCCATCCAGGAAGCTTTTTCAATTCAAAATGTCAGAAATAGCGTTGAGTTCCAGGTTAATCCAGTAGTCCAACAAAGCCTTTAGAAAACAACAAATTGAAACAGACGAACGGGTCCGTCCCTTTTAAATGGGCAGTTGTTTGGATTCTTTGTTAGCCCGTAAAACCAGATACCTGTCTATGTTTTGAAACAGTTAAACTGATCTGCTCTTTTTTTTTATTATTATTTTCTAGGAAGTAAACATATCAAGATCTCCAACATCTGTGAAAACATAGAAAGCAAAAATATACGATAATACTCAATGAATCCAGCTGCATTGGACCAAAAACACTTTTTCTCAGCAGAGCTCAGGCAAGAGGGTATACCTACTGCTCCTTCTTTAGGAGGTTTACAGTGCAGAAAAATAAAGATATTAGCATATCAAAAGTAGTTCCTCTCTTCTAGTTATTTTTCCTAAATTCTTTAATTTTCAAGTCATTCTCCAAACTGTCAGGTGGCTGTTGTAGCTTATGATTTCATGTTGATGCTTTCAGAGATGTGTTTTGACTTTTGAGGTAATGTTTTTCCTGGGTACGTCCCAATCCAATATCTGATATGGTTCTGATATCAGGCAAAACTGATATCGTATTATATCGCACTGCACCTAAAATCTTTCATATTGGCAAACTGCTAAAAACACTCTGCTTTCATCTAAAGTTTTTGTAACCAGGAGGTTAATAATAAATTGCTATGCTGTTCTGAATGGGAGGCAGATCTTTTAGTTATCAGGCTCCTCTCCTGTGGAACCAACTACCAGTTTTAGTCCGTGAGGCAGACACTCTGTCTACTTTTAAGGCTAGGCTTAAAACTTTCCTTTTTGATAAAGCTTCTAGTTAGAGTGGCTCAGGTTATCCTGAGCTGTCTTTAAAGTTATGCTGCTATAGGCTTAGACTGCTGGAGGACATAGGGACCCCTTTTTCATCATTCTGCTTCATTCTATCTCTATTCTCCCACTCTGCAGAATCTGTTAGTTCAATCTCTAACGTTCTGCTCTCTCTGCTTTTTCTCATAGTAGCTTCATCTGGTCTGTTCCTGTTTGGCTGTGACTCCATCCTGGAGAGAAATATCAGCTGTGCTGCTGCCATCAACACCTTTGTTTCTAGATGTTGGAGCTTGGCCTGTTTTCCAGTGTAGTCCTGTTTCTCTGACTGTGACTAACTGGATGTGCTCTCTTCATCCTCTGGCATGGGAGCTGGCTCGGAGCTCGTCTGCCTGGCTGTGTGTTTCCTGGACGGGGCCGCCTGTGGAGCTGGTTGACAGTTGCCTTTTGTATCTATGCTTCTTTTTCTGTTTTTCCTCTCCACTGAGTTTTTCCTCTCCACTGTCGCTACAAGCATGCGAGAGTCAATGAGTCGATGCAATCAGCTGGTTTTCCTTAGAAAACTTTGAATCAATCTGACTGGATGATCTAGTGAACTGGAAAGTGACCTGAGATGACATGATGTGAATTGGAGCTATGGAAATAAACTGAACCTCCAGGCCAACACTATTTCGGGGAGTGTTGGCCTGCTGGTTAGAGCAGTGAAGGTTGCAATTACCCGGTTTGATCTCTACAGCCGGCACTCTGGGTCCCTGAGCAAGACCCTTAACCCCACACTGCTCCCTGGGCGCCGCACAATAGCAGCCCACTGCTCCCTAAGGGGAGGGGTTAAATGCAGAGAGTGAATTTCTCCAATGTGAGATCAATAAAGTTCAATTTATTTTCTTCTTTCTGAATTGAACTGAATTCTCATAGCTATTATTGTTGATTAATGTTCTTAGGTTGGGAAATATCATAAACCTTTTCTAACATCCGAAACTACAAAGTAAGTATTTAAAGTAGATATGATTAGTGCTAAAATCGTATCAGGTATCAAGTCCAGTATCGGCCAGTTCTCTAAGGTGCCATATCCGTGTCCTACCAGAAAAAAAGCAGTAGCTGCTTCTGTGGATCTTATTGCTGTAGCTGAAAGCACTACTAGTAAGAAAATAGCGTTTATTATTTGCTTCCCATTTTAAATTCAAATGTGTGGAAAGGCTCTCATCTCACAGGTTGTGTCTGTAAAGCAAGTAGATTTCTAGTTATTAAATGGCATAAAGCCAAGCAGCAGAACCAGCACACTCTTCACACAGTTACCGCAGTTTATGATTAACTCTTCCAGGTTTGACCCTTTTCAAGAGGCTTCCACTTCATTAGATACCCTCCTCTAGCTGTGGTTTTGTCCTTTCTCTGTCTGCGATGACATTTTGAACTTGTAGTACATTTACATCGATGTGTCATGGCTGTGGTATCCACATGGGATCACGATGCTGAAGGTTGCTTCAGGGGTACACCAGAGCGGAGCGGTGAAGGATCCAACTATCCAAAGACAGTGTGTGTAAATGATTGTATGCGTGTGTGTTTGGATGTGATGCTTGACTGAGCTTATGGACCGAGAGCAACACCATCCAGCCAGAAAGCTGCTTTTATCAATTATTGAAGCAGGTCAGTAAGCAGGAGAAGAGCGCAGCTGAATATGTGGAAGTGAACGTCTCTCTGTGCTTATATCACTGAACTGGCTGATTCACAGCCTAAATGTTCTGCTTTTAGCAAAGTTTAATGTTTCATTTTAGACTTCTCCACCTTAGAGAAGGCAAAATGCTCTAAATACAAAACTTTTTTGGCAAAAATTAGATTAGAAGGGTTAAATATCTTCTATGTATGTTAAAGATGTTAAAATAACTATTTTAGTCCAGTTCAATTATGCAAGAGCGGATCATTGGTTTAAATCGAGACCTGCATGGCAGCAGTCATCATGGTGTAGGAAGCATGCCCTGCATGCAGAGAGTTGCTGGCCTGAAAACCGTACAGCAAAGTGTTCCCCCGAAATCCCACATCCTTCGCAAGTGGAGCAGACTGGAGTGTAGTTCGTACCTGAGCGGAGCGGAGCGCTAACGGAGGATGTGGAATCTGGGGGTAAAGTTACCTCCTATGGAGCTAAAGTCAACCCTTTAAAAGAGTCTGTATTGGTCCACGGTAGATAAAGTGTTTAGTCGGTGTTCTGCTCATGCTTAGTGTGAGGGATTGCTGATTGCAATCAACTGGTTTTCCTTAGATAGAAAACTTTGAATCAATCTGACTGGATGATCTGGTGAACTGGAAAGTGACCTGAGATGACATGATGTGAATTGGAGCTATAGAAAAAAACTGATTTAAATTCTGTCAGATGAGCAAACCGGGTCACACCAGTCAATACCCGTTTATCCGTTTAGTTTTGCATGAAAAATAAACTTTAAGTCACCTCAACGGACACGTGGCCCTTCAGTCATGTACAAAAAAACTATTTAATTACTTCGTTTTTTGATGTGGAACGATGCGGGGCAGGCTTTTCTACAGAGGGCGTCAGTCTGTGTAAAAAAAAAAAAATGCAAGTGGAAATGTGAAGCTCCCCAGCTGCAGCAGCAAACAAACTAATTAAGTAATAATTAGGACATCTGCTGCATGTGAAATGGTATCAGAGACGCAAATTAAAAACGGATGTGAAACACTGTGGACATTCTCCATTACTGCATGTGATACAGAGGGCAGCCCAGGCTTGTACTAAGACAGAAAAGTGTGCAAAACGAGCACCTAGACACAAAATCTACGAACATGAGGACAGCAATCTGCCGTTCATCATTTTCAGCTTTTTTTTACACTTTTTTTTTTATTTTGTTGGTTAAAAACCGCTGAACTGTTTCCTGTTTAATCATCCTCGTCATTCATTAGCTGTTAGTAATGATGAAAAAGAACAACTTTAGTAAAAGGACACAATAATGGGGGCTTGGTCAGCTGGTTAGGATGCTTTCTGGACACCTTAGAAGAGACGTGTTTTATTTTTATTTCTGATGAGCAGACCAGAGATGGCTGAAGAGTAGGGGTGAGTATTTGCATGGATGTCATGATACTTGGGTCACAATATGATATTATCACAATATTTCAACATCACTATATATTGTGATGTTTTTCCCAGCTATCTAATTAAAATATACAGATTAAAAAAAGCAAGTGTTGTATATGTTCATCAGAAGATATTGATAATTTAGTCATTTTGGTATAAAGTGACCAGATCTCTGAAATCCAATCTGGGGACATTTCCAGTTCATAGATAAAAAGAAAAACATATCATCAAAATTAAAATAGGAAATGGGGACATAAATGCTTTCACCAATTTTTACCAACTTATTTATGATCAACAAAAATTAAGTGTAAAATCCAGGAATGTGCCTCTCCTATAACCTCAGATTTGTTATGGTTCTCATTTGTTGTGACTCTGAGTTTTCTGTTATCAGTTGTTTTGTTTTTATTTTCCATGATATTCTAGCATTCTTTAGTTACTCTCTGTCGCCCCCTTGTGATTGTTTTCTTTCCCCTTGGATTCCCTCTTGCCAGTTCCACCCACACCTGCTCCTCATTCAGCTCGTTAGTCCATCCTTTTGTTTGGTTCTCCTTAAATACTCCTCCTCTGCAGTCACTCAGTGCTGGTTCCTTCTTGTTGCTGTATCGTCTACTCTGCTCTCTCCCCGGCTCCTCAGGCTCGTTTTTTCCCCTGATGTCTCCATGGTTTTGGTTTGTTTTATATGGCCTGCTATTAAACCTCTCAGAACTCATCTCTGCTTCACTCGTCTCTGCATCTGGGTCCTCGAGCAACCTCACCACCCATTGTTGACAAGATTAATAATATTAATCAATCAGTAGTGTTTATTAGTGCCATCTAGTCACAGGCGTGACTGTCTGATGGACCGGTGTGGACATGTCCCCACCAATATTTTCAATACAAAGACTTTTGCAATATGTGGGATAAATTTCTAAATCTGATTTTGCTGCTTTTGAAGGAGGATAATCACTAATGTAGCTGAAAGGGAAAACATCCATCAATCAATCCACATTTTTCTGGATGGATGGATGAAACTGAAATTGTGTGCATACTAGGGAGGTATGATATGTTGCTGTTGGCATCGGAATTGGCTGTTTTTTTTGTCTAACTACCTATAAATATAAATGTCAGTGTATTTTGGTTCTTTTGTGTTCTCAACAACAGGAAAGCATTCAATAAATATATGTCTGCCTGCTCTCTGTTTTACTGTTCTAAGATGATTTTTCTCTCTCCTCTTCAACTGTTCCTTCCATCAGTGGATATTTCAACCTTCTCATTTAAATTATTAATAAAAAATGTAGAGTGGCGCAGGAATAAACATAATACTTCTACTTAAAGCTAATAATATATAGATACTTGTTGAATAAACATTGATGAGTCCAAAATTAGAAAGTATCAAAGAGGCTGAGAGGCTACACAGAGGTTTACTTTTGGGCTGCTAAGTGAAATGTTTGCTAATGCTAACCAAAGCTTAGAATTTGCTTTAGCAACCAGGCAAACAGTTGGTAAAAGGTATAGAATGACATGTTCCACTCCTGGGCCAGGAGTTAAACCTGTAGCAACCACCTAAAATAAATGTGTAGAATGCTGATGCTGTACCGTTGTTTTGGAGCCAAAACCAAAGAATTAATTCCTTTGGGGCACAAACAGAACTAAATTTTGCAATTCCTTGAAATATTTCAAATTTAGTCTTTGGTTACTAGAGTATGAACAATTCTAAGTAGCTCATTGCAGTCTTAAGCCGGGCATACATTGTAGTTTTTATCCTTTTCCGGGCAATTCTAAAAGTCGTGCAAGAATGTCGGATCAGGCCGACTTTCAGCGTCATAGTGCGTCCTGCGTCATGTAGTATACGGGGGTAACGAGGTGCGATGATACTAACGACCACCTCCCCATCAGGGATTGTAAGTTCGGGAGAAAATCAAACATGTTTGAAATTTAGTCGGCCGGCCTGAGGTGTTTGTGAACAAATCCTGCTGTTGAAACTGAGCTACGAGCCTATTTACCAGAACCTCGAGCACTGAGCACGTGCAAACGAGGGAGTTATTCTTCTTCTTCTTCCAGATGGACGAGTCCGACCAGCGTCATCTCTCAGCGCTGAGTCCAACATGTAGTTTTTGGACGTTCAGTGTGAGCAGGTAGATCAGATCAGAGCGTCGGGCCGTACAGTTTAAGGACAAACATCGTGAGCTGAGGTGAGACCCTGCGGTTCCGCCGTACAGTTTGAGCTGTAGCTGAATATCTTACAGTGTAGGCCCGGCCTTAAGCTGTTGGAAAGTAGACTGGGTTAAATCTGACAGCTGAGGACAAAAAGGAGTCCTTCAACTCATCTATTCTTGAAAACTGTCCAAAATTAAATAGAAATTCATTCATAGTAGCTGACTGACACAATTTATGAAAGCCCCAATAATTAGGCCAGGCCAAGGTTATGCAAAAGACAAAGTCGGGGAATCACCCTGGAGATGTTGGGTGGGAGTATTTCCTGCTAATTAGAGGTCTTCACAGGTTGGTTTTATACTAATAACCAAGTCGCACTGTAATGATTGTGATTTCATGTCAGGGCTGTAGAAATAAACAGTAGCATGGGAAAACAATGCTTAATAATATACTAATTTAACACAGTAGGCTACACAGTTTGATCACCAGAGAGGCCAGATGTTGACAGATGATTTGGATTTCATGAGTGAGCATCCCGGCTGACATGTCTGCCACTAAAAACTCAGATCATTACCTCAATATCTGAGCTGTAGCTGCATCACTTCTGAGAAAAGCAATACTTTCAGCATCTGTAAGGATGACGATATGAGTGGCTGGCTTTCTAGATGCTTGAAACTTGATTCAGACATTTAATCATTCATTTAGCTTTTAAGTTTAATATAATTCACGTAATCTATACAGCTGAAATGCCACAGTAGTTCTAACACCGCTTGCTTTGCAGCAAAAACGTGGGTTTCATTAGTGTGGGGTCTCTCTGCAGGGAGTCAATTTGTTCTCCCCTGGATTTTTCTGGGTTTTCCAGCTTTCGTCCAATCTTATTTAGTGTCACTAAGTGGATGTTAGTTTGGAGTTGGTGCACGTATGGTTGCATGTCTCCATGTTGCCCTACGACGGACTGACGACCTGCCCAGAGTGTACCCTGCCTTTCAGCCATAGACTGTTGAGGATAGGCAATTGCCCCCTGAGAGCCTGACGGTTAGGTGGCAGGAGTGATTGATGGATTGATCAATATAGAGCCAATTTAACACACATCGTCTAAAGTAAACCCTACATAGTCAATTCAATATAATTATCCAGACGGATTAGGTTACAGTTCTCTCTATAAGGCAGGAGTCGGCCAAGCAAAATGGGTTGGACTTAAAAGAACAAAACAAAACAAAAAAAACAGTCTGTCTGGAGCCGTAAAAATTTAAAAGGGCTCTTTTAAAATTAGGACTGCTCTGATCGGCATGCTGTGGGAACATCAGACCAGGGTCGACCCGCTAAATTACGTGATTCCATAGAATGCGACGTCCGAACTTTATAGGAAAAGTCTGGCGAGCAAGGAATAATCAAACGATCATAATTTATAAACTTATTGATTTTATGAATTAAGCATTAATCAGTAAAAGAATAAAAATAATCTTTTTTTTTCGTGATCACTGAGTGTGGGAGCGGCCATGTTTGCCCAAATATAGTGACCCCTCCCTCCTGCCATCTTCCAGCAGTGACGTCACGGTGCGGTAAGCCTAGCGCCATTCTCCCCGCTTTACAAGCTAAATCAATGGGAACTACTAGACACATCTGCAATCAACAACAATTATTGAAGATTTCCAGAGGACTTCACCATTGAAATTCACCAGAGCTATAGTGAAACTGACAATGCCCACGTGCATGGCAGCTGGATGCTGGAATACATCGGGTAAAAGTGAAAAAAAGAGTTATTCCACCTTTCTGATTCCTGATCCTCCACGGACGGGTTGGTCGTTGGATCGCCAACTTGAAGAGGGAGGATTTGCCATCGAACTTCTGGCCAGAGAAAAAACCCGTAATATGTAGCCAACATTTGGAAGAAGAATGTTTTCAAGATGACTTGGATAATAGCGCGTTGTGACAAACACCAGATACAGCACTGGGACTTGATCAACAGCCGATACCGCACCGTGACGTCACTAACCAGTAGGTGGCAGTAGTGTTCTTTGACAAACATGGATGCCTCCAGTAAAGCACATTCACATGGAAATTACTCTAAATTAAAAACTCTGATCATTTATTGAACAGGATGGAATCATTTCAGATTTAAAGAACTTTCAGAAGTTTGGATTCTGAATATGAGCGACTTTTCCTTTAAAGTCGTAGGGAAGCAGCTGTTCAAAACGTTGCATTTCCGAATTCTCCCGAGTGGTGCCCAACTTTACACGAGTGAATAAAGAATGTGATCGTCGTTTATCAAGGGGGCGGGATTGTTGTGGCAGAAGGTTAGCAAGCAACTTTGGTTGTTAGCATCTTAGTGCTAGCAGGTTCCCAATGGGAAATTCCATTGGGACCAAGTAGCACTAAATTGGTGACTTAGAAACGACGCTGTCAAGGAACGCTAAGGACAGCGGAAACATGCAAGAGGAGGAGAGTTTAGTGTCGGAGGTCGTGGATGAGTCTCCTCCGTCATCCATTTTTTATTTAGAGGAGGAAAGCGGGGACGAAGATGTTGTGGAAGAGGACGCCAGGGCGGCAGAAGCTTGGTTTGGTGTAGAAGGCTTCCAGCCGTACATGTTTGAGCCCTTGCTCAACCGTGTGCGTTGAAGGAGAGGGGGAGGAGGTTCCTTCCAGATGGACCATCTTTCATCTTTACATTTGTCATTCTTCACCAGCGTTTCCCTCCGTCTCTGCTACCCACTCCACCATCTCTGTCATTCTCACAACCAATCCATACATCCATCCATCTCTGCCCACCTAACTCCATCACCCTTCTCATCGTCCTCCATTGCATCTGCTTCTCTCCACCCCCACTGTGCTGCAGGGGAGGACTCTTAAGACTAGATCAGATAATTTTAGGTGCTGCGATTCTACATTTAAAAATAACTGATGGGAAAAAACAACAGCAGGAATCTTTACTACATTAAAAAAAAACACATATAGACTTTACCCAAAACATAGAAGGTAAATTAACTCACATTTTACTAACAAAAAGGATCTAATTTCAAAACTGGTAAAATTCCAAAATAAATTAGGTATGATCTATTCAACATTTCAATACAACTACTAATTTCATACCGTTGATTCAATTAAAATGTGAGCTATCTCTATAGTTCTGCTGCTATAGGCTTAGACTGCTGGAGGACATAGGGACCCCTTTTTCATCATTCTGCTTCTGTGGAGAGAAATATCAGCTGTGCTCCAAAGGGGAAAAAAGGAAGAAAGCTGATGAGAACAGAGGATTCAAAGATGAATGGACCAAATCATTTATGCTCATTATCAATGAGGAAGGATTGCCTGCATGTTTGCTTTTAATGAAAAGTGATCAAATAATAAAAAGAGTCATTAGGAAAGACATTTCCAGGGAAGGCTGCTAAATATGAGGCTGACCACCAAGCTGGGAGGGAGAGAAAAAGTGTGATTGTTAAAAATCCCACCAAAGAACGCTGGTGATGGAGGATGTGGGATTTCAGGGTTAGAGAGCTCTGCTCTGATGGATGTTAGTTCCTGCTCGGTTCCTCGTGACTCCATCAGTTCTTCCCAACAGAAACACGTCCACCATGGAGAGATTCCTTTATCCTGTTTCTATCATTTCATCAATGCAACAAAATTAAACCGCGCAGTGAAGTGGGGTGAAGGGGCACGCGGTTAATTCACTGCCCCTCCCTCACCTCCTGCTACTATGTGACATTTGCTTCAGCATAAACATTTAATCATGAATCTTATTATATATTTAGGCCCACATTGTCCTTGTTCTATAGTGGGCTTATACACTCAGAGTCTGTGTCGCCATATGAGGCTGATAGAAGACTTAGATGTTTGCGGCTCCAGACAGATTTGTTTTTTGGTCCAATGTGGCTCTTTGAGCAGTTTGGGTTGCCGACCCCTGACCTAACTAGATGATTAATGTGGATTCTGATTCAAAGATGTTTTCATATCAAATCACTGGTTTGTTTTGCTCACAAAAAACAGGTGTTTCATCTGTCACTTGGTTATTATTTGCTTTTACTCACACAAACTCCTTCATGCATCCTTCCTCCCTTCCATCATAAACAGCAGTTTTGCAGTCAGTGAGGTAATTTCTATTATACTGCAGCTCCCCTCCATCCATCAAATACACAGATCAAGTATTTTGGTGACAGATGGTGGAGCAAAATACTGCAATGTCTAACAACCAGATGAGCCACACAGGAATTCAGACAGAGTAAAGTTTAAAATAATGTTTTTTCAAAAGAAGAGACAATGCAGTTGGGTCATGAATGCATCGCATGAGGAATGCTGCACAGCACCTTTTGCATTGGATGGTGTAGCCGACATGTGAAGCCGGCTTTACTCAGAGCGCAATGAACAACATCGGTTACCATGACGATGGGGACGACACCCAGCTGTACATCCCCATGCCACCAGGTGAGTATGAACCCATTCCAGCTCTGGATGTAAGCAAGGAAGAAATCAATGCATTGACAACTAAAGAACTAAACTGAAGTTAGTTTTTGGACAAAAGAACGAGCGTTTAAAAGTTAGCAAACAGCTTTAGCTAATCCAACTAAAAAACAGCAATCAGGGTCTAAATCTGGACACAGACCTGAACCTTCAGAGGCTCATAGAGACAGAAACAAAGTGGGCCTCTATCACCTGAAGAACATCTGCAGGAGTAAAGGAGTGATGATGGAAGACATCTTTAGTAGAACTGATCCCTGCAGCCGAGAAAGTAGATCAGACAGCTGATCCAGAAGCTGCCTGCGTCCTCACTAGAACTATAGAAAGTAGATCAGACAGCTGATCCAGAAGCTGCCTGCGTCCTCACTAGAACTATAGAAAGTAGATCAGACAGCTGATCCAGACGCCGCTGCCTGCGTCCTCACTAGAACTATAGAAAGTAGATCAGACAGCTGATCCAGACGCCGCTGCCTGCGTCCTCACTAGAACTATAGAAAGTAGATCAGACAGCTGATCCAGACGCCGCTGCCTGCGTCCTCACTAGAACTATAGAAAGTAGATCAGCCAGCTGATCCAGACGCCGCTGCCTGCGTCCTCACTAGAACTATAGAAAGTAGATCAGACAGCTGATCCAGACGCCGCTGCCTGCGTCCTCACTAGAACTATAGAAAGTAGATCAGACAGCTGATCCAGACGCCGCTGCCTGCGTCCTCACTAGAACTATAGAAAGTAGATCAGACAGCTGATCCAGACGCCGCTGCCTGCGTCCTCACTAGAACTATAGAAAGTAGATCAGACAGCTGATCCAGACGCTGCTGCCTGCGTCCTCACTAGAACTATAGAAAGTAGATCAGCCAGCTGATCCAGACGCCGCTGCCTGCGTCCTCACTAGAACTATAGAAAGTAGATCAGACAGCTGATCCAGATGCTGCTGCCTGCGTCCTCACTAGAACTATAGAAAGTAGATCAGACAGCTGATCCAGATGCTGCTGCCTGCGTCCTCACTAGAACTATAGAAAGTAGATCAGACAGCTGATCCAGATGCTGCTGCCTGCGTCCTCACTAGAACTATAGAAAGTAGATCAGACAGCTGATCCAGACGCCGCTGCCTGCGTCCTCACTAGAACTATAGAAAGTAGATCAGACAGCTGATCCAGACGCCGCTGCCTGCGTCCTCACTAGAACTATAGAAAGTAGATCAGACAGCTGATCCAGACGCTGCTGCCTGCGTCCTCACTAGAACTATAGAAAGTAGATCAGACAGCTGATCCAGATGCTGCTGCCTGCGTCCTCACTAGAACTATAGAAAGTAGATCAGACAGCTGATCCAGACTTTGCTGCCTGGGTCCTCACTAGAACTATAGAAAGTAGATCAGACAGCTGATCCAGACGCTGCTGCCTGCGTCCTCACTAGAACTATAGAAAGTAGATCAGACAGCTGATCCAGACTTTGCTGCCTGGGTCCTCACTAGAACTATAGAAAGTAGATCAGACAGCTGATCCAGATGCTGCTGCCTGCGTCCTCACTAGAACTATAGAAAGTAGATCAGCCAGCTGATCCAGACGCTGCTGTCTGCGTCCTCACTAGAACTATAGAAAGTAGATCAGCCAGCTGATCCAGACGCTGCTGCCTGCGTACTCAATAGAACTATAGAAAGTAGATCAGACAGCTGATCCAGACGCTGCTGCCTGCGTCCTCACTAGAACTATAGAAAGTAGATCAGACAGCTGATCCAGACGCTGCTGCCTGCGTCCTAACTAGAACTATAGAAAGTAGATCAGACAGCTGATCCAGACGCTGCTGCCTGCGTCCTCACTAGAACTATAGAAAGTAGATCAGCCAGCTGAATCCAGACGCCGCTGCCTGCGTCCTCACTAGAACTATAGAAAGTAGATCAGCCAGCTGATCCAGACGCCGCTGCCTGCGTCCTCACTAGAACTATAGAAAGTAGATCAGACAGCTGATCCAGATGCTGCTGCCTGCGTCCTCACTAGAACTATAGAAAGTAGATCAGACAGCTGATCCAGATGCTGCTGCCTGCGTCCTCACTAGAACTATAGAAAGAAGATCAGCCAGCTGATCCAGACGCTGCTGCCTGCATACCTCACTAGAACTATAGAAAGTAGATCAGCCAGCTGATCCAGACGCAGTGCCTGCGTCCTCACTAGAACTATAGAAAGTAGAGAACATGAGCCCATTTCTGAAGTCACTCCTCTGGCTCCCTTATCTTAGAAACTCCAAAGCACATTACAGACTGGTTGGCAGTGGATCAACAGCCAGACCTTTCTAGTTTTCTGGATCAAATATACTCTACAGAACCAGAACTAAACATGGTGAAGCAGCTTTTAGCTCTAATGCTTCACTAACCTGGAATAAACTCCCAAAACAGAGTAAAATAACTAAAACCTTCAGATAGAAACAAATTTGTTCAGAGATGCTTTTGACTGAGATTTATAAATATTATTAGTTAAGTTTGATCTTTTGTTTCATAAAACTATTTTAATATAATGATTCGTTTTAATTCCCTTTAATTATTTTGTTGCCTTTATACCACTGAAATGTACTTTTCCTTTTTTCTCATGAGCAGAGCTTTGAGATGTGATGCTACAGAAATGTGCTGTATAACTGAACTTGCGTTGTCTTACTGCGCTGCCAGTGATGCACACATGCTGCAAACTCTCAGGTCAACAAGGCTTTCACTACTTTAGGGAAACCGGCTTGTTTATGGCAGCATTTCTTTTTCATACAGCAGGTGGTCCAGGCATGTGTAAGTGTAATCCATCCAGCATAATACTGTTATTTTTTCCAGGTTGTTAAACCATTTAGCTGTATTTCGGCATGTCAGGCAGAAAACATTCATGAAAGCCGCCCAAACAGATGGTGGTTTGCTCCGTGAGACGGAGAGATTGGAAGACAAGTAGCTAAGATATGCAGTCCTGCTCACTATCCACACTTTGGGTGGGAGTAAACCTATTAGTACTGCTGTCTGAGGAAATAACTGGCTTTTCAACAATACAATAGAACAAGGTGGCAGTCTGCTTGTTGTGCTCATAAAAACACCACATCTGAAAATCTCCCAACAATAGTATCTGATGCTGAAACTTGGCTGCAGGGCTTATTTCCAGTAAATCAATCCTATAAGACTATTCCATGAAATACTATGCAACAAGGATTTATTTCGCTTTGGTACGAGGAGTTTACTACTAAATGGCTTACGACAATAAGTACCTTTATCAGCATGAACCATACCAGCAGTCCTATTGGTGCCACCAGAGATAATTCACTTCAATTCAGTTTATTGCTAAAGCTCCAGTTCACTTCATGTCATTTTATAGAGATAGTTCAACCAGATCATCCAGTCAGATTGATTCAGTTTTCTATCTAAGGAACACCAGCTGATTGCATCGACTCATTGACTCTTCAGCAATCCCTCAAACGAAAGAAAGAAGCAGACATAGAAAAAGAAGCATAGATACAAAAGGCAACTGTCAACCAGCTCCACAGGCGGCCCCGTCCAGGAAACACACAGCCAGGCAGACGAGCTCCGAGCCAGCTCCCATGTCAGAGGATGAAGAGAGCACATCCAGTTAGTCACAGTCAGAGAAACAGGACTACACTGGAAAACAGGCCAAGCTCCAACATCTAGAAACAAAGGTGTTGATGGCAGCAGCACAGCTGATATTTCTCTCCAGGATGGAGTCACAGCCAAACAGGAACAGACCAGATGAAGCTACTATGAGAAAAAGCAGAGAGAGCAGAACGTTAGAGATTGAACTAACAGATTCTGCAGAGTGGGAGAATAGAGATAGAATGAAGCAGAATGATGAAAAAGGGGTCCCTATGTCCTCCAGCAGTCTGACCCTATAGCAGCACAAATGCAGAAAATAGCTTAGGATAACAAATAGCTTAGGTCAGTAAATGATTAAATCAATAAACATGAATAAAGTAATAAAATGAATGAATAAAAAGAGGAGTTAGAAATATGACTTTTTCACTGAAACGTGTGTGTTGGTGTTAGGCTTTAGTTAAAACCTGCCATGTTTAAATAAAGTTTAATTATTTTTATTATTATCATTATTAAACATTGGCTGCTCAGAATTAATCATCCAGTCAACTATAAAGGCTATTTAAAAATACTAAAAATCCCATCAAAATGCAAAATAAAAGTCATACCCTGATGGACTAGCAGGCCAATTCAAAACAACAAATATATTCAGTGACTAACTATTGTAGGAAGATTTTAGTAGCTATTAATTACATTTCCTTTGCATGATTTCTCTTAAATCTCATAAAAATGTCTTATCCTTGCTTTAGTTTGTCTGCTATGTAGTTTATCATAGAAATCTATGCTCCCTTGATGTAAAATTTCCAATGGCACTTTGATTTGAATCAGAGGCAAATAAAACCAGGAAGCGATTAAATCTGACAGCTAAATGAATGGGAGCTAAACCAATCACTTTACCGAGTGATTTAAAAGCTCTCATGTCACATTTATAAAGCTATCTCCACTTCATCAATACAAGAACAGCTTTTGATTTGTTTAGTGGCTGTGTGCTTTATTTATTTATTTTTATTTCCCATATTCAGTATTTTTAATTTTTGACACAATTTAAGCCGTTTTAGAGCAGCGAGGAGGAGACTGGCTAAAATCCTCATTCCCTGCTGTTCTGGACTGGATTTCTACTGAACTGCAGCCTAATTTGTAAATCAATGATCCTAAAGGAATAAATAACCTTGAAAGAAGTGAAATATCTGGAGAAAAACATTGAAATCGGTTCACGACTGAGACCTGAATGTCTTTGATCTGGGAGCAGGTGGAAGTGGCCTGACCACATGTGCAGCAGCAGCACACAGCGGTGTGAGGGTTTGTGTTGTGCATAATTATTTCTAAAAAATGTCAGTGACTTCAAAGAACCTCATAAACTATTTTTCTGATAAATGGGCCACAGTAGATGTGAGTGTTTGGAGAAGAAGCTGCATAATTCAGCTGCGTTGCCCGAGGTGTGGATGCTAGTTTCTGACAACAACCTGAATGTTTACAGATGAAAAATGTGGAGGTCATGATCAGACCTACATCCAGTGGAGGCTGGCCAATAGAGGGCGCTAGGGCACCGTCCCACCCGCCCAATGACCATGATTAAGACATTAAAGAAATTATAATTACATTTTAAATAAAAATTGAATTTTGCAAGATAAATATTTACTTTTGAATGACGAGTAAAGCATTATTCCATTTTTTGCCAGATTTCTGACCTACTTCTGGAAAAACCTTCGCCCATTGACTCTCGTTAGAAGTTGTCCTTGTGCAGCAGCTCCTCTGCAATACAGAAGGACAGGAGCTATCCAGGCGCAGCTAAGCAGCTACCTGAGGATTAACAGGTAGAGTCGCGGGAGTTGGAGATGCATCGGGGAGAGAGAGAGAGAGAGAGATAAATGGCGCAAGAAACATATTTTTTCAGGACTAGGCTAGGCTTACTGCCTGCAGCGACGCTAACTGCATGCAGCAAGGCTTACTGCCTGCAGCGAGGCTAACTGCCTGCAGCGACGCTAACTGCATGCAGCGTAGGCTAACTGCATGCAGCGAGGCTAACTGCATGCAGCGAGGCTGCCTGCCTGCAGTGAGGCTAACTGCCTGCAGCGAGGCTAACTGCCTGCAGCAAGGCTAAATGCATGCAGCAAGGCTAACTGCCTGCAGCGAGGCTTACTGACTGCAGCGACGCTAACTGCATGCAGCAAGGCTTACTGCCTGCAGCGAGGCTAACTGCCTGCAGCGACGCTAACTGCATGCAGTGAGGCTAACTGCCTGCAGCGACGCTAACTGCATGCAGCGAGGCTAACTGCATGCAGCAAGGCTGACTGCCTGCAGCGAGGCTAACTGCCTGCAGCGAGGCTAACTGCCTGCAGCGAGAGTAACTGCCTGCAGCGAGGCTATTTGCCTGCAGCGAGGCTGACTGCCTGCAGCAAGGCTAACTGCATGCAGTGAGGCTAACTGCCTGCAGCGAGGCAAACTGCATGCGGTGAGGCAAACCGCCTGCAGCGAGGCTAACGGCATGCAGTGAGGCTAACCGTCTGCAGCGAGGCTAACCGCATGCAGTAAAGCAAACCGCCTGCAGCGAGGCTTACTGCATACAGCAAGGCTATCTGCCTGCACCAAGGCTAGCTGCCTGCAGCGAGGCTGACTACCTGCAGCTAGGCTAGCTGCCTGCAGCGAGGCTAAATGCATGCAGCGAGGCTAACTGCCTGCAGCGAGGCTAGCTGCCTGCAGCAAGGCTAGCTGCCTGCTGTGAGGCTAACTGCCTGCAGCGAGGCTCGCTGCCTGCAGCGAGGCTAGCTGCCTGCAGCGAGGCTAACTGCATGCAGCGAGGCTAACTGCATGCAGCGAGGCTAACGGCCTGCAGCGAGGGTAACGGCATGCAGCGAGGGTAACGGCCTGTAGCGAGGCTAACTGCATGCAGCGAGGCTAACTGCCTGCAGTGAGGCTAACTGCCTGCAGCGAGGGTAACGGCATGCAGCGAGTCTAACTCCCTGCAGTGAGGCTAACTGCCTGCAGTGAGGCTAACGGCATGCAGCGAGTCTAACTGCCTGCAGCGAGGCTAACTGCCTGCAGTGAGGCTAACTGCCTGCAGGCTCAGGTTTTATCCTGTTTTCCCTTTTTCAAAGGTCATGATCTGAACAGCTAGGACTAATTTAAATAACTCTTTAGAAAAGGCAAAGGAGAATGAACAATCTGGGATTCACATGAAACATAATAGAATATAGTCTACTTTTTCTACATGTTTGTTGATTTACTAGTAAATAAACATATTCAAATAGTTTTTATATATTAAATAAGTATAAAGTTGACTAATAGATTCTCCATTATAAAACTGGTACATTATTTGTGACACAATATTGGACCAAAACACAGATTTACTTTCACAGCCTCAGAAGGGCAAGATTTATGTCCAAAATTAATAATACGAAAAATTGTGTGATAACTATATTACATTTACGTTTTATTGGTTATTGGTATATATCTATTTTGAATTTATAGCCCCCCCCCGCCCCCGGAGAAAACTCCACCGGCCGACACTGCCTTCATCTTCTCTGGCTTTTTACTTTTATTTTCCAGCTGTTCGTTGGAATGAAAGCCTTTTTTTTTTTTTTTTTTTTAACAAATCTCATGGGATTTCTTTTAACTTCTTTTTGTACCAAACTGCAAGCGGTTTAAAAGTGGAGAGTGGATCAGGGCAGAGCCTGAGAGCAGAACACCAGAGGAATCCAGCTGAGGGAGACCAAGGATGCTGTCAACCCCATGATGAAGGACTGCGTCAGACTGGAAGGTTTAACGCTGGATAAAGTGGAATCTGCTAAATCCCAGCTTGTTTTAAAATACTGAGGAGTAAACAGGCTCCTCTCATGCTGCATTCAGGGCTGTCAAAACTATTCATGTTTATTCCTCCAGTATAAATCCTCCTGTTTACAAAACACTTTTGTAGAAGTTAGAGGATCAACTTCAGCTTTTTTACTCCAGTAAATCTGTAAAAGTAAATCTAAAAGTATAAAAGTAAAAGTAATGCGGTAAAAACTGTTAAGGCCAGAAGCTTTATTGCTCTACCCCATTAAAGGAACATTTTTCTACAATTCTAGATGATAACTTCCTTAGACTTCATTTTCTTAGTTTTATAACTAATGGTAACAGAGTCACATTTAACTTCGCATCTTGAAAAGCGATTTATTTTGGTTTGTGTTGAGCAACAGGTTGGGGCAGCACCCAGTCCAACCACAAAAAAATGAATTGTTTGGATGAAAATAATTATTTTGTTGGTTTTTATTTTTTTAAATACCAACAGGCCATAATGAAAATGAGCTTAAATGAAACAAAATTAATAAGTCTATTTTTAAAATGAAAGGAGTAGAAATAAAAAGTTGTGTAAAGAATAATTCCTCCAGTTAATTATAGATAGCCAACACTTCTAGTGAAGTAAGTTGATTAAGTATTTGTACTTTGTTACTTGACTCCTCTGGCTGCGTTCAAACCTAAAGCCTCGTCTTGGACACTACGAACCACGGGAGAATTTAGGAAATTTGGGGCCCCAGGCAGAGACAGGCATGGGGCCCTTTGAATGGAGAAGACAACAAATAAAACAGACCCGTTCTACAGATAGAGAATTTTTATTCTGTGATTCTCAAGTTCTCTCCAGTTCTAACAGAATGATTATGATTTAACAAGCTCTTTTTTTTTAAATACAGCGGTTTATTAAGAAGAATGTGAATGTCAGAAGCTCTGATGAGGCTGATGGAGTTGGTGAAATGGAGGCCTGTCCCTGCAGTTAACAGTTGTTTTCCATTCTTCTCTGAGATCTACATTTTCCAGCAGATGCTCACCAATAAAGAGATCCATTTGGCTGCTTCTGGATTATTAAACGTAGTCTAAATTGGCAAAATGAGTCTGTAAGACAGATATGGGCTTCTGAGCAGCTTAATCACACCAGTAATTAAAAACCTGTTAGGTGGAGAAATCACTTTCACCAATTGGTTACCATGGTAACTGAAAAAAGGATCCCGGTAAATAAAAACTACACAAACACTTTCAACATTACATGTGAGCAGATTCCAAACCATTGAGACTATAAAAACACGCTCCTTCTCTGCTTTCCACACTTTGTTAGATTCTCTGCTCCTCGCCTGTGAAAATCTGGACGTTTTCAGATGGAACCAACCAGAGAGAGCGAACATCAGTGATTGGCTACGCTTCAGGAAATCCTGCCTGGTTGTGGCTAAAAACATTAGAAATGCGTCTTCAGGCTAATTGCTCACTGGGATTCATAGGTTTACTGCCCGCCTGGATGGGTGGGGGGTGGCAGGGTGGGGTCGCTGAGAAAGAAGACTAATTAAAAATAGGATCATATTTCTGATGAACTGAATAAACACGTCGTTTTGAGGTTTTCTGACATTTTCCGACTCATCGCAGCCATTAAAGCAAAACCTCTCTCTCCATTGTGTCTGCCACACCGGATTAGGACGGCAAAAACCCTCCACATGCCGGGGGTGGGGGGTGGGGGTTACCATTAGGCAATACCTGGCAGTTGCCTAGGTCCAAAAGTTCCTGGAGGCCTCATAAAACTCTATTTACAGGAAGCAGGTGGATCAGATGAACGGGAATGACCAAATTGGACAGGTGAATGGAATGAACAACTAAGCCAGCGATCGCCGAGACTATGACACACTAAGATGATCTCTTGATTGATTTCCGAACTACTGTACATTAAGTTGAAAAAAGTTAACAAGTTAAGAATAAAGGTTAAAAAGCTAATAAGCAAAGTCCAAAATAAAAAAATGTTAGTGCATGTATACCATCAGACCCCAAGTTCCTGGGGGCCCCATAAAACTCTGTTTCCATGTATGGTTAATAGAACTATTGCTTATTTGTGCTCATTAATTATGTTTTTGATAAAAATCCTTTGGCTAAAATGTCATCAGAACGCTGATAATATTAAGTGTGTCTCAGCCCCCCCCCTTCAGTGTCCACCATATTGGATCAGTCCATTTGCTGCACATGTTCATAAAGGTCCAAACAGACAGCAGCAAACCATTTGAAAACAAACCATGCAAAGAGCAGTGTTGCCAACTTAGCGCTTTAGTCGCTATATTTAGCCACTTTTCAGACCCCTCTAGCACTTTGATTTCTAAAAAGCTCCTAGCGCCAAATCTAGACTTTTTTCTGCTACTGGAGACTTTGGAGACAACATCTAAAAGCAGCGAACTCTGCTCTCCAGAGCAAGTAGATTGGTAACCCCGCCTCCTGCTCTCCTCTATCTTGTCTGCTGTCTTGATTCATGCAGCTATTATTTCATCCAAATGAAAAATGGAGAACAGATAAGCAGATCATGGCTTGTCTACAGTGAAAAGAAGGACTGGGTTATTTACTTTGGCCTTTTTGGAAACACAGGAAGGAGCAATCAGCTAAGTGAGCTTAGTGCTTGGAAAAAATCTTTCATTCCTTTAGAGACAGCATGAAAAGTCAGCTGAGTACAAAACATAGAGAGGAAAACAAGAAGAAAAGGGACAAGAAGAGAGGGACACAACCTAGAACAGAGAATGGATGTCTATTCTATTAACATTTCTCTATCTGGAGAATGGGGCTGTTTATGTGTTGTCTTAAGAGGGGCCCCTGCCTGTCTTTGCTCAGGGCCCCACACTTCCTAAATCCGCCCTTGCCTGTGTCAGCATTAAAGCAAGAATTTTTTCTTTCACTCTGGGAGGTTTTTTTAATGAATTACTTTGAGACGCCCTGTTGTTATTTTATTTGATTTTTTTTTTTGTTAATATTTTTTTATGTTACAGAAGTAATACAGTCTTGTCCTGTCTTCCAATAACTTCCAGCTTGTACTTTTGATTTTGATTAGTCTTAGTGGCTACAGATCCAGAAATCAACAATAACTGAACGGTCAATTAAGAAAAGGGAGTCATTTTATCTCTGTGTTTCTTCTCGTATTTATACCACCATGACACTCAGCACCAAACCTGCTAATGAAGCAAAACCTGCAGGTTTGGCTTCATTAGCAGGTTTGCACATGTGTAAAACAGCATGTTTTAGCATTTGACTAATGCATGAACAGAGAAACAGCATAGGGCCTTAGTGGGTAAATTAGTAAACAACAGATTTTCATGTCAGATAACTGCAATTAGACTTTTGAAACACAGGAGCAAAATCAGCAGGTCTGGATTTAATTTAGTGTTGCAGCGATTTGCTCACTGCAAAAAATATAAATCTAAATAAGTCATTTTTTCTTAAATTAAGTGCATTTTTTCTTGAATTGAGGATGTAAGTGATACACTTTGCCAATGGAACAAGACAATTTACATTTGAAATAAGAAAAAAACTATTGCTCAGTCTTATTTCAAGTGCATATTTTCTAATTATCTCATTTTAAGTGTAAAAATACTCATTCCATTGGCAAACTATCTCATTTACCTGCTCAAATTAAGGTTCAATATACTTGAGTTAAGAAATGTGTACTTAATTTCAGATCTTTTTTGCAGTGCTGTTTCTCTCTTGTAAAATGAGCCTTGGACTGAGCTGGTTTAGTTGAACGGGGCGAGCCGAGCTGAGCTGCCTGCCAGACAGTGATGTAATTACATTGTTAACCGTCAGACAGTGAGAGCCGTACGCGGGTCTTAGCCTTTACCTTTCTCACTGAAGACATTACATATAGCCTCCTTCACATCCTTAGCTCTCTGTTCCCCTGTGTCATCCAGGTGAAGAGAGAAGGTTTGAATGGGGTCACAAATCTTTAATAGAAATTCTGCTTGAATCTTAGTTGCCTGCTTGTTTTCTGCTATCTAAAGCATTGCAAACATCTCAGTTATTTAAAATGTATCCCCCAAAATGGTAAATGGTGACAGATATACATTTTCTTTTCTGATTAAGCAGAACAAGCTCCATCTGATATCAGAGATCTGATTGTTCCTTATGTTCCTAACAGAGCACTTCGCTTTCAATCTGCAGGTTTACTAGTGGTTCCTAGAATTTCTAAAAGTAGAATGGGAGGCAGATCTTTTAGTTATCAGGCTCCTCTCCTGTGGAACCAACTACCAGTTTTAGTCCGTGAGGCAGACACCCTGTCTACTTTTAAGGCTAGGCTTAAAACTTTCCTTTTTGATAAAGCTTCTAGTTAGAGTGGCTCAGGTTATCCTGATCTATCTCTATAGTTCTGCTGCTATAGGCTTAGACTGCTGGAGGACATAGGGACCCCTTTTTCATCATTCTGCTTCATTATATCTCTATTCTCCTAGTAATTAGTGTTGCACCGACACCAGTATTAGGCGGGGCTCCGATCCAGCTCTAAAATGGTGGTATCGGTATCGGTGAGTACCAACCAATAGGGCACCGATACCATTTTAGAGCCAAAAGTTTCTTCAACTATTGTCACCCATTCCAGGTAGAAAATAAAAAGTTTTACTGGATTCACTTTGTTTTAGTCTGTTTCCTGCTTCACAAAGGTAGGCAGCAGCTTGACATGAAGCCATGATGGTGATTATTTTACATCGAAGTACCATACCATACCATACCAACTTTATTTATGAAGCACTTTATACACCGGACAGGACCAAAGTGCTGTACACAATCATAAAATACAATAAAATAGAGAAAAAACGAGTGTAAAATACATATTAGTATACAAAAAGAATAAAACAAAGTAAAACCTCTCAAATTGTGCCAAAAGCCAAGGAAAAAAGATAAGTCTTAAGAAGGGACTTAAAAACAGCCAGAGAAGAGGCCTGTCTTCTGCTCAGAGGCAGATCGTTCCACAGCTTAGGAGCTGCCACAGAAAAAGCACGGTCTCCTCTGAGCTGCTTTTTGTCTTTGGGACCCTCGGAAGCAACTGATCAGCTGACCTGAGGGAACGGGAGGGTGTATAAGAATGTAACAGCTCAGACAGATAAGAAGGAGCAAGGCCATTAAGAGTTTTAAAAACAAATAAAAGAATTTTAAAATCAATCCTAAAATGTACTGGCAGCCAGTGTAAGGAAGCTAAAACGGGAAATGTGGTCGAATTTTCGTGTACCTGTTAAAAGACGTGCAGCAGCATTTTGAACCCTCTGAAGATGAGAAATATACAAGTCACTGACCCCTGTATAAAGTGAGTTACAGTAATCCAGCCGTGTGGTCACAAATGCATGGATCACTGTTTCGAAATGCTGTCTGGAAAGAATGGGTTTTACTTTTGCTAGCTGCCTTAAGTGGAAAAAGCTGGACTTTATAACGGCTCTGATGTGCGCTTCCATTTTAAGACCAGCATCCATCTTAACCCCTAAATTAATGATAACCGGCTTAACGTACTGAGCCAAGGAGCCAAGACTGGTCACGGAATCAGCAGTGGATCTGCCAAAGATCATTACGTCCGTCTTGTCCTCATTGAGTTTTAAAAAATGTAGGGCCACCCAGGCCTTCACATCTTCAAGACATAAAAACAGAGACCGAAGAGAGGTGGAGTTTACATTCTTTAGCGGTAAGTATATCTGTGTGTCATCTGCATAGCAGTGAAAGGCAATCCCATGTTTTCTAAAAATAGAGCCGAGCTGAAGAAGGTAAAGTGAGAAAAGGAGCGGGCCTTGAACTGAGCCCTGTGGGACACCACACCACAGTGGAGCAGAGGGGGACCTATGGCCATCAAGACAGACACAAAAAGTACGTTCAGCCAAATATGATCTAAACCAATCTAGAGCTGTGTGACCGACGCCCACCCACTGTTCCAGACTAAAATGACATCATCAACTGTATCAAAAGCAGATGATAAATCCAACAGCACCAAAACAACAACGTCACCTGAATCAGTTGCTAAAAGTATATCATTAAAAACTTTTAAAAGGGCTGACTCTGTGCTATGAAATGGTTTAAAACCGGACTGAAAAACCTCTAATATATTATGTTCATTAAGATAAGCCATTAGCTGATTACAGACTACCTTCTCAAGAATTTTTGAAATAAAAGGCAATTTAGAGATAGGTCGATAATTTTCCAGAACAGTAGGATCCAAAGCTGGTTTCTTAAGTAGAGGCTGCAGAACTGCATGTTTCAGAGCTTTAGGAACAACGCCTGAGGACAAGCTACTATTTACAAGAGCAAGGACAGAAGGACCTATAGCAGAGAAAGCTTCTTTAAATAATTGGGGCGAAATAACATCATCTGGAGAACCAGTTGGCCTTAAGTGACTAACCACCTCCTGCAATAATTGCAAGTTCACACATTCAAAGCTGTGGAAAACACAAGAACAAGGCAACGCAAGTGAACGATCATAAGAAGAGGGGATAATCTGGGCCCTAATAGAAGCAACTTTCTCATCAAAAAAGTGTAAGTAGTCTGCAGTTCTTCCTAGATACACACACATCAATTTCAAACAGATGGTATCGGCCGATATTGAACAGCCAGGTATCGGGGCCAAAAAATGGCATCAGTGCAATACTAGTATAGAGTCCAACCTCTTACTTTATGCTCTCTCTATTTTCTCTCATCATAGTAGCTCCATGTGGTCTGTTTCTGTAAATAAATACATAAATAAATGTGACATGGTAGCTGGCTACTTTGTTTCTAGATGTTGGAGCTTGGCCTGTTTTCCAGTGTAGTCCTGTTTCTCTGACTGTGACTAACTGGATGTGCTCTCTTCATCCTCTGACATGGGAGCTGGCTCGGAGCTCGTCTGCCTGGCTGTGTGTTTCCTGGACGGGGCCGCCTGTGGAGCTGGTTGACAGTTGCCTTTTGTATCTATGCTTCTTTTTCTATGTCTGCTTCTGTCTCCTTGAACCCCAGTGGGCCTCAGCAGATGGCCGCTCACACTGAGCCTGGTTCTGCTGGAGGTTTCTTCCTGTTCAAAGGGAGTTTTTCCTCTCCACTGTTGTTGCATGCATGCTTAGTGTCAGGGATTTCAGAGAGTCAATATGTCCTGCCTCTACCTTACTCATCCAGGAGAAGCGAATTCTGCAAAGTCAATGGCTTGATGCAATCAACTGGTTTACTTCAGACAGAAAACTTGGAATTAATCTCACCAGATGATCTGATTGATCTGGATCTGTATAAATAATCTGAGGTTAACCAGCGACAAAACAATAAAACCAAAGACTGTGATTTGGTTTATGAACAGCCCCGCAAAAAGAGACATGATATCACATCGAACATGACTACATCGTTGTATGTAATGAAAGAATTAGCTCTAAGGCTTCAGAACCTTATAGCCTGCAGATGGAAACAAAAGGAGAGCGAGGTCACAGGAGCCTTTAACTGATACGTATAATTAAGTCGAAGCCAGAGATCTGGAGTTACATTAGAACGAATGAAGTAGTTAATTATAAACAAGGTGTGTGTGCTCAGTTTACCACAGCTAATGATTTCTAGCATTCATTTACTTTTAAGTGTGATATAGGTTTTGTCCTAAGGCTGGTAGTGCTACTATAAAAAATTGCACGTCTTCATTCTTAAGCAGACACTGAGAAACTAGAATTGGTTTCAAAGTTCAGTTACTATGAGTCCAATTCATCTTTCCTTTAGCTCTGCAGCAACAGAAATATCTAAGCTCTACAGACACCACAGCTGTGCCATGCTCAGTAAATAATCTCTCAGTTGTAATATTATGAGAATAAAGTCTTAATATTATGAGACTTAATCTCATAATCTGGTTGTTTGGCCCCATCTAGAGGTTCTAATCTTTATCCTCCCTTCTCCAAAACACTGACAGTGAGTCAGACGCAGCAGCTGCAGCCTGTTTCTGCAATCAGTGAGAGAAGAGCGACTCTTCTTCTTTAAAGCTGTTACACTAAAATAGATCCTCCCTGTATTTAATCATCCACATTCTCCTCAACTATGTGCCTCTGCTAAATATCGACTTTGATAACATAATAATATTGATTTAATAAGGTTTAGTTTCAGGTTAAAATATAATTTAATACTTAAAATGATTCTGTAGAGTGAATTTTTACTGTAAATGTATTTAATGTTTTAATTACTTTCTCATCACTATCTGATGTTGATAAAACTCTCATATGGCAAAATAAAAACATTATCAAATGAGGAAATGAGGTGATGACTTTTAGGAAAGCCAATAGAAAGTTTTCTTGCTGAAGAGTTGGCAGCAGCCTTCGTTAGAGGAGCCGTCCTCCATTATATGACCATTCTTTAATTTATCCGTAAATTCAAATGAAAATAATCTATAATGACTTCCTTTAAAGCACAAGAAATGTTTTTTTTTTTGCATTTAAAAATATCACTGTGGATTTTTTTTAATCTTTTTTATGGCATTTTTTCATTTAAATCTAACTTCAGTCTAACTTTATTTTCAATCAGAAATTCAATTCATTTTCTTGTTGCTATGAGTATTTTAATTAGCAACACATTTTATCCAGCAGAATTGGTTTAATTAATTTTTATTTTGTTGTGGCTAATTGATTGTCCAGGTCTCAGAGCAAAAGCTTTGTGCTCTGAATTTATTAAAAATATTTCAGGAGCTCCATTCCTAAAATTCATTTTAGCCTCAAGTCTTAATTTAATGTCACACACACCCAGTGTGTTCAAATCCAGCGGCTGCATCTTCTGAAGGCCAGATTCTCCAGCAGGATACATCATAGAGCACTGCTGAGGCCTGTTGGGATTCAAAGACTTGTTCTTACAAACACTGCCATCTTTTAACCCGGTTGAAAGGACAGATCCGCTGTATCCTCTACAGCCTTGAGTATCCCAGGATTCATTTTATCTCTATTCTCCCACTCTGCAGAATCTGTTAGTTCAATCTCTAACGTTCTGCTCTCTCTGCTTTTTCTCATAGTAGCTTCATCTGGTCTGTTCCTGTTTGGCTGTGACTCCATCCTGGAGAGAAATATCAGCTGTGCTGCTGCCATCAACACCTTTGTTTCTAGATGTTGGAGCATGGCCTGTTTTCCAGTGTAGTCCTGTTTCTCTGACTGTGACTAACTGGATGTGCTCTCTTCATCCTCTGACATGGGAGCTGGCTCGGAGCTCGTCTGCCTGGCTGTGTGTTTCCTGGACGGGGCCGCCTGTGGAGCTGGTTGACAGTTGCCTTTTGTATCTATGCTTCTTTTTCTATGTCTGCTTCTGTCTCCTTGAACCCCAGTGGGCCTCAGCAGATGGCCGCTCACACTGAGCCTGGTTCTGCTGGAGGTTTCTTCCTGTTCAAAGGGAGTTTTTACTTTCCACTGTCGCTACAAGCATGCTTAGTGTGAGGGATTGCTGAAGAGTCAATGAGTCGATGCAATCAGCTGGTTTTCCTTAGATAGAAAACTTTGAATCAATCTGACTGGATGATCTGGTGAACTGGAAAGTGACCTGAGATGACATGATGTGAATTGGAGCTATAGAAATAAACTGAATAGAATTGTGGGTCCAAGCAAGCCGGCTTCTCCGTACTCAGAGAAAAAGGGGAAATGGCACCAAACAGTGGTGAATATTGGAAGTGCAATATACAATACATATATAGTGCAATATATATACTGTCAGGGCAGCAGCCAAGGCTAACGTTAACCCGTCTGCAGCGGCCCTCTCCCTGCATAGCCGTGTGTGAAGGACCGCTGGCTCTGATGGAGGTTTTTTGTTTTATTTGTCCAAATGGTCATTTGATTTGTGTTTCTCTGACTGTGTTCATTATTATTCCCCCACTAAATGAAAAAAGTCATAATTTATTA
The DNA here is from genome assembly GCA_030533445.1 of Cyprinodon diabolis. Classification (NCBI taxonomy): domain Eukaryota; kingdom Metazoa; phylum Chordata; class Actinopteri; order Cyprinodontiformes; family Cyprinodontidae; genus Cyprinodon; species Cyprinodon diabolis. Next base: position 1,517,194 of record CM060080.1, on the reverse strand, counting down.
TCTAGAGGCTATTAATAACAGGAGGTGAAATGCAGCTCTAAAAGAGCTGGGCGTGTGGTGATGTCATCAGTACGCTTCTGTTCCAATTGACCCAGATTTATGCTGCGTGCTCCTGTTCTCCCAGAGTCCAGACTTTCCTGGGTTCAAATCAAGAACATACTTGGCGAGAACACGAGGCCATATTTTGATTGGTCACCAGGGGGCGGGGCTTACACACAAGATCGTACCATTGTGAGAAAACAGCGAGGTGCAGCTGTTAGGAAAGCTTCTACGACGGCTGAAATTAATTGATCATTTATTATTTTTTATGCCTTTTGTCACCAATTTAAGCAATTTAGAACAGTTCTGTTTCATTTAAACTGTTTTTTAATTAAATAAAAAAAAAGTTAAAAATAAAATATATGTCCGTTTTTACTACAAAGGCAGCAGATTTAATTAATGTTAAGTACAACAGAAACGGTCAAGCATAATAAATTCAGCGACTGGACATTTTCATCTTTTCCTATTACTCATAAATAAGCTGAAGGATTTAAGTGAAGAATTTGCAGACTCCGACTTTTATTATCAGGTTATTTGGTTAATTGTTAGAATATTTGATAGAATACTCAATTAATAAAACAATAGTTTGTTACAGTCCTAATATAAAAGAAACAGTAAAACTGAATAAAGATAAAACAATAAAACATAAACTAAAGCAAATAAAGCTTTTAAAATGATGCTGAACCACACTTAAGCCAAATACCAGCAAATATTGTTTTAGTAAGTTTTCCTGAAAGTTTTTAATAGTCCTTGTTTTTGTAAAGTAGAAGCAGCAGAACTTCTTTAAAGACCCGGGATATTTCATTGGTTGTTTGTGCTCAGTGATAAAGATGGAGTAAAAAGTCCCAGCAGAGGAGATGAGAGGAAGAGGTCAACAATTAAACTAATCAGCAATAAAAGACCAAATCAATCGTGTAATGGACAGGAAGCCAGAACAGTGGGGCTGTTAAAAGACCAGCTGCATAATGCAGATCCGTACCCTCATTCACATAAATACTGCATCTCTACACGTTACAAACACATGAATCCCTTAATTTAAGAATTATTAGCACAAATAGAAAACTAGGACTGTGTCTCTGGGATGGCGGAGGCAGGGGAGGGGTCAGTGCTTTCCAATTCCCTGGAGCCTAAAAAAGGGGGAGAGACATGAGTAAAAGGAAAAAACAGAAAAGCAAATACAAACATTTATCCAAGATTTAGCCGAAGCCTGAGGCTGGCAGAGTTCCCTCACTTCTTCAGGAAAGTGCAACAAACACCGTTTTCATCGACATGACTATGAGAATTTTTTCTGCATTAACATGTATTAAAAATAACCGTTAAAGCCTGCAGGTAAAGGATGATAAACGTTTATAACTGTCAACTGACTGCATCAGGGGCCTGAGCATCTTAGAGAAGCAGATTAACCTCTCTGTCATGATTTGTATGGATGTTGGTTGAGGAACCAAATAGAGAGACCAGGAGACAGAAGTGAATCTTGTAGATTCAATGAAAAAAAAACAGAGACAGACGACTAAAAATCCTGAAAACTAAGAACCAAAAAAACCAGAAGGCATCAGAGTAAAACTCACGTTGGGAGCCAGAGACGCGTGAACAACCAAACAACAACGAACCAACACTGAGTGACTGCAGAGGTGGAGTATATAAGGGGAACAGAACAAAGGATGGACTAATGAGCTGAATATGGAGCAGGTGTGAGTGAAACTAACTAGAGGGAAGCCAAAGGGAAAGGAAACAAGCACAAGGGGGCAGCAGAGAGTAACTAAAGACTGCTGGAATATAATGGAAAATAAACCAAAGATCAACTAATTACTGAAAAGTAAAAACTCAGAGTCCCAAAAGGGAAGAACCATGACACTCTCTCATTAAAGCTGGGTGTACACTTTACGATTTTTTGACCTTTTCGGGCCGATTTTCCAGTTTTTCGATTCAGCTGACTTTCCGTCTGATGGTGCGTGGTGTAGTGAACAGGGGGTAACGAGGGGGGATCAGCCTCTAACGACCACCCCCCCATCAGGAATCATACGGGCGGGAGAAAGTCAAACACATTTGAAATTCAGTCAGCTGTCGTAAGGCGGTCGTGGGCAAATCGCTTAGTCGGAAAACAAGGATTCTTCTTCTTCTTCTTCCTCTCAGATGTAAACCCAGCAGCATGGCGGGGGGGCAATGAGTGAAATGGAGTTCTTTCTGTCAAACTGACAGACCGTAGTAGCCACGTTAGCTCAGCCAAATACGTCGTCTCCTTTTCTTTTTAGGGCTATCAGCACTAAATTGCCCAAATATCCAAGGCAGCGCGTTTCACTCTAGTGAGCTTCAAAATATAAACTAAAGGTCAACAATAGGAAAACAAAGCAGATCAAAGCCTTTTTTGGTTTTTAATTTTGGCACAAAGCAAACATTTATCAGAAAGATCAACCCAATTCAAATCAGATGAATCAATTAACGATTGTGACTGTGCACTTTCACTTCTGGTTTAAAAGTGGCGCTCTGTTCCACACCTGAGCAGCACAACCAGCTAGCTACCAACATGCTCACGCGATCTCTCTACCATAGTAACAGTCTAAACGCAACATTTACCCTCATTCATAAAGCGGTGAAGTCTATGACCTTTCCAAGGACGTTTTTAGCCGCTGTTCAGTCAGATCAGCATACCTATAATCAATACGCAGCACAAGACGCCAGATATGCATTTATCTCTTTAGATTTGTGCAAAAAATAAACTTTAAACTACCTCAATGTGCATGTATCCCTTTAGTCATGTAAAAAAATATATATATATTTAAGGCCAGATAGCCATACGCTTAAAAAAAAGAAGCAATTAAATTGTTTTTTGTACATGTCTAAAGGGATACGCAGCCGTTGAGGTAGTTTAAGGTTTATTTTTTGTACAAGGGATGAACTAAAGGGACAAACGGGTATTGACTATGGGTATGATGGTCTGACAGAACACCGGGAACGGGCGGTCCAAAGCGGGGACTGTCCCCCCACAGGCCAAAGAAAACATTCAAAAACCTGAAACATTTCAAAGTGATGCAAAAGAAGTTTGTCTTTGTGGTGTGGTCCAAATGGCTCATTTATGCTAATTAGAGCGATCGTTTGTTGCTTTGGCTCAGAGCTTCAGATGATTAAAACCCAGAGCAAAAACTTCACAACACTTTGATACAGAATACATCAAAGCCCAACAAGTTTGTTAGATTCCCAGATTGTGATTAATTAAACCCATAGAGAGATGACCCAAACAGGATCTACCACCAGCAAGAGCAGAGCTAACTCACCACAGGACTCTGCTTGATTCTATTTCTGCATTAGAACATAAATAGATGATTTTACTCGGACTTTAAGACAACTGGACCTTCAGAGGCTCTCTTTGAGACGGACGCCTTTGTTTTTAGCATTTACACTGAAAAAATAATACACTGCTTATCGCATTTACATAAAAACAAAAGTAAATGCCAAAAGCGGTTGCCTTATTTTTTCAGTGTAGATCTTAAGTTAGTCCTCAATAAAGTTTAATAAATAAACATTTGTGTCTCTTCTTAAGAAGATGAATAAATCCGACCTTAATTAACCAAAATCCCCCCAAATAATAATTATGTATATACCTTTTTAAATTTTACCCTTCAGCGTTATTTAGACAAGAAAATGTGTTTGAAATTTTAAACTTTACTTGTTCAAGCTTAGATGTATGACTAAGCATTATTGCCAACCTGAAATTCAATATAAAAAAGTTGTTACATTATTTCTACAAGCTCTGAAAAAAATAAAATAAAATGTTAAAACGTTTTCTGAAACGCACCGGGAACCAATGCAGGATGTAGAGAACGTTGCTGACGTGTGAACTATCAGGAGAGAAATATCAGCTGTGCTGCTGCCATCAACACCTTTGTTTCTAGATGTTGGAGCTCGGCCTGTTTTCCAGTGTAGTCCTGTTTCTCTGACTGTGACTAACTGGATGTGCTCTCTTCATCCTCTGACATGGGAGCTGGCTCGGAGCTCGTCTGCCTGGCTGTGTGTTTCCTGGACGGGGCCGCCTGTGGAGCTGGTTGACAGTTGCCTTTTGTATCTATGCTTCTTTTTCTATGTCTGCTTCTGTCTCCTTGAACCCCAGTGGGCCTCAGCAGATGGCCGCTCACACTGAGCCTGGTTCTGCTGGAGGTTTCTTCCTGTTCAAAGGGAGTTTTTCCTCTCCACTGTCGCTACAAGCATGCTTAGTGTGAGGGATTGCTGAAGAGTCAATGAGTCGATGCAATCAGCTGGTTTTCCTTAGATAGAAAACTTTGAATCAATCTGACTGGATGATCTGGTGAACTGGAAAGTGACCTGAGATGACATGATGTGAATTGGAGCTATAGAAATAAACTGAATAGAATTGAATTAAACGTATGTCTAGATGTTTTTGTTAGAAAGAAAGCAGCAGCATTTTGCAGCAGTTAATGATGAGTGGATGGATCCTATATTCAAAAACACCAAATTATAACCCCCCTCCCTCAGTGACATTGGGTTCATTCTTATTCCTTCATGCATATAAAAGTCAGCAGCCGCTCATTTTCGCTCGTCCTTTATCAGTACTTTGAGTTCCAGAGGCTTCATGTAGAACCTAACATTTCTATGAGTAAAAAACAAAAATCCTTTGTGAGGATTTTAAATTTTGAAACAAGTTAAAGCAGGGGGCGTTTAGCGCATCATTAATGATGTGCAGTCATAGATTCAGCAGCAGCTCTTTAAAGCTGGGAACAGCAAACGTACTGAAGTGTCAGCAGAGATTCTTTGACTCCATTAAACCAGAGGAACAACAGCAGCATTAGGATCCAGAGATCCTGGTCCAAGACGTCTCTCCAGCTTCTGGGATTGGAGATATTTGCCTTTAGTTGAAGCTGCTTCCCTGGAACAAAGCAGCCCATACTGTAAGTCATAGAATGGTTTCTTTTTAAAGTAGGTCACAGCGTTCCTTTGGTTTCCTTGTTAATCTGCACAGTTCAGAGAATCGGTTCCTTTTCAGGTTGAAATCAAAGCTGAATTTCTTTCAGACATTCATATTTGCCAGATAAAGGTCCCGCCTCACATGTTTCATGTAAAACACAAAGCAGACAAAGAGGAGGAATTAATCTATGGGATATTAGATGATATTTAAAGTCGAAGGTAAATCATATTTAAATGTCAAATCATTCTGGCTTAAATATGTATATAAATGTACTCTTTATCAGACCATATTGTCCCAAAAGTTAGAAAACTTCAATTTTTTTCTTAAATCCTGCCTTAAAATCTGTGTTTTTGTTTCCGTTATCTCCTGCAGGCCAGTTAGTTCTACGTCAGCCTGAACACCTAAATTCAGCCAATCATAGATCAACAGTCATCTGTCAATCAATTTTTTTTCGGTCATAGCATCTTGATTCAAATGTCGCAGCTAATATACGCAATGGTTTCCTTTCCCATTGAGTTGCGTCCCAGTGTTCACGGGGATGGACGTCTGTGTCTTCGGCAGGCGTAGAGCTAACAGAACTGGCAGCGTTGCGAGGCAAGGGCTCAAACATGTACGGCTGGAAGCCTTCTACACCAAACCAAGCTTCTGCCGCCCTGGCGTCCTCTTCCACAACATCTTCGTCCCCGCTTTCCTCCTCTAAATAAAAAATGGATGACGGAGGAGACTCATCCACGACCTCCGACACTAAACTCTCCTCCTCTTCCATGTTTCCTCTGTCCATAGCGTTCCTTGACAGCGTCGTTTCTAAGTCACCAATTTAGTGCTACTTGGTCCCAATGGAATTTCCCATTGGGAACCTGCTAGCACTAAGATGCTAACTGGTTAGCAAGATGCTTCCAACAAACCGGCCACAACCAAACTTGCTTGTGAACCTTCCGCTACAACAATCCCGCCCCCTTGATAATCGACCAATCACATTCACTTTATTCACTCGTGTAAAGTCGGGCACCACTGGGAGAATTTGGAAATGCAACGTTTGGACCAGCTGCTTCCCTACGACTTAAATACTCTAAGCTCTGTGAGTGCTAACCTGGAAGCTGCTGCTGCTGCAGTGCATGCTGGGACAGCTGTCAGTCTGGAGAACGGACAAGTCTGCTCTGATGCATGCTGGGTAAAGAGGGAGGGGCCATAACAATATCCGGGGACTTTGTCCATCCTCAGTCTGCTGTTCTTATGAATTAGAACAGAACTGGGGCTGAGGCTGATGACGTTTTACGAGGACACGAGAACGCACAAGTACACAGATTGAGAAACGGCCTAAAGAAGCTGGGAAGGATCTAAATCAGCTGAAGCCTCAACAGTTAGAGCTCTGGCCACACAGAGGAAACCCCGCCCCCTGGTTTGAAAATAAGAACAGAGGATAAATAGAAATAAAAAAAGGGTTACAAAATAAAAGTCTTTGAAATACATATAATAAATGTGTCACAAAATAAGAAAAGTTAATTAATTAATTAATTAATTTCCACATTGCTATTATTACTTTTGAACTATATAAATATAGTTACATATGTATATATTTATATTTTTAGTTGAGAAAGTTGAATTGTGTTGTATTTTATTTCTTTAGATAATGAATGTATGTTTGTGTAACGAAAATAATTTCCCCTTGGGATCATGAAATTATTTCTTATTCTGAATTGATAAATAAATATATTTATATATATTTACAAAACAAAAGAAATATTTATTACTACATATCTTGAAATAAATAAACAAATAAATCTTGAAGTAAATAAATAACTAAACAAATTTTAAAAATTACCAATTTGTTTTTGTATCCATTAGTGCATCATATTCATTTGATGAAGCCTTTATTCATATTTTTATTATTAACAGTATTAATTAAGTGTGTTCGAACAATATCGCTCTCCTTATCTCTGGGCTATTATTACCATATGAAAATAAATTAGGAGAATTGAAAAGAATCTAAAATTACTGACAGAAAAGCTTTTTTAAAACCATCAGATCACCGACAGATGAGCTTTTGATGAACAGAGTTCAAAAAGCTCCAGCTGTTAGTGGGAAATTCACCGCAGGATTCTAAGGTGAACCAAACATCTCTGCATCAAACGACGCTCCTTCTGACTCACAGTACTTCAGGTTGAATGTAGATGATGATGTAGTTAACAATGTGCAATCAGGAAGAGGTCGGCTACGCTGACTGATTGCTGCAGGGTCAGACGGAGACGCAAGAGACAAAGGGGGAAGTAATGAGAAGAGTGTTTTGTTCTGGTGTGGCCCGCTGCGTCGTTAGCTGCTGATTACAATCCTAACGACCCTGTAACTCCAACACCTGTCAACTTTACATTCACTGCTTTTCATGGCCCCTTTTTTCTCCTTAATCTCATCCTAAACAGACAGAACGGCGACTAAAATCAGTCAAGTGGACGATGAGGATCCTTAAAGTTGATCTGAAGGTATTTAGAGGAAAAGGAAAATGAAACAAATGTTCATCTAACCAGGTCTCAGAGGAGATTTACCATCAGGCAATACTAGGCAGTTACCTAAAACTCTGTTCTCATGTATGGTTAATATAACTATTCCTTATTTCTGCACATTAATTATATTTTTGATAAAAATGCTTTGGCTAAAATCAGAACGCTGATAATATTAAGTGTGTCTCAGCCCCCCCCTTCAGTGTCCACCATATTGGATCAGTCCATTTGCTGCACATGTTCAGAAAGGTCCAAACAGACAGCAGCAAACCATTTGAAAACAAACCATGCAAAGAGCAGTGTTGCCAACTTAGCGCTTTAGTCGCTATATTTAGCCACTTTTCAGACCCCTCTAGCACTTTGATTTCTAAAAAGCTCCTAGCGCCAAATCTAGAGACTTTTTTCTGCTACTGGAGACTTTGGAGACAACATCTAAAAGCAGCGAACTCTGCTCTCCAGAGCAAGTAGATTTTGAGACAGCATGAAAAGACACCTGATAACCTAGAGAGGAAAACAACAAGAAGAGAGGGACAAAACCTAAGACAAATAATGTCAGAATAAATAACAATGTCAAATACATAATGTGAAAAAAGTACTTTTTTAAATCATTTTGAGATTATCATAGAACATTATTTTGGGGACTTCTTGTTTAGAGATATAATGAGATGAATTCAGGAAGTCTTCCTGCACTGGAGGATTATTGCACCTATTTTGAGGAAACGCTGCTTTTCGCCTTCAAATAAAGTGCTTAAGATAAGATCGACCTTTTCTTTTTGCTGAAACTGTGTCTCACTTCTTGATAAAATTTCCATAAGATTATCCAAAAACATACTGAAGGAGAAACTTTTTCTAATGGCAAATTATTAAAATCTAACATAAAGGAAAAAGCAGTAATGAATGCTTCAATCTGAGACGAGAACATGAAGAGGAGGATTGTTCGTGCATCTGTGCCTCATTCATTTAGTTTAACTTCACGTTCAGGCAAACATCTGCACAGTCCACCAAATGTTTCCTCTGGTTTATCATCACTAAAAGCTTCTGTGAATTAAGCTCCCATCATTTTATTGACGTCGGAGCTAATGTGGCTCAGAGAGTCGAGTTTCTGCCTGTGCAGGACAGAAATGGGAGAGTGATTTGTTTGCTTGTTTTGAATTTGCATACCAGAACAAATTTTCCTGTCTCATTTTAAAACCTCTCTATTACGCCTCCAACCACCTGCTCCCACCCCACCCCCACTGGTTTCTGCTGATGGCATGAAGAGTCTATTTCGCCTCCTGGCATCTTCAGGAACACGGAGACAGGGTTGGAATCAACATGACATCAGTCTGACGCCTTTGTGAGAAGCTGAGTTTCTAAGCTATGACACGACGACCACATCTTTCTGGTTTCTCATGTTTTACTCTAAGTCACGGCGTAATGAGAGAAATCTGTTTTTATTAGAGACATCTAACCATGCAGAGCAACCTCGACACCCCGGGAAGACAGAAACATAACGCTAACGTCATCGCTGAGGAAAAGAACCGAGTGGCTGCCAAAGTCAGCTTACAGCAATAGTCCCATTAGCAAACAGACACAGAGGGAGCATTAAAGGAACTGGCTGAGAGGCTGTTCATAACTGGCCCACTGGAGTCTGAAATTAGATCTACAGCATAGAGAACGTAAGACGGAAGAACGTGAGTTCAGGAGCGTTCTTCCTGCTTTTGGTCCCGTGATGTCAGGCTGGATAAATTGACTGATTGACTTTATTAATCTTACAGTGGAGAAATTGACTCATTACATCAGCTCAAATAGTCAAAGAAGAAGGTGTCAAAAGAAAAAACAAGGTGCATGGGATATTTACAGTATATACAGTGGATCCACATATGTGAGCTTTATCTTTTTTTATAGTAGGATCATTATACAGGGTTTTTTTAGAGGGTGTTTACATGGGTAATTATATGGATGGATATTCATATTTATATATATATATATATATATATTTTAAACAGGGTGTCAGACATAGAGAAACAGGTTATTGCACAAATTATTAAATTTTCTCTGTTATTCGCAGATGATGTGGTTCTGTTGGCTTCATCAGGGCGTGATGTACAGCTCTCACTGGAGCAGCCGGGATGAGGATCAGTGCCTCCAAATCCGAGACCATGGTCTGGAGCCGGAAAAGGATAGAGTGCCTTCTCCGGGTTGGGGAGGATGTACTGCCCCTAGTGGAGGAGTTTAAGTATCTCGGGGTCTTGTTCACGAATGAGGGGAAGTTGGAGCGGGAGATTGATAGGCGGATTGGTGCGGCGTCTGCTGTGAAGCGTGCGCTTTACTGGACTGCGGTGGTTCAGAGAGAGCTGAGCCAAAAAGCAAAGCTCTGGATTTACCGGCCGATCTACGTTCCTACCCTCATCTATGGTCATGAGCTTTGGGTCATGACCGAAAGAATGAGATCCTGGATACAAGTGGCTGAAATGAGTTTTCTCCATAGTGTGTCTGGACTCTCCCTTAGAGATAGGGTGAGGAGCTCAGTCACCCGGGGGGGACTCAGAGTAGAGCACCTGCTCCTCCACATGGAGAGGAGCCAGTTGAGGTGGCTCAGGCATCTGGTTAGGATGCCTCCTGGACGTCTCCCTGGTGAGGTGTTCCAGGCACGTCCCACCGGGAGGAGACCCAGGGGGAGGCCCAGGACACGCTGGAGGGACTATGTTTCTCAGCTGGCCTGGGAGCACCTTGGGGTTCCCCCGCAGGAGCTGGACCAAGAGGCTGGAGAGAGGGACGTTTGGGCCTCCCTACTGAAGCTGCTACCCCCCCAGACTCGACCCTGGATACAAGGAAGAAGATGGATGATGGATGGATGGATGGATGGATGGATGGATGGATGGATAAATAATAAGATTAATAAAATGAGTCTCAAATAATTTGGAAATTTCAACTACAATTTCATAAAATTAATAAAATAAAAAATATAAATAGAATAAGAAGAACAGATTCTTTATGTTATCAAAGCTGTTTCTTAATTCTGAGATAGAAACACACGATGCTTCTGTTGGTGAGCAAACACTCACATTATCTGCCTGTACGATAACAAAGAACTACTTTAGGTAGATCTATTATTTGACAGTCCAGCAGCAGACATCTTGTTCTTTTCTGTCCTTCATGCGTCCCTCCGTGTCTCTGTTTGTCGTAGCGTAGTTGTGACTCACACGGTTACACTTCCCTGACCTCAGCTGTGAAACCCATCCTCTTTAATCCAGCTCCCCTTTTCTCCATTTTCTCTCTCGTTCCTCCATCCTTCCAGTCTGACTCTGTTGTTACATCTCCTCTACTTTCTCACACCTCCTCCCTGAAGGCCTAACAAGCACCTATCTCCCTCCCTCACACCTCCTTTTCTTTTCTTTCCTCCTGTTGTTCCCTTTGCCTTTGTTCATCCTCTTCCTCTTTCAATTACCTTGTCTGCACAACATCTGGCAGCCTGACCGACCGGCACGTATGCGGTGTGCTTGTTCTGGACCGGCCCGGTTCTTGTCATTCTGAATGGAGCAGCTGCTAATGGATAACAAGGAGCTGTCTTCCCTGAGGACTCAGGGGACAAATGAGAAACACAGTCTGATTACTCTGTCTGAGCTGCTGGGAGGTAACCTGCGACCCTGCAGAAAAACAATCATCACTCGCCAACTATTTCAATCTAATTGCAAAGGATAGATATGAAGCTGCTGTTATTCATATTTACACAGCACTTATCTTAAAATCTTAGGGAAATCATATTCAAATGTCCAATCATTCTGGCTTAAACATGTATATAAATGTCCTCTTTATCAGACAATATTGTCCCAAAAGTTTGAAAATTTCTGTTTTTAAAAAATTCTGTCTTAAAATATGTTTTTTCCGTAATCTTCTGCAGGCCAGTTAGTTCTACATCAGCCTGAACACCTAAATTCAGCCAATCATATATCAACGCTCATCTGTCAATCAAATATTTTCGGTCATAGCATCTTGATTTATATGTTGCAGCTAATATACGCAACGGTTGAAATCAGAAATCAGAATATTTTCCTTTCCCATTGAGTTTCAATTCAATTCCCATCATGTCATCTCAGGTCACTTTCAAGTTCACCAGATCATCCAGTCAGATTGATTCAAAGTTTTCTATCTAAGGAAAACCAGCTGATTGCATCGACTCATTGACTCTTCAGCAATCCCTCACACTAAGCATGCTTGTAGCAACAGTGGAGAGGAAAAACTCCCTTTGAACAGGAAGAAACCTCCAGCAGAACCAGGCTCAGTGTGAGCGGCCATCTGCTGAGGCCCACTGGGGTTCAAGGAGACGGAAGCAGCTCTGATTAATCAAACTTTAGCCCCAATAAAAATGTGTGTTGCACCAATACCGATACCAGTATGGGGCGTGGCCCCGATCCAGCTCTATAATGGTGGTATCGGTATCGGTGAGTACCAACCAATAGGGCACTGATACCATTTTAAGAGGCTAAAGTTTATTCAACTATTGTCACCCATTCCAGGTAGGCAATAAAAAGTTCTACTGGATTCACTTTGTTTTAGTCTTTTTCCTGCTTCACAAAGGTAGGCAGCAGCTTGACATGAAGCCATGATGGTGATTATTTTACATCCAGGTAGTCTGCAGTTCTTCATATATACACACACATCAATTTCAAACAGATGGTATCGGCCGATACTGCACAGCCAGGTATCGGGGTCAAAAAATGACATCAGCACAACACTAATAAAAATCACTTCAGCACCAAAATCATGGAAACTACAGTTTCTACTTGGACCAGTTCAGGGTTAATGCCTGGTTATCCATCCACAGCAGTGTGTCGCAGTGAGCTTGTCGCAGATCTTTTTGATTTCTGCCCAATATTGAAGCGTGGTGTGCGCTACGGCCGAGGCGGAGAGGAAGTGGGGGAAAATTTGTGCAACATCGGAGGGACATGAGGGCCAAAAAGAGGGATCCAGGTGGAAAAAGGGTCCCAGCGTTCTCACGCAGCTCGCTCTTCTAGCTGCTCCATCTTCACCAGTCGTTTTCCACAATGGCGGTCAGACAAAAAACAAGCCTGTAAGGAACCAAACAGGAAATACGCATAGAGTAGAGCGGATGTAGAATTGACCAATCAGTGCCTCCTGTCTGCGGCACTGTCTGCGCTCACCTACAGTTTTGGAGAGGTGCAGCAGAGTGTCTGTGGAAGGGGTGGGGCATATCTGCGTTCACTGCGACACACGCAGACGACCTGGTTTCTGAGCATAAATCAGACGTGAACTCTAAGCTTCCCAGCAGAGGCCAAGCAGATTCACTCTGTCAGGTGTTTGGAGCTGACTAGAGGTAAAACGCTGGCCCCTGCTGCAGCCTGGGGGCCCCTGCCCCCCCCCTCCCTGACTGGCTGCCAGCTGCTGAGCCCACAGCTGACAGACGAAGAGCCTTTTAATCTCAGAACCAAAAAGAAACCTGATAGAAACTCCTTCCAGCGCCTCTTAAAGCCTCTCAGGCTCCTCCGCTCTCCTCCTCAATCTCAAGTTACCTCACTGCTTTTCTCTCTTCTTCTGCTGGACTATTGAATAAATGATGAAACTGGATATGACTCTGCATTTACTCCAGTATTTTGTTTCTCTTCCTTTTACAGCCAGCGTTGCTGCCTCTCAGCTCTCATCCTGACCCAAGCAGCTAAATAAATGATGAGATTTTAGTTCCTCATACAACCGTTGCTTTAATCTCATTTATTTCATCTTCTTTCCATCTCCTAATTGCTGCTGGACCTTTCCAGATGTACATGGCCACTGGTTTCCCTCCAGTCAGCCCACTGGGTTGAACGTAAAAAGAAAAACTAAAACTGCTTCATATTTGATCTTCTTCCTCTTCATCAGGGAACATTAGTTACAGACATGCAGCTCTTTAACCCATAAATATTTACACATCTTCTCTGCTTCTTCTGGTTTTCTGTGAACAGTCATCCAGTGTTTGAGCAGGAAAGTCCATGCAGCTGATAAACTGCCATCCTTCATTAGCCTCAAGCGTTAGCACGGGGTAACTGTGAATAAAAACCTTTGCGTGGATGTCTGAATGTGGAAATGTTGTTCAGTAAACATATAGATTTAAGATGTAAAGTATTTAAATGTTGGTATTTTTTTACTTTATTACCTCCTATTTTGTGATTTGTATTTGTGAATTTGTGGTACTCATGAATTTGTAACGAATTCATGTCAAATTTGTGATTTGTACATTTTTTATTTGTACTCCGAAATACATGATCTGTGCACTTACTTTTATGAACATTACTTGTGTTTTTAACGCACACATTTGTGACTGCTACTCGTAAATTTGTGTACCCATTCATTTGTTGATACTCGTACATACGTGATCTGTAACGGTAAATTTAAGATTTAGAATCATAAATTTGTAATTGTAAATTTGTAATCATTAAATGAATTCACATAAGATTTGTTATTTTTACTTGATGTGTTCACTTACATTTTGGAATATTACTTGTGTGTTTTTTTTAGTGTTACACCGATGCCATTTTTTTTGGCCCTGATACCTGGCTGTGCAGTATCGGCCGATACCATCTGTTTGAAATTGATGTGTGTGTATATATGAAGAACTGCAGACTACCTGGATGTAAAATAATCACCATCATGGCTTCATGTCAAGCTGCTGCCTACCTTTGTGAAGCAGGAAACAGACTAAAACAAAGTGAATCCAGTCGAACTTTTTATTTTCTACCTGGAATGGGTGACAATAGTTGAAGAAACTTTTGGCTCTAAAATGGTATCAGTGCCCTATTGGTTGGTACTCACCGATAACGATACCACTATTATAGAGCTGGATCGGAGCCCCGCCCCATACTGGTATCGGTATTCGGTGAAACACAATTTTTTTTAACGCACACAATTGTGACTGCTACTCATAAGTTTGAGTACTCTTACATTAGTTTATACTCATACAAATTTGATCTGTGATTGTAAATTTTAGATTTATAATCATTCATTTGTAATTGTAAATTTGTGATCATTACCCATATGATGATTTGTACTTGCTAATTTGTAATCTGTACTCATGAATTTGTGAAAATTTCACGTAAAATTTGTTATTTGTTCTTCAAATTCATCATCAGGTCACTTAAATTTTTGAACATTACTTGTGTGATTTTTTTAACGCACACATTTGTGAATGCCACTCGTAAATTTCTGCACCCATACATTTGTTTAAACTCCTACATTTTTGATCTGTAATCGTAAATTTAAGATTCATAATCGTACATTTTTATTGTAAATTTGTGATCATTACCCATAAATTTTGGATTTATACTTCTGTTGTTGCAAAGCTGTGATTTCTCACAGATGATTTCACGTTGACAAGAAAATAATACAAACCTAAAATTCATTCAAGTTCATTGAATTACATTTCTACATTCAGACACCCACCCATGTCTTTGAATTGACAGTTCTTACTCCATGTCTTAGCTAGTATTATGTTCTTATATTTGCTTGCAACTTGCAAAATATGAAAACATTTTAATAACCTGAGCCTTAAACTAATCAATTAGTCATTACATTTCCTTGTTACCATAAATGAAACTTGTATGTTGCATTAATGTTCTGCATTAATTAAAAATTGTCAAATCTAATCATACGAGTTTTTATAGCTGTTAATCCTGGATTAAAATAATTTGAGCTTCAAATCCAGGACTTTCTCATAATGGAGCAGAAAAAGCCCAAAATAAAACGGTTTGACTTCTGCTGTCTATCTGTGCAGCAGCTGATTTAGTCCCTGATAAACAGGCGGTGGGAGGTGAGACAGCGGCCCTGGATGTTGAGTCCACAGGGATTTCCACTTTATCATTACAGCAGATTAACTCCCACTCAGCTGCTCTCATGTGCATTCAGCTAATCACTGCCTCGGCGTCCAGGAGAAGTTAAAGATCCTTTCCTGAGGTGCTGTTATATAAACCAAAACGTTCTGAAAAGTAGAATAATTAATAAGTTGTTGTTTCTGCTCATTTTTAGCAGAAATGAAAAATTCAATAGCACTATTAGGTAAATATTAAACTAAAGACAAAAGAAACAAAAGAATAATCCCGATTGATGCAGACTCCATCCTCTCTCCCTAAGGACTGAAATGATTCATCAGAATAATCGTAATCAATCAGTTATTAAAAAAGCCATTATTTACTCAAGTAATGGTACACAAACTGTGAAACACACAATTTACTGAAAGAATAACCTGCTAACAGTTACGTATTAAAAAACTACAAAAAATATAAATATTTTCAATTTAAGGGGTCAGAGGTCATCGTGCGACCATTTCAGATGATGCAACCGGCATGCGTTACATAAGCTAGCTCTGTTATTCTTATTTTCTATTCTGTTTGGTGATTTTATTGGTAAATTTCAATAAAACAAAAGGCTAAATCTGAAGAGCAAAGGCTTTGCCTTCTGCAGAAGGTCTCCAATATTGTAATTAAGCATATTGGTCTGACCAGATTCCCTCTTATGAGTGGAAAAATGCATTTTTGCATCTGCGGTGTGGGGAGGTGTTATCCGGTCCAGTGCAGTGTGGTCCGGTGCTGAGCGATGCAGTGCAGTGAGGTGTGGTCTAGCCCGGTGCAGTGTGCTGTGGTCTGTTGCAGTGTGGTCTGGTGCAGTGCGGTCTGGTGCAGTGCGGTGTGGTCCGGTCTAGTGTTTTGTTGTCCGGTGCAGTGTGGTGTGCTCTGGTCTAGTGTTTTGTTGTCTGGTCTAGTGTTTTGTTGTCCGGTCTAGTGTTTTGTTGTCTGGTCTAGTGTTTTGTTGTCCGGTCTAGTGTTTTGTTGTCTGGTCTAGTGTTTTGTTGTCCGGTCTAGTGTTTTGTTGTCTGGTCTAGTGTTTTGTTGTCCGGTCTAGTGTTTTGTTGTCTGGTCTAGTGTTTTGTTGTCCGGTGCAGTGTGGTGTGCTCTGGTCTAGTGTTTTGTTGTCCGGTCTAGTGTTTTGTTGTCCGGTCTAGTGTTTTGTTGTCTGGTCTAGTGTTTTGTTGTCCGGTCTAGTGTTTTGTTGTCTGGTCTAGTGTTTTGTTGTCCGGTGCAGTGTGGTGTGCTCTGGTCTAGTGTTTTGTTGTCCGGTCTAGTGTTTTGTTGTCCGGTCTAGTGTTTTGTTGTCTGGTCTAGTGTTTTGTTGTCCGGTCTAGTGTTTTGTTGTCCGGTCTAGTGTTTTGTTGTCCGGTCTAGTGTTTTGTTGTCCGGTCTAGTGTTTTGTTGTCTGGTCTAGTGTTTTGTTGTCCGGTCTAGTGTTTTGTTGTCCGGTCTAGTGTTTTGTTGTCTGGTCAAGTGTTTTGTTGTCCGGTGCAGTGTGGTGTGCTCTGGTCCAGTGTTTTGTTGTCCGGTCTAGTGTTTTGTTGTCCGGTGCAGTGTGGTGTGCTCTGGTTTAGTGTTTTGTTGTCCGGTCTAGTGTTTTGTTGTCCGGTGCAGTGTGGTGTGCTCTGGTCTAGTGTTTTGTTGTCCGGTCTAGTGTTTTGTTTTCTGGTCTAGTGTTTTGTTGTCCGGTGCAGTGTGGTGTGCTCTGGTCTAGTGTTTTGTTGTCCGGTCTAGTGTTTTGTTGTCCGGTCTAGTGTTTTGTTGTCCGGTGCAGTGTGGTGTGCTCTGGTCTAGTGTTTTGTTGTCCGGTCTAGTGTTTTGTTGTCCGGTGCAGTGTGGTGTGCTCTGGTCTAGTGTTTTGTTGTCCGGTCTAGTGTTTTGTTGTCCGGTGCAGTGTGGTGCAGTCCAGTGCTGTGTGGTCTGGCCCAGTGCATTGTGCTGTGGTCCGGCTCTGTGTGGTGTGTTTCGGTGTGGTCAGATGCAGTCCTGTGCGGTGTAGCCTGGTGTGGTGTGGTCAGATGCACACCGGGGTGGTCCAGTGTGGTTTGTTGTGCTGTGATGTGGTGTGGTATAATCAATGAGGCCACACAGATCAACGGAATGAAAAAGGACGTTTAGTCGGAGGTTGCAGCAGCCTGATGTCAATGGGTGGGGAACACATGAGCCAAGCCGGGAAAAAGAACAGAGAAGCTATTGGCGGACATCTATACACCACACACATTCATGAAAACCTGCTCTGTTCTCAGTTATTTGTTCAAAAATATTTAATCCTTTATTGCTGGTATACTGCAGATCCACCCTGAACTGGTTTGGCACAGATCACTCCCCCCCCCAAAGCAAATATTGGTCCCTGCTTGCCCCCCCATGAACATTTTCTGGCTCCATCACTGACTAGGAACAGCGTGAACCCACATGAGTCGCCCTGATTAACCTAAAGCTCTGCTGAGACCAGAATGGGTCAGAACCAGAACCTTCATTTGCAGAAGTTCTGAAGAAGTCTGGGTCTGTGCTACAGGGGTCAACATAAATCATGGCTACCTGAGCCCTGCACCTGCAGCAGCGCCCTCATGGAGGGCAGCTGGTCAGCAAAGAGAGCAGAGCCTCCATCCTCCATGTTTTTCAGTAGCCTTCCCCCCCTGCATGTGTTTCAAACATGCTGGCTCTGCAGCGTTAGCAGCTGAAAACAAACTAGGCTTCCTATTTAGTTCTGATAAACTTGGTGGATCCTGCAGCTCAGCAGCTGCTGTTGAGGATTTTCTTTAGCATCAAAGCTGCACTGCTTCCCCCTGAACTCTGACTGGAAGAGTTTTATATTCTTGATATTTTCACCTTGCAGATCTTTTTTCAGATATTATTTAGCTGTGCGAACTCTTTAGCGGACCTTCTTTCAGAGCAGCATTCTAACACAGCATAAAGCCCCACAGCTCCTGTCAATCCATCTGTCCTTCTCTTTCTTTCCTCACTGCCGTCTCCATTTCTCCCTCAGTCTCTCTTTCATTCCCTCTTTGTGTTCTTATCTGATGAAGTGAATAATTCATGTCTATTCTTCAAGGAGGCTCTCAGTTCTACCTCCTGGTGTTTTCTTTTAAACTGCAGCAGGTACAGGTGTGTGAGAGTCTGAAAAGGTCGAATTACAGATTCCAGTGCTTTTATTTGACTCATCTGCTCAGACAGTCTCACTCTGATGGACACAGTTTGCAGAACATAAAACATCTCAAAGGCTAAAGTCTCCAAATAATCCTGAAGGAAGTCAGCATCACTTTGTTGTCCTTTTTAACGAGAAGGAAATTAAAGACTTTACCTCCTTGGTCAGTTTGTGTCACAGACTGAATAACAGACAGAAGATACAGAATCTCACTGATTAACAAGGCATAAAAATATGATCTGAGTGGAAAAAAATCCATGTGTTTATCTGGCAAAAATGTATGTCCTTGATGAACTGAAGTGTTTTTTCTTGGGAATTAGTAAATCTTTGTGTTTGAGAAAGTTCTTTGTGTAGGGGTGGGTTAGTTCCAGTGGGGGATTTACCATTAGGCAATACTAGGCAGTTGCCTAGGGCCCCAAGTTCCTGGGGGCCCCATAAAACTCTGTTTACATGTATGGTTAATACAACTATTCTTTATTTTTGCACATTAATTATGTTGTTGATAAAAATGCTTTGGCTAAAATGCCATCAGAACGCTGATAATATTAAGTGTGTCTCAGCCCCCCCCTTCAGTGTCCACCATATTGGATCAGTCCATTTGCTGCACATGTTCAGAAAGGTCCAAACAGACAGCAGCAAACCATTTGAAAACAAACCATGCAAAGAGCAGTGTTGCCAACTTAGCGCTTTAGTCGCTATATTTAGCCACTTTTCAGACCCCTCTAGCACTTTGATTTCTAAAAAGCTCCTAGCGCCAAATCTAGAGACTTTTCTCTGCTACTGGAGACTTTGGAGACAACATCTAAAAGCAGCGAACTCTGCTCTCCAGAGCAAGTAGATTGGTAACCCCGCCTCCTGCTCTCCTCTATCTTGTCTGCTGTCATGATTCATGCAGCTATTATTTCATCCAAATGAAAAATGGAGAACAGATAAGCAGATCATGGCTTGTCTACAGTGAAAAGAAGGACTGGGTTATTTACTTTGGCCTTTTTGGAAACACAGGAAGGAGCAATCAGCTAAGTGAGCTTAGTGCTTGGAAAAAATCTTTCATTCCTTTAGAGACAGCATGAAAAGTCAGCTGAGTACAAAACATAGAGAGGAAAACAAGAAGAAAAGGGACAAGAAGAGAGGGACACAACCTAGAACAGATAATGGATGTCTATTCTATTAACATTTCTACATCTGGAGTATTGATCTGTCCTATGTGTTGTCTTCTAGATTCAGAGGGCCCCCTGCCTGTCTTTGCCTAGGGCCCCAAATTTCCTAAATCCGCCCCTGGTTAGTTCCAAAGGAGAGTGTTTGTATTGGGAATTGCTGTATAGATGTATGTACTGAGCTTTGCCCAATCAGAGCTCTATCTCTCCGTTAAATTAATTTGAACCTTTTTTCTTGCAAGAAATGCTTCTGTCTCAGCTTCCTAACTCCACAACATCCTCCATCAATGGTAATTTAGTGGGTCGACTCGGCTCTGATCCCACAGCATGCCGATCAGAGCCGAGGAGATTTTAACGTGGGTCACTTACCGAGTTGTTTGACCCGAGTAGACACGTGTCATTGAGCTGTTCCCATTGTCACTAAAAGCCCATTGTTCCCAAGTTTAAACGAGTTTATCAGCAAATGGGAAAGGGGTATGACACAGTTTTTTGTTTTTTTTTTAACAATGAACTAAAGCTTTTGCTTTTTTCATTAATCGTGTTGCAGCCATCTTTGCAGAGCACCTGTAACTCGCTCACTAACAGGACTTGAAAAGAAAAAATGTATATGCAATGCAGAACCTCTTTTTTACCCTGGGAAAAATAGAAAGCTAGATACAGTAGTAGCCATTAAAAAATTCCCCACTTTCCTTAATGGGCCCTTGGTTGGTTCTTGGTTGGTTCTTGGCTGGTCCCCTAAAATTCCTTTTTAAAAATCTAAAATATTCTTTCTGTCATGTTTTGTGGACATTAAGATCTAAAGAGAAGCGCCATCTCCTGGTCAGACCCTACATTTCAGTGAAAGGGTGGAGTCGGAGTAAAAAAATATGCAAGAGGGGGGTCACTGCAGTAGCCTCGTGAGACCATCCTGATCTCGCGAGCTTTCAAGATTTCACTCACTAATCAGTCTGGAGACTCTCCGTTAAAGAAAATTTGGAGCACTTCACCAAACGAACGTCCAATCAGCGTTGGCTTTGAGGCAGGTTGAGGTGTGACGCAACGAGAAGCGCGACAATTCAGTCTAAAGAACATGGCGGCTTCAGCCGATGAAACTAGCGTCAGCGTGGCTATCGAGCAAGTTTTATCGGAATTACAGAGTATTTCTTCACTGAAAGAAGAGCAAAACACTGCTCTGGAGGCTTTTCTCAGAGGAAAAGATGTTTTTGCTCTTCTCCAGACTGGTTTCGGCAAGAGTAGCCTGGCTTGTGGTTGTGTTTTCTTCGTCGCTCTGTTAGTACGTCATATGCTTCGTTGATCTGATTGGTTTATTTGGCCCGTCTATCACCAACATAGGCCAATCAGCTAACCAGTATTTTCGCCCCTTCCCAAAATTACTTCAACGGAAGGTTTCCAGATGGATATGCGGAGCAAATCCATCTGGCAGAGTCAGGTTATCACTGCAGTGGAAGGAAGTTGGAAGAGATTTTGCTGCCATTCGGCTGGCTATAGACTGGCAAAGGGCCATTTTGTATGGCTGCTAATGTATGACATTTTTTGTTGAATTAAAGAGGTAAGTGAGACACTTTGCCAATGCACCAAGACATTTTAATTTGAAATAACAAAAAACAATTGCATTGTCAAATTTGAAGTACATTTTATCACATTATTTTATTGTAAGATCAAAAATGCTCATTTCATTGGCAAATCACCTGAAATTAAGGGTTAATACATTTAATTTAAGAAATGTTGACATTTTTCTAGATGGTTTGGGAATGTAGGCCTGATATTTGGTAGAGATCTTCTCTTTGCTGAAGTTATAGTTTAATACGTCCATAAAAAGTCTGTGCCTGTTGGCCAGAGGGGGCAGAGGGAAACAGCAGTGAAGGTTATCCTGGAACGACTGTGAACCAGATGTTATTTGGTGCCAAGAAAGGATTTATGGCTGTTTGATAATTTAGCAAAATGTCATCACAGCGTTTTTTTCTGCTTCGCTGCATCTCGTGGCTAATCTCCCCTGCAGATCCTCGCTCACTTCAAAAGAGTCGTCTCAGCATCCTTAAATGCTTCTGTCCCGAGACGAGCGGAGTTTGTTTCTGTTTCCATCTGCCTCTCTGTCTCCCAGGCACACTTTCACAAATACAGCCGCTGTGTGACTTCAGCAAATGTAATCATCTGCATACATATGGTGCTTCACCAGGAACACCACGCGGCCCGCGGCACACATCGAACCTCCTCGTCCACCATGAAAAGGTGGAGCTGAGATTAGAATCTCAGCCGCTCCACACCGTCGATACGGCCTCCAGTAAAAATGAATATTCATCCCAGTTTAGAGCCGGGTCATGAATATTTATAGTGGTTAACACCAGAAATGCAAATGAGCTAGACTACCCAGATGGCTTCAGATCTCAACATAATGATCACACAGACACACAGAGACGCTCAAAGGAAACAGAAGCACACACACACACACACGGTGATGGCCGCCATCCAGAAGGGAAGGATGTCAACATTAGGATAGAAGCAACAGGATTCTGTATCTGGACGATTCTCCACTAAGACCAGTTTTCCTTTGGCAGAAAAAGGAAACAAATGTCTCAGATCTGAGTCATCACCGTTCAAAGCAAAGGCGTCTGGCCAATAGAATACATTTTTAAACTAAAATTTAAAATATTTAGAAATATATTAATATATTTTTAGATAAACATTTAATCTTGAATGACTAGTAAAGCTTTATTCCATTTTTCATCGGGTTGGTGGCGTATTTCTGTCCTAGGATGCAAAAATCTTTGCCCATTGCCTCGTTAATAGTTGTCCATGAAGCTCCTCTGTATTTGCTCACCACCTCCTGCCACACTGCAGACATTTTGCGGCTGATTGACAAGTCGAGTTGGATGACTGACTGCAACGAGGCTAACTGCATGCAACGAGGCTAACTGCATGCAACGAGGCTAACTGCATGCAGCGAGGCTAACTGCATGCAACGAGGCTAACTGCGTGAAACGAGGCTAACTGCGTGCAACGAGGCTAACTGCGTGCAACGAGGCTAACTGCATGCAACGAGGCTAACTGCATGCAACGAGGCTAACTGCGTGAAACGAGGCTAACTGCGTGCAACGAGGCTAACTGCGTGCAACGAGGCTAACTGCATGCAGCGAGGCTAACTGCATGCAACGAGGCTAACTGCGTGAAACGAGGCTAACTGCGTGCAGCGAGGCTAACTGCGTGCAGCGAGGCTAACTGCGTGCAGCGAGGCTAACTGCTTCCCTGCCTCCTTTTTCAAAGGTCAGCATCTGATCCAGCCTGGATAAAGACAGCTAGGACTGATTTAAAGCACTTTGTAGAAAAGGCAAAGAAGAATGAACAATCTGGGATTCACATGGAAAACAATAGAATATAGTCGACTTTTTCTACATGTTTGTTCATTTGCATAGCTGCTCTAAAATAAAAAAAATCTCAGAATTTTTTTCTAGGATTGTGACAATATTGGACCATGCAAAACACAGATTTACCTTCACAGCCTCAGAAGGGCAAGATTTATGTACAAAAAATAGACATGGACATTAAATTATGTTTTGTTTTTATAATGCTTTTTATTGTTGGTATTCATATAAATATGCTGGTGTGATAACTTGGTATATGTTCGATTGTTTTTTATATGCCTATTTTGAATTTCTTTTCCATTTTGTGTTATATTTCAACGAAGTTGTATTTTTTGAGTTACTCTCTGTCTCCCCCTTGTTCCAGTCTCCTTCCCCCTTAGCTCCCTTCTAGTTCCTTTTAACCACACCTGCTCCCTATCAGCTGATTTGCTCATTTCTTGTTCTGTCTCCTATATATACTCCTCCTCTGCAGTTCCTCATTGCTGGATTCTCTTGAATACTTCACTCCTCGTGTAGTTTCTCCCTGGTATCTCCTAATTTTTGGTTACCTGCTTATTATTCCTGGATTTGTGCTTCTGTTCAGGGGGTTACCATAAAACTCCGTTTCCATGTATGGTTAATGTTCCACCATATTGGATCAGTCCATTTGCTGCACATGTTCAGAAAGGTCCAAACAGACAGCAGCAAACCATTTGAAAACAAACCATGCAAAGAGCAGTGTTGCCAACTTAGCGCTTTAGTCGCTATATTTAGCCACTTTTCAGACCCCTCTAGCACTTTGATTTCTAAAAAGCTCCTAGCGCCAAATCTAGAGACTTTTTTCTGCTACTGGAGACTTTGGAGGCAACATCTAAAAGCAGCGAACTCTGCTCTCCAGAGCAAGTAGATTGGTAACCCCGCCTCCTGCTCTCTTCTATCTTGTCTGCTGTCATGATTCATGCAGCTATTATTTCATCCAAATGAAAAATGGAGAACAGATAAGCAGATCATGGCTTGTCTTTTATAAATCTTAAAAAAAAAAAAAGCTTTTAATCTTTAGTTGTGTTAGAGGTATAGCGGAGGAGGTTCTCTTTCCGGGAGGATCATCAAAATGAGTGGTCCTCCTGACTGTCAATCATTCTGGTGATATGTTTACATAAGGCCGTCCTACGTGCTCGTCCCCATTTTCACTTACAGGTGTTTCAGGGCATCCAGACATAATAAATATAAAACTATTAAGAATAAGTCTATAAGTTCCCTTATCGTTCTTATTTCAATCTGTTTTCTCATCAGTGTGTGAGGGGAGGCATAACGCCGGTGGTGTGTCTGACATAGTGGAAAAAATTAAAATCTTTTGGAAAGTAAGCTTGGATGAACGCATGCACGGGGGGAAATAGGCTCGTGCACGCTCTCGCACGTTTATTAGGCGTTCCCTCTCAGGAGCGGGTACTGGCTTGTGCAGTTGTGGAGAGGACGGTTCTTTTAAAACAAATCATGTACATCCTCCACTATACCTTTAACTCTTTTAGGGCTGAAACAATTAATCGGATTAATTCATTATTGAAATAATAATCAGCTAATTTAGTAATCAATTAATATATAACTGGAGTATACAGACTGAAAAACATGCCTATCGCTGACATGGCGACCCACTTAGAGCAGCAATTATATTAAAATTATAAAAACAATATGTAAACATTTTGCATTTAGTAAAAATCTTTTTCATTTGCACTGGAAAAACGATCTAGAAATAAGCAAAAATGTCTTAAATTAAGTGTATTTTTCCTTACTTTGAGTAGCTAAATGAGATAGTTTGCCAATGGAATGTGTATTTTTACTCTTAAAATAAGATCATTAGATCAAATGCACTTGAAATAAGACAATGCAATTGTGTTTTCCTATTTTAAATGTAAATTGTCTTGTTCCATTGGCAAAATGTCTCTTTTACCTCCTCAATCTAAGAACAAATGCACTTATTTTAAGAAAAAATGACTTATCTGGATTTCTATTTTCCAGTGTGGATCTGCTCTATATTCCAGAACTCCTTAATTGGAAAAGTTTTAGTTTTTTCTTTAAGGAACCTTTCGCTATCTGATTATTAATCAAACAAATTAGTAATCGAGAGATTTGCAGAATAATCTTTAGTTGCTGCACTAATTTCTTTTTCTCTGTCTGCCTGGCTGTGTGTTTCCTGGACGGGGCCGCCTGTGGAGCTGGTTGACAGTTGCCTTTTGTATCTATGCTTCTTTTTCTATGTCTGCTTCTGTCTCCTTGAACCCCAGTGGGCCTCAGCAGATGGCCGCTCACACTGAGCCTGGTTCTGCTGGAGGTTTCTTCCTGTTTTTCCTCTCCACTGTCGCTACAAGCATGCTTAGTGTGAGGGATTGCTGACGAGTCAATGAGTCGATGCAATCAGCTGGTTTTCCTTAGATAGAAAACTTTGAATCAATCTGACTGGATGATCTGGTTGAACTGGAAAGTGACCTGAGATGACATGATGTGAATTGGCGCTATAGAAATAAACTGAATAGAATTGAATTCTCTTTTATATTTTTTATTTTTACACCTGGGCCCAGAAGCGGCATTTTAAAAACTGATCACAGATTTTCATTAACATGTTCACTCAGTAATATAATGAATAACAGGGAGCAGCTTAGCTCCTCTGAGGTAAACATACTTACTGCATATATATTTACTAACGGCTTATTGCTGTTAAAGCAGACGAGCTGATGTTAGAGAGATAAACAAGTTATCTGCTGCTAGTGGGACTGCAGTCAGGTTGTTTCAGACAGAGGGAGAAACGCGTAGCAGTCCTTTCACCATTAATGCTTTCAGATGCTGGAGATAATGTCCAAACATCATGCCTGATCCATCCCGTTAAGAGGAATTCATGTCCAGGATGTAGCAGCAGGTGGGGGAAGGGGGGACACTGTGACCACTGCAGCGCTGGAAAGTAATTAATAAATAAGTAAAAATATCTTAAATTAAAGGTATTAACCTGTAATTAAAGTAGGTAAATGAGATGATTTACCAATGGAATGAGGATTTTTACTCTTAAAATACGATATTTAGGTAAAATTCACTTGACATAAGACAATGACATTGCGTTGTTTTTATTTTAAATGTAAATCATCTTTTTCTATTGACAAAGTGTCAGTTTTACCTTCTCAACTCAAGATCACATGCACTTATTTTAAGAAAAAAATAACTTAATTACATTTAGATTTTTTTCCAGTGTGCCAATGGAATGAGTATTTTCATAAGTAGATAATATAATTGTTTTTATTTTACACTGCAAAAACAAAATAGAAATAAGTAAAAATAATTGTTAAATTAAGCCTATTTATCCTTAATTTAAGTAGGTAAATAATAGGGGTGTAAATCACATCCATCATGGCGATTCGATTCAGTATCGATTTCCTGACCCAACGATTCGATTCGATTAATCGGTTAATTTTTTTTTTTTTTTTTTTTTACACCTTACAGGCTAAACAAAGTTTCAAGTTTGAAATAAATCAATGAAAGCTGTAATATCATTATGCATTTTCTTTAGAAACAACAGCAAATAACAGAAGTAGAAAAGTTGCATCAAAAAATACTGCACAATATCAGCGTAATGAGTTCAATGCAATACCTCGGCTCCAGAGAAACTGTCCAACATATTTTTTTAGAATGTAATAAATATACGCAGGAAAGATAGATGTTGCTTAGAGAGTTAGACAGGAATAAAAATAAACTAGATATAAGGGAATTGTTTCAAAGGTAATCTGGGGATGTCGTTTTTGGTAGTATTTTTAATTTTCTAAGAAGAACGGGTATTTTAGGGAGAATATAATAGTTTGTCTGGTCCATACTCCATTCTGGAAGGTGGCGGTAATGCACCTATAAGTTGTTTGTCAACCGCCATTAAAAAAAAGAAGAAGAAGAAGGCTCCAGAGTGACGACGTCACCGCCCCCTTGAGAGACGCTCCGCTGCTCCTCTCCCAGATTGTAGCTGACCGCAGACAGTTCAGCAGACAGGAGGCTGGCTTGTTTTGATTTTATGACCGAAATTGCGGAAAACAACTCGTGAAGTTTGACCCGCTAGAAGAGTGAGGTGCGCGAGAACGCTGGGACCCTTTTTCCAGCTGAATCTCCGCTCTTTTTGGCCCTCATGTCCCTCCGTCGTCGGACTAAACTCGTCCCCATTTCCTCGCCGCCTCGGCCGTATCTAGACCCACAGTGTGTAGCTCAGACCACGCTTCAATATTGAGCATAATTTAAAAATGTCTGTGTCAAGCTCACTGTAACACACTGCTGTAAGAGTATAACCAGGAAGCGCGGTAGGAGGGCAAAATAGGTTTAGCGCCACCGCAGCACGGGAGGGAGAATTACGGCAGGAGCAAATGGATAAAAATAGACCGGAGGGGAAAAAAAACATGAATCGATTCTCTTGCGGACGTGTCGATGCATCGGATTGTCGGCTTTTGGATCGATGCATCGATACAAAACGATTATTATTTATACCCCTAGTAAATAAGATGATTTGCCAATAGAAAGAGTAGTTTTACTCTTAAAATAAGATAATTTGCACTTAAAATATGCACTTAGTTTAACAGTAAATTGTCTTGTTCTATTGGCAATAGTCTTACATTCATCCTCAATTTAAAAAAAAATTATCTTATTTTAAGAAAAACGGACTTATGTAGAATAATTTTTTTGCAGTGAACCATCTCTCAACCCTCGGATCACGACGACTTTAAAGTCTATGAATTGAATTAAAGCAAACGTGGGAAGTTAATGCAAACTGCTCTGTTTTGGTTCTATCACCTCTAATTCTATGGCGTCTTTAAGGTTGAACGTTTTTTTAAAGCTTCACAGGAAAAAAGAATTTCGGTCTGGTCTTCCTGTTTTTGTTTCTTCACCAAAGAATCCGCCGTACGGCACTGAGAACCACTGGAATGTCCTCTGAGACAAAGCCTCCCTAACAGGCTTATCTGTGTGTGCTGTCAGTGAGCGTGCACGTCGCTGTGAGCGGCGCTCCAGGTGATACATATGACACATCCAATGCAACCGCAGGGATAAACACGCAGCAAAGGATTAAGGCCAACTAGCTTGTTGTCCGTAAGCTCAACATCACCTGAGATCAGCCTGTTTACGGACTTCACTGCAGACTGATAGTTGCCTTTATGCACCTCTATGCTAAAAATCTAACCAAGTTTTAACCCTGAAACAA
Organism: Cyprinodon diabolis; assembly: GCA_030533445.1. Lineage (NCBI taxonomy): Eukaryota > Metazoa > Chordata > Actinopteri > Cyprinodontiformes > Cyprinodontidae > Cyprinodon > Cyprinodon diabolis. Next base: position 1,489,076 of record CM060080.1, on the reverse strand, counting down.
GCAGAGGTGGATGAAAAAAAAACTAATATAGCGGCCTTTAAACTGGAATGGTCTCTGTGACTCCATCATGTTCAGCTCTCCTCTCTGAGGAACGGAAAGAAAGGAGCTAAAAACAATAAAAACTGAAAAAACAATCAGGATTTTTTTATTTTAACTAAATGTTTGAATACAGAAAATCTATGAGGGATGCAAAGTTGATTAACCTTATTGATCAATTAGCAGTTAATTGATAAGCAGCCATTTCCCTAGAAACCTGAGATTTCTATTTTATTAACAGGGGATCAATATTTGTGGTACCAAAAATAGACCTATTATTTTAACAGTTTATTAAAAGGTGATTAGATAAACAAATGCATGTTTTCTTACACATTGAATTCATTTATTTATATGATCTAACAAAACAGCTGTTCAGTGGGGCAGTGGGTAGCACTGCTGCCTTGCAGCAAGAAGGCTTTGGGTTTGATTCCCTGAGCATGCCCGGGTTCTCTCCGGGTACTCCGGCTTCCTCCCACAGTACATAAACATGACTGTTAGGTTAATTGATTTGTCTCAATTCTCGTTAGGTGTGGTGTGTTAATGGTTGTTTGTCTCTCTGTTGCCCTGCGATGGACAGGCAACCTGTCCTGGGTGGACCCCGCCTCTCGCCCATAGACAGCTGGAGATAAGCACCTCTCACAATCCCACTCGGGACAAGTCCATCCATCCATTATCTATCATCAGATAATGGATGGATGGATCTAACCTAACAGGAACCTATCCTGTTCCTGCTAACTGCTAGGATGTCTTCTTCTGTCCTGTTCCACTCGTTTAGCATATTGTCCTCCACATTTCTCGTTCTGCTGCTACTCCATCAGCTAAATGGGCCCATTTAGGAGAACTGAAGAAGTTTATTCAAATTTTTGATTCTTTAACGAAACCACAAAAAGTTCATTCTGGATCCTTGGATCCATTAAAAAATGGAAATAATCCAGAACGTACTCTGGATCCAATCTTTTCTAATCTGGCATAGATCCGGTCTGGGATTACTTCTCTTGCTAATGCGAATGCGGCTCTGCTTAAGTATGAAAATTGGTGCCCTCTAGTGGCAGTGTGACATTATAACACTGAAAGATAATACGACTTAAGTGGAAGTTATCATTTTATCACATGAAAGAATTTTCTAATAAACCATTAATTGCTTACAGTCCCTGAATGCAACACCTGTAAATATTTGATCTATGCATGTAGAGGATGTTTATTTAATAAAAAGAAAAAATTCTATTCTAAATACCATTTTGTTTCTGTTTCAAAATTATTTTTTGTTTCTAAAAAATATGTTTAATTTAACAAACACTAAGGCCTCAATTTAGCTCCATAGAAAGACCGGATGTTGATCAGGAAGCTGGAGGAGTCTGCAGACTTTGCCTGACATGAGGAATGATGCAGATTCAGGGAAGGTTAGTCAAACCAAGAACAATCAATCAAGGCTTGGAGCGTCTGCTGCATCGCGCCGCAGCGACCAAAGCAGCTGCAGCATCTGATTTGTTTTATTGTGCAGTCAGAATAAGGTCGAGCTGAGAGACAAGTAGGTCAAAGGCTGTGACTCACAGATGATACCTGGAAGTCGTCTGACCCCCCATAACACATGGGGGGGGGGTGGAGCACAGCTGCATTCACTCATTCACAATGGATTGATGAAAACATGACTGCTTCACTGTGTTCAATGATCCCATTTTATTAACATTTCCTCTTTTATTTTTGATTGAATTTATTCCATGGTAAAATATCTCTGAGCTGCTCGAGAGGCTCACATGTTTTTCTTTTGTTTTGTTATGACTTTATTAATTTACTTATATTTGCTTTTTATTAAGTGTTCGAAATAAATGATCAATAAACAATAAAATAAACAATACTGTGAACCGATATTTTTGACCCGGGTAGACGCCTGTCAGTGAGCTGTTCCCACTGCCACTAGAAGCCCATTGTGTTTAAACCGGTTTATCAGCCAGTGGGAAAGGGGGATTGATGACACTTATCCTGCATGTTTTATGTGATCAACAGGCTTCTGCAGCACCTAAACGCTAAAACCTGCCTTTAGCTGACAGAGCGACCCACTAAGAGCAGTAATTATCCTAAGATAGTAAAAAATATAAAAACATTTTGCATTTAAGATCAAATAAATGTTCTGTCAATCTGCTCTATCCAGAACTCCTCCGGTTTTAAGTCTAAAAAAATCTACTTTAAGGAAGCTTTGGCTCTCCGATTGTTAATCGAAAAATAACCAACAGATGAATCAATGTGTAAAGTACTTGCCAGTTGAACCCTTATCTCAATATCAATATAAGAAATTCATCCATTAAATAATCTAATCACTGTGACCAAAGTACCTATTTCCATCCCTAAACCATTATAGCCTGCTAGGCTACATCCCATAAAACATTAATAACCACTTTACTGGGAGAACGGATTGGTTTCCAGTCCTTCCATTTTTTTGCTTATCTGATGTCATCATCGTTATGCTCAGAGGGAAAGATGATCGCATCCTGTTTTCTCTATCTGAGTTGTGTGGTTCTTTAGCTGCAGGCATGCAAACAGTTAGTCCTGCAGGTTTTCATTGTTTCTCAGCTTCAGCGCTGCTGATTCTTCTGATTCTGATGACAAAAACCTGCAGGACAGCGGCCCTCTAGGCAGGCAGGTTTTTAAAAGCTGAATTCTGAAATTCTTTGTCAAAAATGTGAACATTCTGGTCCTCCAAAGAATGTCCTTTGTCCATCAGGTGTAGATGTAGCGCAGATCATTCCTCACTGCATTGACCTGCAGATACTCTGCTCAAGTTAGGTCTTTAGGATGAACTAGTCTCTGTTTAAGGGTCTTGTTTACCATCTAACCCCCCCATCGCTATGCAGGGGAACAGAATATCTCGCCAGATCAGCCAGGCCAACAATGAACCTTAAGGACTGCTTTTTCAGAGGAATGGGCCAGTATCGGGTATTGCAGGCCAATAATGACCTCAACGACTCCCGTTATTAATGGGTGGAGCTGTGTTGGGATCCTGAGGCTTGCCCACCAGAGGGCGCCGAGGATCCTCTTCTGTTTTTTATTTTCTTTTAGGGACTGGGTTACTGTTGGGATCTGGGGATGTACCACCTTTCTCCAGCAGAGTGCGCCGTGGGTCTCCTGGGCTGGAGCCCTCCAGCACACCTGGAGCTCGTCTGCTCTTCAGGAACCTTCCCTACATAAGCAGCTGCAAGACCTTCCTTCAACGCCGCAGTGTTGACCTTAGTTTGGTTAGCAAACCTGAGCCTCTGTTACCAGAAAGAATCTAAGTCATCTCAAGTGAGAAACCTGATTCTAATCTGCCTCTGTCTTTGCTCACAGGAAACCTGTCCCAAGTCTGAAGCTCTGGATGAGCTTAACCTGCCTGCCAGCCCTGGTGAGCCAAACCTGAAGATTCCAGTCTGGATTTTCTCCTGCTGCTCTTAGAGAAGGGCTGGAAACTCTGATCAAGGTCTGCCATTCAAAGTCAGAAGCTAGACGCTGCTGCTGCTGCTTGTCCACTCTGCTGAACCAACAGTCTCTGGACCCAACGGTTCCCTCTCTCACAAGTTAAGCCTGGACTCCTTCAAGACATCAGTGAACCCAACCCGGACCAGTACCTGATCCAGTTCATGTTCTTGTATCAATGTAACTTCAATAAACTCTGTTAAACTTTTACTCAGCCTCCGTTTGTGTTCTGCATGTGGGTTTTACCCAAAAAAACAATCATGACAAGCTGGTTTTCCAGTTTCAATGTGTGCATCTTTATCTAAGCCATTACAAGGCTTTTGTTGGGTTACTCTATAAAAACCTAGAACTCAGAGCTATTTCTGACATTTTGAATTGACAAACCTTCCTGGATGGAAGAGAAACGTCTTCAAACTTGGAAAACAAAGTCCAGTGGATTTGATTTTAACTTTTTGGAATGACTATGACCTGGATGACTGAGAATCTCCACCAGCATATCAAACACATAATTAATGTGCACAAATAAGGAATTGTATTAACTATAAATCTAAACAGAGTTTAGGCAATAGCCTAGTATTGCCCAATGGTAACCCCCCCCCCGAACCAAAGCAAAAATCCAGGAATAATAAACAGGTAACCCAAAACTAGGAGATGCCAGGGAGAAACTACATCAAGAGTGAAATATTAAAGAGGATTCAGCAATGAGGAACCGCACAGGAGGAGTGTATATATAGGAGACAGAACAAAAAATGAGCTAATCAGCTAATAGGGAGCAGGTGTGGATAGAAGGAGCTAGAAGGGAGTTTGGGGGGGTGGGGGGCGAGACGAGCAAGGGGACAACAGAGAGAAACTCAAAAAATCAAACACTTCTCAAATATAACAAAATAAAAAAGAAACCAATGACCAAGAAAAAACTAAAAGACATAAATCGAAGTGTGACTATAAATTAAAAAAAAAACAGAAGTCCACGAAGGGCAGAATTATTATCATTAATAAATTATTATTATTAAAAGCCTTTTTTTAAAATGAGTCTTTAATCTGGACTTAAATAGGTGCAGATCAGTTAGAACCTGCAGACCGAGGGACAGATTGTTCCACAGTTTAGGTGCGGTGACCTCAGAGGAACGATCGGCCCACTCCAGGTCTTGGCGTGACAGAAAGGATTTCACCTCGGACAAAAGGCGCAGTTGGAAAAAGCTTTGACAGCCACATTTTTTTGCTGTTTGAATGAGGATGTGTTTATTTAAGAGCAACTAATCAAATTAACAAACATCTAGGACAGGACAGCTGTACGGGTACAATAAGATGCAAACAGAAAACCAAAACTAACTGCAATTATTTACAAATCCAGGCCAGGATCACATTCCCTGGAAGGATCAGGTTCAGACAAGCGAGACAACAGGAAGGATGGAAGGCAGATTTATTATACCAGCAACGAGAATCAACCTTTTACACATTGTAGTTTAGTAAACGTTTATATCGTTTGCTGTAGAAAAAAGTCATTTAGATTCCAAGCAGAAGAACAACAAAACACACTTTTTCTAAATCTTTCAACAAATTTTTCTGTCCTTTTTTTAGGGATTATTTCTGCCAAAGATCAAAAGTCTACATAAGACAGCGTCATATGCAATAAAAACAACAAAGCAGCCCTTTTCATTGTTTGTTTCACTTCTGTGGGCATTCGTATTGGATCGCCGCTGCATTATACTCAAGCTTTCTGCAGCTCAGTGGGTGGCAGCCGTCCTTACTGACAAAATGACAGCTCATTATCAGCAGCAAGCAAATCCCCAGGGCACACAAACACACCACTGTGCACGGCTAACTTAGCTTATCCCAACAAATTACAGCAGAGGACTGAGTGGGAAGTACTCAGGCTAACATTTATGGAAAGCAAAGTTTTGAAGCATCATTAAAACTGCCAAATAACACGGCGTCGGGTTGTTAATTGAAAAGGAGAACTTGTTTTGCAAAGTGACCCTATGCCATGTGTAGCGAAGGGTTTGCCAAACGGAAACGCTTTAAAAAGAAATAAAATGAGTAAATCAATAATGGAAGTGCAGCCAGAAGCACTGATGAACTGGATGAGTTCAAATAAACTGTTTGCAAAACAGAGAAAGTTCAACTTCCAAACAAAAGTGTTAAATGATCTGATGAAGTGATGAGAAGATTCTAATGTGTTTCCAGATCGGAAGGAGGAAGGGGGGGGGGGGGATTTACTATTAGGCAATACCAGGCAGCTGCCTAGGGCCCCAAGTTCCTGGGGGCCCCATAAAACTCTGTTTCCATGAATGGTTAATACAACTATTCCTTATTTCTGCACATTAATTATGTTTTTGATAAAAATCCTTTGGCTAAAATGCCATCAGAACGCTGATAATATTAAGTGTGTCTCAGCCCCCCCCCTTCAGTGTCCACCATATTGGATCAGTCCATTTGCTGCACATGTTCAGAAAGGTCCAAACAGACAGCAGCAAACCATTTGAAAACAAACCATGCAAAGAGCAGTGTTGCCAACTTAGCGCTTTAGTCGCTATATTTAGCCACTTTTCAGACCCCTCTAGCACTTTGATTTCTAAAAAGCTCCTAGCGCCAAATCTAGAGACTTTTTTCTGCTACTGGAGACTTTGGAGACAACATCTAAAAGCAGCGAACTCTGCTCTCCAGAGCAAGTAGATTGGTAACCCCGCCTCCTGCTCTCCTCTATCTTGTCTGCTGTCATGATTCATGCAGCTATTATTTCCTCCAAATGAAAAATGGAGAACAGATAAGCAGATCATGGCTTGTCTACAGTGAAAAGAAGGACTGGGTTATTTACTTTGGCCTTTTTGGAAACACAGGAAGGAGCAATCAGCTAAGTGAGCTTAGTGCTTGGAAAAAATCTTTCATTCCTTTAGAGACAGCATGAAAAGTCAGCTGAGTACAAAACATAGAGAGGAAAACAAGAAGAAAAGGGACAAGAAGAGAGGGACACAACCTAGAACAGATCATGGATGTCTATTCTAGTAACATTTCTCTATATGTAGAATGGCTCTGTTTATCTGTTCTCTGTTAAGAGGGCCCCCTGCCTGTCTTTGCCTAGGGCCCCATATTTCCTAAATCTGCCCCTGTCGTCACAGAGACTAGAATAAAATAGAAATAAATCCTCTACAACTTCCCTTCAACTTCTTATATAATCGTTCAAATCAGCGCTCTCAGAAATTCTGAGGGGAATGAGCGCTCTAGGGGAAGCTGTACAGCATTAAATGGGTAAACGGACCCAACATTTGCTGTGAAATGCTAATCTGTGTGTGAACAGATGGGATGCACTAACCAGCTAGGCTAAATGCAGCTTTTGTTGGCATAGACCTAGTTTGATCTCCGGCTTCCTGATCTCAGGCCTCGTAATTAAATGCAACATTTAATCTACTCAGAACTGGAATAAATAAACACTGCAGGCCTTCCTGCTGGCCCTGCGCTCAGAACGAGGCTGTTTCTGACTGTAAACTGCATTCCTTTCAGTTCCCAGGATGCTTTGCCTCAGTTATAAATCTTTTAAGAGAAGATTTCCTCCTAATAAAACAAGTAAAATCAGAGCTGCTGGAAAGGTTGGTGTATTTTTGACAGCCCTGAATTATCTGAGTACGCCTCAGCCGTCCACGCTTCCGGAAACTTCCAACCGCCGGCGCTACCTATGGAGCCCTCTGCAGGCATGAAGCGGTGGCTTGAAGCTAGCCTCACACCAGGCGGCAGATCTTTGACTTCAAAGCGAGGTAGCGCCATAAAAACGGCTCATTGTCATCAATTGTCTGCATCCAGCTGTGGCCCCAAAGCGAGCTGCCGTCTCCGCGGCGTTGTTGGATCCTGACTGAAAGGAGAATGTCGTAATGCTTCACATCATCATCCAAAAAAGGACATTACCGTCCCCAGCCATCTGGGAGAACAGGGATACATGTTTGGTTGATTATTTCAGCAGATCATCATTCATACTATCTGACCAGGATTTAATCCCAGAATCTTTACATTCAGAAGCAATGTTTGGTTTATCTAAAGGTTTTTATCTGTTACTGTGTAAATGTGTTTGGCTGGAATTTAAGGACAGATTCTCATATATCTGCAGGGTGGGAACTATAAATCTGATAGGATATTTATATTTTTATTACTAATTTGCACAATATGCCTAACTAAGTATTTTTTGTTGTTGAATATAAGAGATTTTGCAGATATATTTTTATACATACATTGTTTAGAGTTACTTATATCTTTCTACCCCTTTTATAGAATTTAATACAATAGAATAGAAAATTCCTTCATTGTCCCACAATGGGGAAATTCTGGTGTTTACAGCAGCAAAAAGATTTTAGAAAAAACTGTCACACAAATATGGACCTTAGAAAAATGTCTAAGAAAAACATAACAGTGAAGAGTTAAAATATAAACAATTAAATACTGTAAAGTTTTTCAACAATATAAAATTTATTTATACTCCAGTGATATTTATTTATCACTGGAGAATAAATAACCAATATGCAGCTATGGACATTTTTATAGTGATGGATTTTTGAAAATAGCAGCAACATCAGAGTTGTTGCAAAATGACAGCAGCAGGTTATTTAACCGACTAAGGTTTCTTTTAGTGTTGCATCTATACCAGTATGGGGCGGGGCCCCGATCCAGCTCTAAAATGGTGGTATCGGTATCAGCGAGTACCAACCAATAGGGCACCGATACCATTTTGAGAGGCTAAAGTTTATTCAACTATTGTCACCCATTCCAGGTAGGCAATAAAAAGTTCTACTGGATTCACTTTGTTTTAGTCTGTTTCCTGCTTCACAAAGGTAGGCAGCAGCATGAAGCCATGATGGTGATTATTTTACATCCAGGTAGTCTGCAGTTCGTCATATATACACACACATCAATTTCAAACAGATGGTATCGGCCGATACTGCACAGCCAGTTATCGGGTATCAGGGCCAAAAAAATGGCGCTAGTTTCTATCATTACATTTGCTTTTATTTGTTCCTGCTCCCAGTCGCTGGTACCTTTATTCCACTCTAGATTCTCATCAGTGTAGACTGTTCACTTTGCAATAAAAAAAAATGTAAAAGAAATTGTTATTCCTGCCTTGCGTGTCAATTGACATGGTTGCTAAGCAACAGAACGTATGGCGGTGAAAGCTGCAGAAGGCTGGACCTGTTTGAATTCCACGGCCAAAACTCTTCCAGCCTCCTTATTTTCAAGGACTTTGAAGGACCCAGTCCAGGTAAACCGGGTCCTTGGAAGACGCAGCCCGTGAATTGGAAGCGGCTGTGTCACGGACTTAGCAACACTGGCCTGTCAGAGAGCAGAGGAGCAAACTGTAGCTAACAGTTAGCTTTGAACCAGCAGCTTGAAAGCCAAATTTGATTGACAGATGATCGTTGATATATGATTGGCCGAATTTAGGTGTTCAGGCTGACGTATAACTAACTGGCCTGCAGAAGATAACGAACAAAAACCCCAACAGATTTGAAGACAGAATTTTTTTTTAATTATAAATGTTCTAAATTTTGGGACAATATGGTCTGATAAAGAGTACATTTATAAACATGTTTAAGCCAGAATGATTTAACAGATTTCTTATTCATTCTGAAGGTTTAGTGGCTTTTATTTTGAAGGTGCGCCACCATGAGGTTCATGTAGCAGAGACCCTACAGTAGTCGGTTACAGCCTCTGTCACTCACTGACCTTCTGGGTTTTAGTTTGTTTTTTAAACCACATATTTATAAAATGTTATATTGGAGAATTTCTGATAATTATCATTAGTCTGTCTAGGATTCATTTTTTCTGAGGCTTTTATTTTGGTTACATTGATTGAATAATAATGATAGCTTATAGATGGGAAATAACACATTGTGAAATAAAAACCATGAAGATGAATCTAGAAACTAGAATCTACCTTCTGCAGACATAACTGTTAAAATGTTTCATGTTTTAAAGGATTTCCTGACACAGTCTGTCTGCATTGTGTCACATTCACACACGTCTCATCCACGGTGCACACAGCTCATTATCACCCTAACATGTCCCACATCTGTCATGTCAATCCCACCCCCACATGTGCACACAACAGTCCTGGATGTTTTCCTCCAGAGCAGATCGTTTGCATCACAGACTGAAGCTTCTTTAGGCTCCGATTTGCTTTTAACGTCTCATCAGCATAAATCATTACCTCGTTTTGCAGCTTTGGTTTTCCTAAGAGTCAAAGTGCAGGTTATGTATTTGGTATCAGGAGTTATTTTTGTCTTGTTTTTGTGTTTACCTTCTACACCCGCTGCTGTGGATTAAACATTCATCTCATTTAGTTACATTTCAATTTTCTGTTGTCTCTTAAAGGTGAGTTGGGATGTGATCCGCTAATGCTAACTCACTGCACAGCAGAACCATTCAGTTTTTATTAAAAGAGGTTAAACGTAATGAAATAATCCCTTCAGTGCTTGAGGTTTAATCCGGCCTGAATAAAAAACTCAGATGTTTTTTGGGGATTAAACTGATTCTGAAGCAACAGTTTGGAAATCAGTTTAAAAAGCAGATTCATTCATGACTTTAAGCAGAAAAACCTTCACATGACCGAGCTTCCTATTTAAATCCACTGGAGGAAATCAACTAATCACAGCTGTCACTGCGTTCTGTGGTTTGATTTCATTCTTCGTTTCTATCTGTGATGTGTGTCTGAACATGGATTATTCAACAAGTCATAAATATAGTAAAATGTAATAATATTGCACCTTTAATTTGGCTCTGTCCTTCTTAATTTCATAATAACTACAGTCATTTTGAAATTATTTCCTGAAGCCATGACTGTTTTTCGATTCACAAGAACAGGTACGGACTCGTATCCTCGCCACGTATGTTCTTGAACCCAGGAAAGTCTGGACTCGGGGAGAACGCGAGCACGCATCGTAAATCTGTGTCAATTAGAACTGAAACGTACTGATGACATCACCACATTCAAATCTCGTCTGGAGCTGCATTTCACTAGCCTGGGTGCCATTCCGAACTTAGTCCCGCCCACAAGGTTTGAGGTCGGGAAGTTCGGTCTGGCATTGCTCCATAGTAGCGCGAGTATGATCGCCCACCCTCTGGCGATCCAATCAAATTGTCAGGGCGGGCTTTATACGATGATGGACAGATGATCAACAGTAACGTAATCAACCATGTGACCAAAGCGCGCTTGGGTGACAACAACAATGGCTGCTGCCGGAGAGTTGAGGTGTGTAGATTCTGCTATTAGGTCTGTTCTAGAAGATATCGACAGCAATTTTATTTTTATTTTAAAAGAGGAAAAGAGAAACGCGATCAAGGCTCATCTTCTTATTCTAGGCGTGCAACTGCACGCTTTGATTTTTGTTGACAACAACTATGCGTCGCTTAACATACGTCATGCACTCCGTTGCTCTTATTGGTTGTAGGTCTATGCAATTGAGTGCAGAGGCATTTTTTTCCCTGGTTCGTTCGAAACACGCCCCATAATCACAGCTCTATAGAGCAGCATCAGACTCATATTCTGACTAGAATTGAGTAGGACTACGTCAGGCTAGCATTTCACCTCCTGTTATTAATAGTCTCTAGATATTAGTAAATTCTGACTTTTTTCATTTAGTGGGGGAATAATAATAAAAACAGTCAGATAAACACAAATCAAATGAACATTTTGCCAAATAAAACAAAAAAACCTCCATCAGAGCCAGCGGTACTTTACACACAGAGAGAGGGCTGCTGCAGACGGGCTAACGTTAGCCCTGGCCACTGCGGACGGGCTAACGTTGGCCCTGGCCGCTGCGGACGGCCTAACGTTGGCCCTGGCCGCTGCGGACGGCCTAATGTTGGCCCTGGCCGCTGCGGACGGCCTAACGTTGGCCCTGGCCGCTGCAGACGGCCTAATGTTAGCCCTGGCCGCTGCAGACGGCCTAACGTTAGCCCTGGCTGCCGTTACCCTCAGAGGTCTGGTGGTCGCCGCAGTCATCTTAACTTCAGAAATGTTTTTTTTAATTATGCATTAAATCAGTAAATGTTCCATATAGTGAAGCTTAAAGTATAATACTCTCGCCTCAAATGATCTCAAAACGTACTTTTATGGAACAACAGCAGCAGAAAAGAGAACTTTTAACTTAATCCTCTGAGCTCTGTGAGTGCTAACCTGGAAGCTGCTGCTGCTGCAGTGCATGCTGGGACAGCTGTCAGTCTGGAGAACGGACAAGTCTGCTCTGATGCATGCTGGGTAAAGAGGGAGGGGCCAGAACAACATCCGGGGGCTTTGTCCGTTCTCAGTCTGCTGTTCTTGTGAATTGGAACAGCACTAGACCTGAGGAGGATGATGTTTCACGAGGACACAAGAACGCACAAGAACACAGACTGAGAAACGGCTCATATTTTTTTTACATTTTCTTTTGCCTGCTGCAAGTTTCTCTTCTGAACACGGAGAAGCTGTGACTTACAGTAGCAGCCATTCAGAATTTCCCAACTTTTCTTGCTCTGGATGGTCCTCTACAATTCCATTTCAAACATCAATCTTTGTACTAAAATCTTCTTTCTGTCATGATTTGTGGACATTAAGATGTAAAGAGAAGCGCCATCTCCTGGTCAGACCCTGTAATTCAGTGAAAGGGTGGAGTCAGAATAAAACAACATGCACGCCCAGGAGAAGGCCGGTGGCTGGAAGTTGAAGGGGATTTTGCTGCCATTCGACAGGGAAGGGCCATTTTAATGGCTGCTACTGTACAAGCAGAATGAGAATGTGTCACTTAAATAACAAAAAAAACAGGAACTCAACGCTATTTGGGATATTTTCAATTGAAAAAGTTTCCTGGATGGAAGAGAAACATCTTCAAATTTAGAAACTAAGTCCAGTGGATTGTTTTTTTTTTTTGTTGTTTTTTTTTTTGTTTTTTTTTACTTTTTTGGAATTAATAAAGAGAAAAAACATTTATAAATCTGTCCAGGAAATGTAAGTATTTACCTTTAAAAGTTTAAATATAAGTTCAGGGTTTCCACCATCCGACCAAAACTGCTGTGAAATGTTTTGTTCATTTTGGTGAAAGGAATAAAGGGAAACTTTCCCAGTTTGCCTGTCAGCTCTGTTGTCAGCGAGGCTGTCAGGAAGCGTTGCTGCGCTCCATAATGACCCCACACCCTCACAACATGCAGATGCAGTCAGAGACATTTCAGATGCTGCAGCATCAGGACAGCTGATAGGAAACACTCTTCCTCTCTGCATCCACTCAGCTCTCCCTCTCTGTGTCTGAGCAGAAGGAGAAATTAAATTAGAAGTTCAGCATCGACTCTGCAGGAAGCTGTGACCTAATGTCAGACAGTTAAACAGAGGGAGGAAGGAGAAGAAAGCCTTTATTAGGCTCCATGTCAGGACAGGGTTTCTATGGTCACCAGCTTTTGGTCCATGAAGAGGGAAGAAAAATGAACACAGTTCCGATTCCTTCCTGAGAACAGAATCAGTTTTTTAATGATCATTTCTAAATTTTCTGACATTACAGCCTCAAACTGTGATGTCTTCTATTGCATGTGACACAAACACATCGCGTTTTATGATCATCTCGTATCTATCTGTTCACAGCTGTTCTAATAGCAAAACATTTTCTAAATTATTAAGAGTATTTTCTCCACTGGTTGATCGGCCAACTGATCGACCTGCTTTAATTTGATTAATTTTGAAAAACCAATAATCAGCCGATGACGATTTAAAGCACTGATATTATCTACTCCAGAGTCAGTCTGTCATGATCTGCTCTGATAGCTGGCCTTAATTGTTCATTTCACTCACCTGCCTAGTTCTGCCCAGTTCCTAATCATCTCTGATCTCGTCCACCTGTAGGTTCTGCTTTATATTCGCTCCAGCCAAGCTATCCGGGCCAGATCATTGTTTGTGTTTTGTATTCGGTTCTGTTAGTTTTGGTTTGGTTCCGAGGTTCATGTCCTGGTTCCTGGCTGCCAGTGAATTGAGAGGGTTTTCATGTCTACCTTTTCTTCTGATCGTGTCCTGGTCCTGGCTTACCGCACTGTGACATCCCTGCTGGAAGATGTCAGGAGGGAGGTGTTACTATATTTGATTAACACTATTTAGACCAAATTTGACCAAAATGGTACAAAAACAGAGCAACAAAACACAGCTCAACTTTCAAGAATGATTTCTGGAATAAATCAAGACTATATATACTGTTGTATAAAGACCAAACATATATATATATATATATATATATATATACATATACATAGACTGTTTTTTGCAGCATCATTTTGTTGAGTAGTGAAGGACTCGTCAGAGTGCTGCTGTACATAGAAACTAGGGCTGAAATAATTAATCGTACTCTACAGGAAAAGTTTTATTACTGCCTGGTTTAATTTCTTAATAAACCTCTATAAGGAATCTTTTGCATTTGAATTATTATTCGATTAATAAAAAAAATAAAATATAAATATAAATATATATATATATATATATATATATATATATATATATATATATATATATATATATATTGGGGATGGAACGGTTTATAAAAACCGTCCGAACCGTTCAGTTCGACTGTCTTGGTTCGGTTCGCGTGTGTTGCGTTCGGTTCATGCGCTGCTCTTTTTTCTCATAGGCGAAGCGTTTACACTCCAGAGCAGAAGGTGGCGGTACTGAGTCCAAAGCCAAGCACCAGTAGTAAACTAGAAGAAGAAGACGCGAAGCAGCGTAGCCGGGTGTAGCAGAAAAAAATCAGTTGTTGTGGAGAATTGTGTGGGTATGGCGAGTTGGAAAGAACAGGAGTTGGAAGACGCGCCAGCAGCACTTTATAGGTCTGCTGTATGGGACCACTTTGCATTTAGAGTGACCTACGATGACAACGGGAAGAAAGTTGTGGATAAAAGTGCAACAGTGTGCAAGCATTGTGCAACACGTTTTGTTTATGCTAACAGCAACATGACCAACATGTCAGGCTAACCCCGAAATCCCTCATACTCCGTCAGCGCTCCGCCCCGCTGCGCTGCAGACCGGCCTCTCAAAGCAAAGCCTGCAGCCTCCGCTGTGGCTCCCGTCGCTCCGCTCTGAGTTCCTTGGAGATGGTAGAGGGCATGCGCCAGATGATTACATTCAAAGCAGCAAAACATGCGGAAATGATCCAGGGTTTCCGAAGATCAATAAAAATAATTACATCCATAAATTTTTTTGGATTTTTTTCATTAATTTTTATGGGATTTCGGGGTAACAATCAACATATACCGAACCAAACCGAGCCGAAAACCGTGACCACGAAACCGTGAACCGAACCGTGGATTTTGTGAACCGTTCCACCCCTAATATATATATATATATATATATATATATATATATATATACATATTACCCTTCGATTCCCTGCCTGTTGACTTTTGCAGCAGGTCTTCCATTGATGCAGCGTTAATTTTGTCAACCAGGACGATGACGAAAATATTTCATCAAGGAAGGGAAGTCTGCTTAAGGATGAAGACTTTGTGGATATGATGAAACAAGCCGACAAACGGTTCAATGTGAGCAGCGTGAGATATGTTAGAAAGAGAAGCAGTGTGTGAAGTTCTATTCTGCAGTGTTGACTCAAATGACAAAAATCACTAAAATGTGACTAAGACTAAAATAAGAGGAGCTGATGAAATTAACACTGCATTGATGTCTGCAAACTTTCAAATCTTTAGAGCCTAAAAAGCTTTGAGGCCTCGGGTGATTTAGTGTTAACCTGTGGGTGCTTAGAGGAGCTGTTCTCACCTGTGGAACACCTTCTACAGGTGAGAACAGCTTTGGGGACTTTTAGTTCTTATCTTTTTAACCATCTGATGGGAAATTTGGGAATGGAAACTATACGAATGAACTGATAGGTTCCAGTTTTGTGATATCTTAATTATGCTTAATTAAATTAATCTGTAATCTGTATGTCTGAGCTAGATACAAAGTCTATTAATGATAGCTCTACATCTGTTCATTGGAAATAAGACGTTTTTTAAATGTTTTATTCATCTTCTGTTTTTCAGTAACCTTATAGGTTCCTGTTTTATTGTATTTTATAAATGAATTGAAGGTGTAAAAAACACATTTTTATTCATTCAGTGTTTATTGCAGCTGGAACAATAAATAGTTCCAATAAAATAAGGTATTTTTTTGCAATACAGCACATGGTAACAAAATATTAAATTAAATGAATGGAAAGATTCTTTTGATATAAAAAAAAACATTTTCAGCTTTTTAGTTTAAATTGGCCGCTTATTAATTTATCATTAGTGATCAATAAAATTAATAAATTGATAACTTTACATAATTAGGTTGAAGGAAATCAAAACATATAAAAGTTCAACCCAGAATTTGCTGCAAATGGAGAACAAAGTTATAAAGACGAAAAGTTTATCAGGAGTTCTGCTTCAAGCTTCAGCGTAAAATGAAAGTAAACCCAGAGAAGGAGATCTGCACCCAAAGGAAGCGTCATTCATCCTGAACACAATGACTCAGGGAAGCAGCCCTGATGGACTCACTTCTACCAGCACCCTCTCTCTGCAGAGCGTCTGCATAAAGCAGATGCATCCACGGACCATTAACACCTGCATGAGCGCAGATTTATGGCCTTAATCAATCAGTGCAAACTACCGTTACAATGAAAATGACCAAGCAGTTAAAACTCCAGCAGAGGAGAGGAGAGGAGAGGAGAGGAGAGGAGAGGAGAGGAGAGGAGAGGAGAGGAGAGGAGAGGAGAGGAGAGGAGAGGAGAGGAGAGGAGAGGAGAGGAGAGGAGAGGAGAGGAGAGGAGAGGAGAGGAGAGGAGAGGAGAGGAGAGGAGAGGAGAGGAGAGGAGAGGAGAGGAGAGGAGAGGAGAGGAGAGGAGAGGAGAGGAGAGGAGAGGAGAGGAGAGGAGAGGAGAGGAGAGGAGAGGAGAGGAGAGGAGAGGAGAGGAGAGGAGAGGAGAGGAGAGGAGAGGAGAGGCAGCAGCTCAGGCCTCAAACCCCCAAACAGGAGAAGCAGCGAGAAAATCATTTCATTTCCATTGATTTAATGCACATTATAAGCAAATCACCCAGCAGAAGAATTCACTGTGTAAGAAAAGATCCGCAGATCAGAACCTCCTCCAGTGGTAGGTCTGGACCCTAAGGAGGTTTTGGTTCTGCAGGCGTTGCCCCCCCCCCCCCCCCCCCCATGAATCAGACGTCACAGTATTAAAATCAAACTTCTTATTCATGTTCAGGAAAAACATTTGATGCTCGATGCCATGGAATAACAAATTATTAAAGGCATCAAAATATTTTTATTAACATGGAACATAAACATCAAACACTTTCTTCATATATTGCAAAATAAATAATCTGAATATAAAACAATTTGACGATGCTCCAGAATTAATGTGCACAAATTTGCACAAATCTATTGTGCAAAGATCCAGAATTCTGAAACCAATGAAATATGCAAACTAGGGCTGAAACCAATAATAGAATTAATCAGATTAATCGATTATTGAAACAATCGTCAACTAATTTACTAATCGATTGATCGTTAAATGAGTGACCCACTTAGAGCAGGAATAATACCAAAATAGTACAAATAAATATCGACATTTTGCATTTAAGATCAAATAAACATTTTCTTCTGTCAATCTGTTCTAACCAGAACTCCTCAAGTGGAACACTTTCAGTTTCACCTAATTTGATTTGGTAAAGCATCTAATTTAAGGAATTTTTGAATATCAAATTATGAATTAATTAATTCAGTTTTTTTCTATAGCTCCAATTCACATCATGTCATCTCAGGTCACTTTATAGATCCAGTTCAACCAGTCAGATTGATTCAAAGTTTTTTACATCTAAGGAAAACCAGCTGATTGCATCGACTCATTGACTCCTCAGCAATCCCTCACACTAAGCATGCTTGTAGCGACAGTGGAGAGGAAAAACTCCCTTTGAACAGGAAGAACCAGGCTCCAGCATTAATTAATAGAAAAGATAATCAGTTTACAAAACCATGGTTAGCTGCAGCTCTAATACAAACAGTCTTTAGCCTCCATATCCTGTATCCGGATACTTCTATCTATCTATGCTTTGCAGAGTGTCGATATT
Source organism: Cyprinodon diabolis (assembly GCA_030533445.1). Taxonomy (NCBI): domain Eukaryota; kingdom Metazoa; phylum Chordata; class Actinopteri; order Cyprinodontiformes; family Cyprinodontidae; genus Cyprinodon; species Cyprinodon diabolis. The sequence goes on along the minus strand of CM060080.1, from coordinate 1,471,511 downwards.
TCAGAAGACACTACAGTGAAGGTAAAATCTGAGCTGCTTCCAAAAAAAGAGAAAAAAAGTAATTTTCTGCAGATCAAAGCTTGTTAAATGAAATGTGTAAAATCAGACAAGATGAAGAAGAAGCAGGCAGCTGCAGGTTTCCTGACTGCAGACTTCCTCACACATCCTGATCCAACAGCAACCAGAGCAAATTCTGACAACATCTCTTGAAATCCTCACAGGATCCAAATAGCAGAAACAGGAGAAGCTGCTGCGCCTCCATGATGGACTGCAGGAGGAGCAGCCGGACAGCTGGAGCAGCGCAGCGCGCGCCAACTTCACAACGGTGTGCACGCGCACACTGAGGCACGCATTTAGTTGAGGGAAAAGGAGGGGGAGGAGAGTATATACACTATATTGCCAAAAGTATTTGCTCACCTGCCTTGACTCACATATGAGCTTAAGTGACATCCCGTTCCTAATCCATAGGGTTCAATATGACGTCGGTCCACCCTTTGCAGCTAGAACAGCTTCAACTCTTCTGGGAAGGCTGTCCACAAGGTTTAGGAGTGTGTTTATGGGAATTTTTGACCATTCTTCCAGAAGCGCATTTGTGAGGTCGCACACTGATGTTGGACGAGAAGGCCTGGCTCTCAGTCTCCGCTCTAATTCATCCCAAAGGTGTTCTATCGGGTTGAGGTCAGGACTCTGTGCAGGCCAGTCAAGTTCATCCACACCAGACTCTGTCATCCATGTCTTTATGGACCTTGCTTTGTGCACTGGTGCACAGTCATGTTGGAAGAGGAAGGGGCCAGCTCCAAACTGTTCCCACAAAGTTGGGAGCATGGAATTGTCCAAAATGTCTTGGTATGCTGAAGCATTCAGAGTTCCTTTCACTGGAACTAAGGGGCCAAGCCCAGCTCCTGAAAAACAACCCCACACCATAATCCCCCCTCCACCAAACTTTACACTTGGCACAATGCAGTCAGACAAGTACCGTTCTCCTGGCAACCGCCAAACCCAAACCCGTCCATCAGATTGCCAGATGGAGAAGCGCGATTCGTCACTCCAGAGAACGCGTCTCCACTGCTCTAGAGTCCAGTGGCGGCGTGCTTTACACCACCGCATCCGACGCTTTGCATTGCACTTGGTTATGTATGGCTTGGATGCAGCTGCTCGACCATGGAAACCCATTCCATGAAGCTCTCTGCGCACTGTTCTTGAGCTAATCTGAAGGCCACATGAAGTTTGGAGGTCTGTAGTGATTGACTCTGCAGAAAGTTGGCGACCTCTTCGCACTATGCGCTTCAGCATCCGCTGACCCCGCTCCGTCAGTTTACGTGGCCTACCACTTCGTGGCTGAGTTGCTGTCGTTCCCAAACACTTCCATTTTCTTATAATACAGCTGACAGTTGACTGTGGAATATTTAGGAGCGAGGAAATTTCACGACTGGATTTGTTGCACAGGTGGCATCCTATCACAGTTCCACGCTGGAATTCACTGAGCTCCTGAGAGCGACCCATTCTTTCACAAATGTTTGTAAAAACAGTCTGCATGCCTAGGTGCTTGAATTTATACACCTGTGGCCATGGAAGTGATTGGAACACCTGATTCCAATAATTTGGATGGGTGAGCAAATACTTTTGGCAATATAGTGTATATATATATATATATATATATATATATATATATATATATAATATATATATATATATATATATATATATATATATATATATATATATATATATATAATCCAGCATCCAGATAAAATTTCACAGAAATTTAAACAGAAACTCCTCAAAATCCTGAACCGCATCAGTCTGCAGATAGATAGATAGATAGATAGATAGATAGATAGATAGATAGATAGATAGATAGATAGATAGATAGATAGATAGATAGATAGATAGATAGATGGATGGATGGATGGATGGATGGATGGATGGATGGATGGATGGTCCATTCTGTGCGTAAAGAGGACCGCTCCTGGTTTACCTCTCTTCAGCTCCTAGTTCTCCCTCCAGGTCCCTTCATCCTGACGCTGCAGTAGAAACTCCACATGCTCCAATCCAACTATATCCTCCTGATGTGCCGCTGATGCTGCTGCTGCTGATGCTGCCGGTCCAGCCGATCATATCCTTTAGGTGACTTCATTCCGCTCGGGTTTACAGTTCAGACTCGGCTTCTTTCGGAGGGGTGCGTCCTCTCGGCTTCCAGCGCCTATATCCTTCTCCGGTTCGGTCTCCTCTCTCTTTCTGCTTCATCCCTCCATCCCCCTGGCCCCCCACCCGGAGCGGAGAAATACCATCCAACAGGAGAAAAGTGGAGTGACTCCCGGACCCAGAACTCTCCACTCCTCCTGCTCTGATCCTCTGCTTTCTTCTCTCACTTCTTATTGACGCTGAAAGTGGAAATTTTCCAGCAGAAGACAGAAAAGCTTCCAGGTGAAAGAGAAAAAGTCATCTTTCCCTCTGAGGAAGCTGCTCCTGGAACCCTCCTAGACATCCATCAGATGCTTCTCTCTGCCTGCAACCAGGTGATCCATCAGTGCTTCTATTTGGATCCAGGTGAAGAACCGCTCCAGGTCCGATCCAGCCCCCAGCCTCTGCTCCAGTCAGGAATGGATCAGAACCAGGAAGGTTCTGCTGCAGCTCTCCTCCTGTCAGAGCGCTGCGCTGCGCTCCGGTCCCGATCCTCGGAGCTCCTGGAAGGGCGCTGTTCCCGCACAGTAATCCTCACCGCACAGCAGGAATGAAGACAGTCAAGCCAGAAAGAACTACTTCCTGTATTTGATTTCAAAATAAAAGCCGTCAAAGCGTCTAACAGCCTTTCAGCAGCATAAAAAAACATGTACTTATTTCTTTACTTATTTCTACTTCTTTTAATGTGTCCTCTCAATAATTATGTTTTTGTTGTTATTCTAAGTATCTGATCAGCTTCAGCTCTAAAGTGTTTATGTTTAAAAAAACACAGGGAACCAGGCTAGAGATTTTTTTCTTCTATTGCGAGAATAAAGTTGTAACATTATGAGAATAAAGTCGTAAAATTGGATCAGTCCATTTGCTGCACATGTTCAGAAAGGTCCAAACAGACAGCAGCAAACCATTTGAAAACAAACCATGCAAAGAGCAGCGTTGCCAACTTAGCGCTTTAGTCGCTATATTTAGCCACTTTTCAGACCCCTCTAGCACTTTGATTTCTAAAAAGCTCCTAGCGCCAAATCTAGAGACTTTTTTCTGCTACTGGAGACTTTGGAGACAACATCTAAAAGCAGCGAACTCTGCTCTCCAGAGCAAGTAGATTGGTAACCCCGCCTCCTGCTCTCCTCTATCTTGTCTGCTGTCATGATTCATGCAGCTATTATTTCATCCAAATGAAAAATGGAGAACAGATAAGCAGATCATGGCTTGTCTACAGTGAAAAGAAGGACTGGGTTATTTACTTTGGCCTTTTTGGAAACACAGGAAGGAGCAATCAGCTAAGTGAGCTTAGTGCTTGGAAAAAATCTTTCATTCCTTTAGAGACAGCATGAAAAGTCAGCTGAGTACAAAACATAGAGAGGAAAACAAGAAGAAAAGGGACAAGAAGAGAGGGACACAACCTAGAACAGATAATGGATGTCTATTCTATTAACATTTCTCTATCTGGAGAATGGGGCTGTTCTATGTGATGTCTTCTCAGTTCAGTTCAAAAATTGCACTTTGAAAAATTTCTTGCTTTTGAGGGTAGTTTTTAGTTTGCCTGTAAACATTCAACTAAATTTGCTTTTAAGATTAAAATGTTCCATATTTATAGTTTTTTTTTTTTTTTATAATTTTAAAGAAACCAAAACAACTAGTGGATGCAGAGCCTGTTCTTTTCACACAAAGGGTGACGTCTGAAGACTTCGTCTCCCAAGCTAAGAATAAAAAAAAAACGTCCTTTGTGGATAAACTAGAACCTGCAGGCCACCGTACAGGTTCTAGATAAAGTTAAATAGATTCAGAAGCACAGGTTGCTGCAGGAGTCCCTGGGTTCCAGCCTGCAGTCTCACTCATAAGCAGAGGGACCCAAACCTGTCCTACATTCATCAGTTTCTCTTTGCTGCTTCCTGATTCTTTAAACTCCTTCCTATGGAAGGTGCATCACAAACATCTGAGCTGATCCCAAATCAGCGGCACCATCATTGCTGAGCAGCGTTTAGTGGAAATGACCAAGTCCTTTCCTGTGAAGACAGCAGCTTTTATATTCAAGTCTCATTTCCTGTCTGACTGTGAATCTATTCTAGAAATTGACTCCATCTATCGGCTTCCTGCATAGAACTTCTGCTTGTTCAGTGTTTCTTTTTTTTTTCTATTTCTTTACGCCTAATGTGACGTACTTTAGCATGAACAGTCCTGTCAGATCTGTACGAAGATTGATTTCTCATCTGTGTGTTGGGATGTGGCACTGATGACTGGGGGTTTGCAGAGTCGCAGTACTCTGAGTGTCGATGTATAAGGGCGTAATTGTTGATTTTGGCCTGATGTGTTTGTGTAGTTATGTATATATTTGTATACATGTATGTATGGAGATGTATGTTTACATGTGTATATGAATGTATATAATTGTGTATATCTATATGATATATATACATTGTGTGTGTGTTTTTGAATATTGGACAAAAACAAGTTTAACAGGAAGGTTACTCTACTTAATTTAAGTGCAATTAGAGGGAGAAGGGGTATGAAAAATAAGTTTTGCTTCTTCACTGGAAAATGATCTAGAAATAAGTAAAACCTTAAATTAAGTGTATTTACCCTTAATTTGAACAGGTAAATAAGATAGTTTTCCAATAGGAGTATTTTCACTCTTAAAATAAGATAATTAGATAATATGCACTTGAAATGAGACAATGAAATAGTTTTTTCTTATTATAAAGGCACATTTTCTTGTTCCATTGGAAAAATGTCTCACTTATCTCCTCGATTCAAGAACAAAATGCACCTCTTAATATCCACCTCATTTTGGGTTATTTGCTTTTTTTTTTTTGAAAAAGCTGTAAGCCCAAATTACATGTCCAATACATTATTCAAAAGCTAACACATTCTAGTCTCTGAATATATAAATGTATTTATATTCATATAATGTATATATTTATATAATATTTAAATGAATATAAATTAGCTGAGTAGAACACAGACCAAGCCGCATCAGTTCAAACATGACTCAAAGTTTTTATTTTTTTATTTCTGTAAATAACAGGTCTTTTTTGAACAGCAGTAATAAAGACATGCTTGAGAAAAGGCATTTCTCATTGTATTACATTTATTCACATCATGTCAACCACGGCTGCTGAAAAATGTCAGAGCTCTAGCTTCAACAGTTCCAGAGCTGTGGGGCTTTGAACTGTTGGTGTCACCGGCGTCTCCAAAAATCTCCATTTGTGCCAAATGCTTTTACTTTGCTTTGCTTTACTCTTTGACTCATAGAACAACACTGAATCATTTTGATGGTGACAAAACATTTATAAAGCAAGTTTTTCCACTTTTTTTCAGAATCAGTGTATATAACAAAAGTAATCATTTTTACACCTACAACTGGTGAAATGTCGGGGGGGTTTCAAAATCCTAACCTGACAGCATACCGTCACCGGGTCAGGTTTGGTCGCTCCCTCTCCCGTTGGGGCCTGGTCCGGTCCAGTCAGCGGCCCGGCAACCCCGCCCAAATGACACCTTATTTCATTGGCTACTAAGCCCAGCAGCCCATGTGGTCTTAACCAATAACAGCAGGACTTTATGAGGCATAATATCGCGCTACTCGGTGTGTGATTGGCTGACAGGAAATGACCACAAGTGAGATTTCAGCGACTCTATCTGGCTTAAATCGAGTCATATAAACATGCAGACACTCTTGTCTTGTAGATGGGAAGGCGATGTAAAGAACCATAACAAACATTGCGGGCTAATAACTGAGGAAATAAGTACTAGGAAGTAAATATTAGCAAGACGCTAAGAATCAGCCATGAACAGCTAACTCTTCTGAAGTCAACAACCGGACGTTATGTCCGATTTTCTCATTATGGAATATTTTTATTACTAATATGCTGGATTACTTTTAATCTGTGGACCCTGATGGATGAATGGAGTATAAAAATTGAAGATTGGATTTATCAAACGGCTTCTGGACGCTTTCAAAGTATGTAGCTGTGGCTGCATTGTTTGTTTACATATTGACATGCTGCTGTATCTGTGTTAATTGTCCTTCATTGCTCGTTATGTCCATAAAATGAACTTTGTGGTTGAATTGTGGAGAATCTAAGCTTTCCAACAATGTCTAACATATCTAAACGGTAAACATTTTATTAGTGAATTATTATTTTTCAGCAATTAGTACATAATTTCAGTTAGCGTTACCAATAACATTTTATACCTTTTCTTTGAAGAGGAACAACACTTTTTTGGGGTTTTCTCCCCAAATTTCTTAGAGTAACAGAATGATTATTTGTGAACAAACCAACCAGATCGAAGCTGGAAGACTCTGTTTCTTCTGATGGGTTTACTGATAAGCTCCTAGTAGCAATTAAAGTCATTAGGAAATAGTTAAACTTGTTCATCCATAACATAACTCCCTTTATGTCAGCATTAGTGCATAAATGTGGTAAATCTGTACTCACACATTTTAATCTTTCTACTATAAATGTCTAATTTGATGAGCATAATAATTTCTTGGATGACATTTTGAAATACCTAAAGGCATTTAAACATGAAGGCCTATAGATAACACTGTAATAGGGGCAGCTAGATGATAAAAAACCTCAGGATGATGATACAGTTTCCTCAGTCTCGTGTTGTTTAATCTTTAATTTATATACTTCATGTAAGAAGCTGTTGTTGAGTTTAACGATGTGTGTCCTGACGGCCTGCCAGGCACCAACGCAGGAAGGAGTCCTTGTGAAGGATAAGCAGAGCCTTTAATGATGCTGGTGGCTCCAGCGATGTGGTGTGGAGGAGCAGTGATTTTCTCCTCAGTCACTGCAGTGCTTTCTTATCGGCACTCAGGGAACAAATTCACTCTCTATTTCCCATGATCTCAATTACAGCGCGCTCCTAGCTAAAGCCAGCCTCACCGGGAATCTGGTTAATATTAAATTATTGCTCTTTATTTAGAAACAAAGTCGTCTCATTTTTATTTAATGTCACTGATTATGGTGTTTGTTTTCATTTGGCCATACTGCAGTATGGGGGCTGAATTGACTTGTTTTGTCCTTTTGTTATAAGTACAGTAGCAGCCATTCAAAATGGCCCTTCGCAGTCAAACACCAGCCGAATGGCAGCAAAATCCCCTCCAACTTCCAGCCACGGCAGTGACCCCCCCTCTTGCATATTTTTTTTTACTCTGACTCCAACTTTTCACTGAATTACAGGGTCTGACCAGAAGGTAACTCTTCTTTTTAGATCTTAATGTCCACAAATCATGACAGAAAGAATATTTTAGTACAAAGATTGATGTTTGAAAAGGGGAAGATCTAATAGCCCCTTATCTAAAGAAAATATATTACATATAACTAATGCAGATATGTAAATATATATTTAGTTAATCTAATATCTTTATCACAAATATTTTCTGGAAAATGTCTTCTGCCTGTATTTTTAATGGTCAAAGTGTCAATTTTGGGCCCCCCTCTGTCCTGGGCCTGGGACAATTTAACCCCCTCCCCCTGTCAGCAGGCGTGGTACTAATGCTAAATAACACAAAAACTGAAACTTAGCATTGTAGGAATAGCTACATGAGGAGCAGCCGTTGAACTGGTGGAGCTGAACTGTAACATGAAAGGCTGCATAACTAAGCATAAAGCACGTGGGGATTTAATTATTTATATTGGAAAAGAATTATGAATAAACTTCATTGGTAATCAATGACTAAAGATTAAGCTATTCTAAGATATTAAAATGTTAATATTCTTTATTAGCGAACACTTTGTTTTTTTATCTTCAACAGAAGCTGTTAAACTGATAAGATGTTTTTTTTTTTCCATTTTTCATTTAGAGCATAGACACAGGTTGCTTTTTCTCCTAAATCATTATTGATGGAAATTAAACTGAATAAAGACACTGAACTAAACAAAGGTTGACAACCAAAGCGAACCTTCAGAAAAGAAGAAAACATCTGAAATCTATTGTTTAATTGAAGTGTTGTTGAGTTTTTTTTTCAATCAATACTCTCTTTAAACAACATTCATTGGTTTCTGTGTCTTCCTTCTCCCACATGCTCCTTAAAGAACAACCTTCTGAGGTTGTATAAATAAAGTCCTTCAACCATTGTGGTGACTCAGGTCTTTATTCTATTCTCCAGTGAGATTGTTACATCTGCTGTGGTTGAACTGGAAAATGTATCTGAGATGTTTGATCTCCTGATAGGTGAGGACAGACACCACGGTCCTTTTAGTTTAGTGAATATCATTTCTGGGATTTCAGTATGAGTGAGGATGAGAAGGGAAAAAGAAAAATAATAAAGATCTTTATAAAGTTTTCATATCACATTCGATCTAAGCTCTCAGGAGCAGCAATGCACCAGATCTGCTGCTGGACTCCTTCAGCGTAGGGAAGGTAGGAAAGGATCTAAATAGTGATGTGGTGTTATATTGTTAGAGAAATATCTTTAGATAAACCAGCAAAGTATCAGTGATAAATCTGAACCATTCTGGCCCCGCCCATAGAGGATAGCCGAGCATGGAAGTAGAAAATGATATTTAAAATTTAACATCTATAAACATCAAATATGAGTCAAATGAATCTGATTGAAAATGGGTTTTTATTTTTAAAAAATCATACAGTAGTAGCCATTCAACATTTTCTGACTTTCCTTGATGGGTCCTTGACTGGTCTTCTTTCTGGTGTTCTTTCTGTCATGATTTATGGACATTAAGATCTAAAAAGAAGAGTTACTTCCTGGTCAGAGTAAAAAAAATATGCAAGAGGGGGTCACTGCAGTGGCTGGAAGTTGGAGGGAAGTTGGCTGCCATTCGGCAGAAACATAAAATCAAGACTTTGCTGAGTGATTTATTCGTTGGGGAAAAAAAGGATTTTCCTGACAGAGATCTTGTTAATTGAAGCCAGTTTGGTTAAAATTATTTTCAGAAGATATACATTCTTTCGGAAAAGATACAACAGCTAATCACGCCCTCATGACGTCTCAAGACATGAGATATCGTCAGATTATTTGTGCTCTGGCCTCAACAGGTTCTTCCACAAAAGGAAACAACATTTTCAACACGTCTTTCTCACTCAAACGTGAGTCCCTCTCCTGCATAAACTTAACTACATCCAAAATTCCCACGGTCCCGGAATTGATCTCTGTGATCGTCCCTTTTCACTTCCAGTCCCGGTTCAACAGTTCACTGAGTTCCAGTCTCAACGCCCGCTCTCATTACTACCAATAAACTTGTTAAACTTTTCCCCTGGTTCTCTGAGTGGTTACTCTGCATGTGGGACAGATTCCTTAAACCGATCATGACAGTTTTCTACTTTTGGCTTCTTTAGATCGTCAATGAAATCTAAAATTATACCAAAGATACTAATAATAATAAGTTGAGACTCCAAAAGAGAACGGATTCTTAAAGTCGTAGGGAAGTGGCCGTTCCAACCGTTGCATTTCCGAATTCTCCCAGTGGTGCCCGACGAGTGAATAAAGTGAATGTGATTGGTCGATTATCAAGGGGGCGGGATTGTTGTGACAGAAGGTTTCCAAGCAAGTTTGATTGTAGCCGGTTTGTGGGAAGCATCTTGCTAACCAGTTAGCAACTTAGTGCTAGCAGGGTCCCAATGGGAAATTCCATTGGGACCAAGTAGCACTAAATTGGTGCCTTAGAAACGACGCTGTCAAGGAACGCTATGGACAGAGGAAACATGCAAGAGGAGGAGAGTTTAGTGTCGGAGGTCGTGGATGAGTCTCCTCCGTCATCCATTTTTTATTTAGAGGAGGAAAGCGGGGACGAAGATGTTGTGGAAGAGGACGCCAGGGCGGCAGAAGCTTGGTTTGGTGTAGAAGGCTTCCAGCCGTACATGTTTGAGCCCTTGCCTCGCAACGCTGCCAGTTCTGTTAGCTCTACGCCTGCCGAAGACACAGACGTCCATCCCCGTGGACACTGGGACGCAACCCAATGGGAAAGGAAAGGATTCTGGTTTCAACCGTTGCGTATATTAGCTGCGACATATGAATCAAGATGCTATGACCGAAACTGGCTTGCATAAGATAACGAAAAAAAAAACTAAAGATTTTAAGACAGGCTTTTTTTTTTAAATAGAAATTTTCTAACTTTTGGGACAATGATAAAGAATACATTTATATACTTGTTTAAATCAGAATGATTTCACATTTATAAATGACTAACCCACAACTTTAAGAAACGGGTGCAACACAGTTTGTCCAAGTATAGTTGCCATATGATGACGTCATAAGTAGGGGTGGGGCCCCAAGCAGATCTGGTATCTACAGCGGTGAAAGTCATAGACCCCCTCTGGCAGAGGGGTCATTGAACCAGAAAGTTGATTACTTAGTGTTGGTATAAATAACAAAAATGCAGATAAGTGCACAAAAATGCACTTTGTCTACCATTTCCTCTCAGTAAAATTAATCATTTTAAACATTGTAATCAATGGTAGAAGCAGTCTTACTACATACTTCTTTATATTTCTAAGATCTCTGCTTAGAGTCAGTGTTCTGACAAGCGAAATTTCAAAAGTGACTTATACTCTTCACACTGTAAGCTACCAAAAGCAGAGGCGTCCAGCAGGACTGATCATTGCATTGATTGTCAGATCAACTGGGGAGGAAGTTTGAAACGGAGGTAAGTCTGAAATAATTGGATGGTGAGATAAAAATCCGGGATCAGTGATCACAGAGCCCTGCTGCCCTGCTGGATCGATGCACTTCCTGGTATTTGTAGTTTCCCTCCAGCCTTTTCAGAGTGAACCCTTCTGGTTTATCTGAACATAATTAAAACATTGCTTCTCCTCTACTTACAGCTGTCTGGGTTTGGATCTTTTGAAGCTGTGCTTCTTTGTTTTCCCACTTTCTCAAACCTGTCAGGAATATTTGAAAAGATTTGCTTTTCCTGCGGCCAGAGACTCAGTGAATGTTGGTGTTCTTGCATCATCCTGGGGCCACTAAAGCCTCCACTAGACTGAATCCCAGTGGGACTGTCAGTACCACCAGGAGCCGATGAGACGTCTACACCATGTCTTATTATTGATTAGCTGTTATGCCTATAGCAAAAAAAAGGTTATACTTGCTCAAACCATTCACACAGGAATGAATAGTCAGGAAGCTATATAGTCAGCCTTTCTTTACAGCTTTAAGTCGTATGGAAATTATATTTAAATGTCAAATTATCCTGGTTTAAACATCTTTATCAGACCATATTGTCCCAAAATTTAAAATCAGTGTTTTTTTCTTTTGGTTATCTTCTGCAGGCCAGTTAGTTATATATAAGTTGCTAACTGGTTAGCGAGATGCTTCCGACAAACCGGCCACAACCAAAAGTGCTTGCGAACCTTCCGCCACAACAATCCCGCCCCCTTGATAAACGACCAATAACATTCACTTTATTCACTCTTGTAAAGTCTGGCACCACTCAGGAGAATTCGGAAATGCAACGGTTGGAACAGCTGCTTGACTATGACTTTAAAAACATAAGATTAGATCCTTTACTTACAGATTCATTAGCTTTCATTGAAGGACATGACCCCACCCACCTAGCAAAAATTGGTTTAAAAGACATTGTAAAGACGACATGATTTACGTCCAAACAAAGTCTAAATTTGTTTGTTTTTAAAGAGAATAACAAACTGGACTGAACTCCCAACACTGAGGCTCTGGATCAGAAAGGTCAGAGCAGACTCCTCCTGCTTAGGAGACTGAGGTCTTCTGGACTGCAGGGGGCGCTCCTAAAAACCTTCTCCGACTCTGCTGCACCATCAGCCATCTTCTATGAAGCTGTCTGTAGCTGAGAGTAAGCGGCTGGATCAGCTGATCAGGAAGGCCAGCTCTGTGATTGGATGCCATCTGGACTCAGTGCAGGAGGTGGGAAACAGACGGATCCTAACTAAATAAACATCTCTGTTGGATAATGTCTCCCCCACCCATGCTGGTTCAGCTGGTGCTGAACTGGAGAGCTCCTTCAGTGACAGACTGCTGCACCTTAAATGCACCAGGGAGCGTTATCACAGATCCTTCCTCCCAGCAGCTGGAAGACTCTAGAACCACCACTGTTCCCAACAACCTCAACCAGTTCATCCATTCATGCTGATTCTGCTCAGTTTCTACCTCAGACAGTTAAATAACCTGCTACTGTCATTCTGCACATCTCTGATGTTGCTGCTATTTTCAAATATCCATTACTATAAACATTTACATAGCTGAATATTGGTTATTTATTCTCCAGGTGCAGTTTTATAGTTTTTAAAACACTTTACAGTACAGTTTTTTTATTGTTTATCTTTTAACTCTTCACTATTGTTATTCTTTTATACTTTCTAAGGTCCACATTTGTGTGACCTTTTTTCTATAATGTTTTTGCTGCTGTAAACACCAGAATCACCCCATTGTGGGACAATAAAGTGTTTTTTTTATTCTATTCTATAAGTAAAAGGTGATAAGCAGTAATTTTCAGATTATTGAAAAGATGTTGAAAACTGTGTTTGCAACATCTAAACATTGTCTCACTATCCAAACAATACTTGAGAAGGACTTAAAACACTAATTTCTGTTCACATCAAAAGCATGGAGCTATTAATCAAACTCCCCAGCAGATTTTTGCATGCTAGATGGGTCAGTGAGACAGTCAGAGTTCACTCAGTGGATTTCAGCTTCTAAAATTTTCTTATTGAACTTCTATTTCATCACTAACCTCAATGTCTGTTTTTAAACAGTAACATCACATCAATACTTCCTCTATACATCCAATATTATAGATGTTGGGACTTTATGTTATATAATATTTAATCGCATGACTTTTGAACCGATGCGATTAGGACCCTAGATGAAAACGCGATTTAAGTTCAAATCATGGTAAAAGGAAACTTTGCACTTATATAGAGTAAATTCACCAAAACTTCCACAAAGATTATAGGAGTTTTTATGCACAAAAAAACATTAAATTGCAAGTCAAACATGTTTGAGTTAAAATCTATTATCTAAACTCAACTAAATAATAATAATAATTTGCATGTTATACCATAACATACCAACTTTATTTATGAAGCACTTTATGCACCGGACAGGATCAAAGTGCTGTACACAATCATAAAATACAATAAAATTATAAAATAGAAAAAACAAAGCCAAGGAAAAAAGATGAGTCTTAAGAAGGGACTTAAAAACAGCCAGAGAAGAGGCCTGTCTTCTGCTCAGAGGCAGATCGTTCCACAGCTTAGGAGCTGCCACAGAAAAAGCACGGTCTCCTCTGAGCTGCTTTTTGTCTTTGGGACCCTCAGAAGCAGCTGATCAGCTGACCTGAGGGAACGGGAGGCTGTGTAAGAATGAAACAGCTCCGACAGATAAGGAGGAGAAAGGCCATTAAGAGTTTTAAAAAGAAATGATAGAATTTTAAAATCAATCCTTAAATGTACTGGCAGCCAGTGTAAGGAAGCTAAAACGGGAAATGTGGTGGAATGTTCGTTTACCTGTTAGAAGAAGAGCAGCAGCATTTCTCTAAAAAAACAGGCTTTGTTGGGCTACTGTATAAAACCTGGAACTCAAACCTATTTCTGACATTTTGTAGTGAAAACGCTTCTTGGATGGGAAGAGAAACGTCTTCAACCTTGAAAAAAAGTCCAGTGGATTGTTTTTAATTTTCTTTTTTTTGTGGAAGTTTATTAAGAATAATCTTAAAACAGTAACATATAAAGTTAATAAAGAAACCTCAGGAATAAAGCTGACCTTTGAGCTTCGGTAAACCTGAAAAACGTGGCTGCTTCCAGCAGAGTAACACTTCATGTTGCACCGATCCAGTTATCTTTAACTTTATAATAAGTTTCTTTAACTGTATAATAAATGACAATTTATACTTAATAGGGAGGAAAAATAATGATAAATGTGAAGGATGTGGAGAGATAGAAAATGTAGATGTATTGATCAACTGTAAAACATGTGAACCTGAAAGGGAGAAATTGAAAAGAGTAGTTGAAAGGACAGGCCAAGAATGGAGTCTTAAAGGATTATTGGGAAATAAAGGAAATATAAAAGATATTTATAGATTAATAAAAGCATTATTTATTAATCTTCAGAATACAAAATTAAAAAATAGAATTTAATAGATGTAAAACAATGTTGCTACACACTCATGAACAGTAGGTGGCGGTATGCCCGCCCCTTCCCTAGAGCCTGGTGGGACCGAAAACATTTTGAATGGAAATCAATGGGGAGAAATTAATAAACTTCTGGTCCCAGTCGCTCTCTGTCATTGATTCCAGATATGCTGGTTGTGTATTTAAATTGTTTTGTTTTTTTTTGAGTTCCTCTTTGGTCAAAATCTGGTCAAAACCCATCAATGAGATCGCACCAAACAGGAAGTTAAATGCACAAAGGATCCGGTAGATTTCCAAATAAAACACGTCCGATCTTAACCCATGATCATTTTGTCAACATTAGTTTTTCCCGTATGCCACGACGTAATATATTGATCTGAAAATCAACCTCAGACGCAACGCACGCAGTGGCGAGGGTTTGATCCGTCAGATGGAGTTAAATCACAAAGAATTCAATGTTGAATCGGGGCGGCAGCTAAATGCTAGGCGATGGGTAGCAGCCAAAACGTTGCAATTTCACATAATCCTGACGAGATCCGAAAAACCGTAGCAAAAACTAGCAAGCGGGTGATTATGTATGTTCACTAAGTAAATATTATGTAAATAAACCCTACACTTCTCGCTATAAATGTAATCAAAACCCATTTAAATGCAGAAACTGATTGAAATTATTGATTTTCCCACTAAAAGTTAGAGAAATCTCGGCCATGTTTATACCAAAACGTTACAGTTTCACATTATCTTGAAAAATCTTTGCAAGAAACGAACAAGCAAGTGAATATGTACATTCCCTGAGTAAATATTCTGGCAACAAACTATACATTTCTCACTAGAAATGTAATCAAAACTCATTTTAATGCAAAAACAAACTCAAGTTATTAATCTTTCCACAAAAAAATGAGCAAATGTCGGCCATATATATATTTTTTTTCTTCTCCCAGCTGGAATCTTGAAAGTCACGTGACTAGGACGTAAAACAATAGAAAGCGTACAGGCAGAAGAAATGTAACAGTACCACAAAAAAATGGCCATTAATGTACCTCCACTACGTTTTGCAGTGTGGACCAACGTAGTGGAGGTGCATTTTCCCATGAGACTGGGTTGAACATTATGGCAGCCATGTTGTTTTAACAGGGTCTGATATACTGTTTAACAGGCTTGTATTAGTCCTAAGTGCTTAAGCAGAAGGCAAGCAAACCTTCCTTTTTCCTTATTTGTTAAAAACATACCACTTTAAATCCAAACCTTTTTAGACATGTGGTTTGTTATGTCCTGTATGTCTGGTTATCTGCAACAGCGCTGCATTAAGCACTTCTTTCCTTACACATACAGGTCCAATGAAAAGAGCAAACCTTGCTTTCTAAATGGCTTTTGAATATTGAAGAACGGTATGCATTAGCTCTAAAGTGAACGCACATAAATCACTACCTGTTAACGTATAATCGTTTTGCACCCCAGCAGGATAATTGAAGCCATTCAGTAGCTTTCAGTTTGTTAGATTTGATGTTGAAGTTTGAAGTTTATTTCTATAGCACCAATTCACATCATGTCATCTCAGGTCACTTTCCAGTTCACCAGATCATCCAGTCAGATTGATTAAAGTTTTCTATCTAAGGAAAACCAGCTGATTGCATCGACTCATTGACTCGTCAGCAATCCCTCACACTAAGCATGCTTGTGGAGAGGAAAAACTGGCCCCGTCCAGGAAACACACAGCCAGGCAGACGAGCTCCGAGCCAGCTCCCATGTCAGAGGATGAAGAGAGCACATCCAGTTAGTCACAGTCAGAGAAACAGGACTACACTGGAAAACAGGCCAAGCTCCAACATCTAGAAACAAAGGTGTTGATGGCAGCAGCACAGCTGATATTTCTCTCCAGGATGGAGTCACAGCCAAACAGGAACAGACTCAGTACAGCCATTATCTAGGAAAATGTAGTTTAAAGCCAGGCTTAAGCTGCGATTTTTTTGTCTTTTTTGGGCCGACTTTCCAGTCGTGCAAGAATTTTTCGATCGGGACAACTTTCAGCCTGATTGTGCTACCTGTCCTCATATAGTGTACAGGGGGCAACGACAGGGATCAGCCTCTAATGACCACCTCCCCATCACGGATCATGAGGTTGGGAGATCGGCGGTTGTGGGCGAATCAGTGAGCATTCGGAAACAAGGATTCTTCTTCTTCCTCTCAAAACCCAGAGTGCACCCAGAGCAGCAGACTGCAGGAGTGGGGCTTGAACTCAGAACCTCTGGATTCCAAGCACAATGCCCTAACCACTAGGCCACATTCCCACATTCCTCGCATGAATGCTAGCTGCTAGCTCAATCAAAGGGTAAGAATTAATCAACTAAAGGTTATTGGTTTCTTTTAATGAAATCATTAGTTAAAACTTGCTTCCTGTCAGTCCTAAAGGCACACTCACACTGACTGATGACATCATCTAGTGGCTTATAGGACAGCCAATGGTGACTTTTCTTGCTGAGGAGTTGGCACACTGGTCAAGGCTGTGATTGGGTTTCAAGAAGGGTGTGTCCGACTTTGCTTTGGAGCATCTCTGACTAAATGGAGCTCAGAAAAAAACAGCGTAAAACCTGACCTAAGGACCAACAGGATACTGCATCAGACTGAGGAAAGCTGTGAGCAGAGGGATTAGAGTTCACAGCTGAAGCACTTAAACACAGAAGTCGGCCTTTTGTAGAGTTGAGTCATCTTTAGTGCATGAAGCATTTACAGATGCAGCATGAGGTTCATTAGCAGCTAAAGTTTTGACAGCTCTGACACAGCCTGCTTTGTTCTGGAATAATAAGGCTGAGAAATGCACACATGCAGCACCCAACACACACTCATCCGCCTGCACACACACAATGAAGCAAAAGCCAAAATGATCTGAACTCAGGACAGCGATACAGTTCTACTCAGAATAACGTGGAATGAAATGCAATGATTATAATTATGTGGCTATCTTTGGCATCACTGTTTATTGTATCATCTGTTTTGTTTTCTTTGACACTAAAATAAAAGACCCCCATCTGGATGCACATGGGTACCCCTGCTCTCTCGTGTTAACACAGTCCTTTTATTGTGATTTATGTTCACAATGAAAGTATGAACCAAGTTGTATTTTTATTAGGTGAATTTTGCAGCTTTCATAATCGAAAATTTTCATACAAAAGATGTAGGATCGATGGTACAGAGGTAAAGTTCATGAATCTCTGTGTTTTGTCCATGAATGATGGTAGAAAGGAAAAGGAGATCGTTACCAGGAGCGTTGCTCGGGTTCATAAAGGTGAGGGAAAAGAAGGCCAAAGCCGAGTAGCTTTGTCTTTCTTACAACCCCAGCTACGGCCACGAGACACAGCTCAGGACAGAAACAGAGATAAATTGTAGAAAAGGTAATGAAATTATGCCAGCATCACTGGGCACAGACCTAGACATCATAAATGAATGTCTATCCTTCTGGGGGAGCTCAGAGAGGGGCTGCTCCTCCTTCACACTAAAAAGGGAGTTAATGTGATTAGGGCATCCGATCACCAGTGTTGGGAAAGTTCTCCTTCTACGTGAACTAGTTCAAAGTTCAGTTCACACATTTTAAAATGAACTAGTTCAGTTCATAGTTCATAATTCAAAATTTTGAACTAAGTTCACAGTTCCAAAAAATAAACTAGTTCATAGTTCTTTTTTTTTTTTTTCATGTATTGCTCAATTACACCATAGCCTACTGTAGAACCACAGACAGCAATTATTTTATCAGTTGTAACACTGAAACTGTGCGTCAGATTTCATCTTCATATCCAGTTTTGAATCCTTATCCAACCAGGGTTTACATTAGCATTGAGGGGACAGCATTTCCTTATTGTTGCTTTAACGCTTTGTTGCTGTCCATTCACTTCACACTAGTAGCAGCTGCAGCTTTCACCCCTACAGTATATTCTCACAAACATCAGGAAAAATGTGTTGCTTGAATTATCTTTTTTATGAGGAATTATTAAAAGAAAAACAGGAAAGTAATCTTTAAGGAGCAAATGTTTTTTTAATTTTAATATTTTTTTCAATTTGAAATTCCATTTCAGTACATATGCCGTTTCAGATTTGCTTTGGATGTTACTGAAGTGCAGATTTTTTTACTGAAAGCCGGCGGGCAAAGTTTGCAGAGAAATGTAAGATTGTTGCCATCATCCTCACCGACCACCTGGTCATAAACCTGTTTTAAGTGATCATACTGCTGCTTTGTCGCCTCCATGCTGCTGTGGCTTCCACGCTACATTTTGTTTTGATGACGCACGCGGCTGTAGGCTACGACGCTGGTAGCTGGTGTTGCCAGATTGGGTGTTTTTGCCGCTACATATTAAGGCCTGTTTACGGTGTGATTTAGCCGGGGTTTCGCCTGGAGGGCTCTATAGAAATCTGGCAACCTATTGAACGGAGTTGAACTGAGAGAGTGAGCCGTTCACAGACACCAGAATGAACGAGTTCAATAACGTTCATCAGGCAGTAATGCAGTACGTTCAGTTCACGTTCGCCCAAAATATGAACGAGTTCATGAACTTTCGTTCAATGAACGCGTTCAGGCTCAACACTGCTGATCACTATGCCCTATGGTCAGTTCCTTTATGAAGGTTCCTCCCCACTAGGAGGAGACCAATGCAACATACCATGCCTTGTCTGGCATGGGGAGCAAGTGTTCCTCTGTACAGCTAGGTTTGGGTTAACTAAACTGTTCCTCTCTGCAGTCTGGCCCCTGAAGGGTGAATTAGCATGAATCAATGGGGGGGATAGTTTGAATGGCTAGATGGTTAAGACCATAGCTTGTACAACAAACATGGTAATAATTCACTAAACCTTGTGTTTATTGTTGAAGTTTAGGATATAAGCCACAAGAGACTGTTTTGTTTCTCTGCTTAAAAGTGCTTTTAGTCAAAGAGTCTTTGCAGTCACAGCAGCTCAGGAGTGGAACTCTGTCCCTTAGAACATCAGAGAACTTACAACATTCAATCGTTTCAAAAAGCATCTAAAAATCAGGCTCATAACACATCCGTCATGTCAGCATTAGTCGAATGTCTTCCATTAACAAACCACGCTGCCAGTTGTGTCTCTGCTGTGTGTATGTGTATATATATATATATATAGTAATTATTTTTATTTGAAAGTTTTGTTCTATTTAATTAACCTAAAATCTGTAGTCTAACTAACTTTAATCCTGTATTTCTTTAATTCTTTATTTTTTTTTTAAGTTTTGAAGAGTTATAGCTTTATTTCTTTCCATATTTGTATTTTTCACTGTAAAATTCTTACTGTTGTGTTTTAGACAATTTTTAAAATCTGTCCAGGGTCAACAGATGAAAAATAGCCGTTTGGCTAATTCTGGTGCATTTTCAGGAATGCTAATTATTGTACACTGTCCCTGTCAAGTAAATAAATACATATAAATATAACTAATAAAGCCCAGTTCTAAAATTATTTGAAGAGGATTTACAACAAACCAAGCTTTTCCTCCTGCTGAATCCATGATTGATCTTAAGAGCGCTTTGCGTGTGATAAAATGAATAATATTTATGTTCCTGTCAGGGTTCTGCCCTCTGTTTAAGTTTTTATTTAGTTTCTTTTTTATTTGTAGTTGTTTTCTAGCAGTGTTTTTGTCCTTGAGTTACTCTCTGTTGCCCCCTTGTTTTTGTTTCCTTTCCTCTTGGCTTCCTTCTAGGTGCTTCCATCCACACCTGCTCCCAATCAGCTCATTAGTCCAGTCTTTGTTCTGTCTCCTATATATACTCTCCCTGTGCAGTTCCTTCTCTTTTCCTGCCTCTTCATGTATATTTGATTTTGTCTCCTAGATTCAGTTTTTTTCTGTATTTGTTATTTGGGATTTTTGGATTTCTGCCTCTTGCTTCATTAAAACCTCCCAAACTCCCCTCTGCCTCCCCACCTCAGCATTTTGGTCCTCAAAGCCTCCACTCAACCTGACAGTTCCTCTGTTTAAATAATAAACACACCCTGTTTGTAAAGTGTCCTAAAAACAGCCATTATCAAAACACAGCTGAAAAGCGAAAATTGGACAAGCTGCTCCTGCAGAACTACAGGCCCATCTCAAACCTTCCCCTCATCAGTAAGAAAAGCAGTGGCAGCCGGCCCATAGGGGGCGCTGGGGCACCGCCCTCCCTGATAAGAAGAGAGAAACGTAAAATATATTTTTAGAAATTAACTCATAAATGTCAGTTTTACTCTCTAGAGTGTGTACCTATAAGCAAAACAAATGATATAAACTACATTTCCCTACCTACTGTCATTCATTTGTGGATTTCCACAGACAGACTCCTACCATCTCTGTCTTGGGGCGCTGATCAGACAGACCCACATTTGCATAGAATCTGCCAATTATGTACTATTGCTAGGTGAATTTAATAATTTAAAGGCCCAATTAGCGTCTCAGATTTTTATGGGCTTGGGGCTCTGAAAATACTGCCCTTTAACAGGCTTCTGCACCCAAGCGCAGGTGCACACATTTAGAGGGACGATGGCGAACATAACGAGCGAGATGCAGCTTCCACCAAATTCGGTGAGATCCTTATTTATCTACCCGTTTGCCAGAAGAACATCCCTGTTGTAGGGTAGGAAAATTTCATGTCATGGTTATAGTGACTGTGACGAATCCACATCCTCACTTAAAACAACCTCTCTAACTTTACGTGCCACACACACATTCCTGTTATCCTGTGCTTGTGAGGACCAATCCGCTCGCGCTGAGCCCAGTAGCTGCATTAACTTAAAACACACAAGCTGTTCCTGGTTACCTGCTGGCGTATTGAGGGTGCACACTTAATATTTCAGTGGGGTTAGCCGTGTGTGTGTGTGGGGTGTGTGTGTGTGTGTGTGTGTGTGTGCTACGGGGACTTGTCATCTTCAGTCCGGCTGCGTCTTTGCTGGGTTCAAACCCAGTTTGGTGTAATTGAATAAATCAATGAATCTGTGTAAAAGAATTAAGTTGTAAAAATTATTTGTTTGTTTTTGTACATCAATTGTTTGTGGAGGTAATATATGGACAAAACTGATTTATGAGAAGAAATCAGAAATAAGAGAGCCTGTAGGGGCTTAAACTATTTAATGAGGGCTGTGGGAAGAAGAGCGGCCATTTCTGTTTTCTGTTTCTTTGTTCCATTGCTGGTAACTGGAGGGAGGCTGAGGCCCAGAGGATCTTGTATATGTTTAGTTTCTTTTGCACCCTCTTTTGAGTTTTTAAGCACAATAAATCAACAACACCGGTAACCCGACTGAGCCTGGATTCTTGGAGGCCAAAGAACCCCGTCACAGTGACCCAAATCATCACTGTTACTGTTATTATATAGTAAATTAAATCATTACTGTTAAATTGTATTTCATTTCCAATTGTTTATTTGAATTCTTATTCTGGATTAGTTGGAGACATACACTAGGCTATATCAGCCCCACCAAAAATATTTTTCACCAGCCGCCACTGAAGAAAAGCTGTGATTCAGCTGCAGCTAAACACCTTCCTATCAATGACCAGCCTCCTCAGTGTTTTCCATTCAGGCTCCCTTCCTAACCACAGCACAGACACTGACCTAATCAAGGTGTTAAATGACAACTGTATAAATTCAGACTGTGGAAGAACAACAGTTGTGGTATTATTGGACCTCAGTGCAGTGTTTGAAATTGTTTATGACTGCATTTTATTAGAGCTTCTAGAAAAATTAGATGTACAGTAGACCTTTCTTGTCTAAATCTCACCTAAATTACAGGGCCTATTTTGTGTCAATAGGTCGCTTTACATCACAGACCACAAAACTTACATGTGATGTCAGTGCTGTGGTAGAAGGTGGTGTGCAAATAAACAATTATATATTATGAATATTTTAAATGAATGCCAACAACAAAAAACAACATTCTAAAATGTTCTGCAGTGCTTTACATCAGTCCTAGCTGTCTTTATCCATGCTGGGTGAGATCCTGATGTTTGATAAAGAAGGCAGGAAAACAGGATACAGCGTTAGCCTCGCTGCATGCAGTTAGCCTTGCCTTGTTGCTAAATAATTCTATAAACCTGTCAATCAGCAGCACTTTCTCACAGTCGGCTGTGGCGGGAGGTGGTGTGCAAATGAAGATGAAAGCATTGAAGAGGAGCTACAGCGCATGGACAACTTTTAACCAGTCTATGGGGGAAGATCTTTGGAAATACGTCATCAATCCAACAACGGACTAAGCAGCTTTACTCATCATAAAGATTAAATATTTATCTTGTACATCTAAAAAAATATTTCAATATATTTTGAAATATTTAAATGTAATATTTTAATTTAAAAAATTTTTTTATGTCTTAATCAACGTCATTGTGTGAGTGGGGTGGCGCCCCGGCGCCCTCTACAGGCCAGCCGCCAATGTATAATCAGCAACTGATGGTAAACAGTCGTTTCCTGCTTTAAACTCCTCCAACTCTCCATCAGTAACCTCAATGTTAATGTATTTCAAAAATATTTCATTTTTTTAATTACATTTTTTTGTGTTAATAAATGTCATTGAGTGAGTGGGACGGCGCCCTCTAATGACCAGTCGTTGATAGTACCTCCTCCTCTGACGTAACACAATTGTTTGTAACTGCTTTTAGCATTTCAAAATTAAGACCATTTGTGTCACAGACTGAAGTAGAGATCATTGTTGATGCTTTTACTGTTTCCCGTTTAGTGTTGCAGTGTCTACTTTCCTGTCTGAATAACTCTTCCTTGACCTGTCTTCAGTTTGTGCAAAATGCTGCTGACTGAAAGCAACAAGAGCACAGATTACTCCTGCACTTTTAGAGCATACATGGTCGGCCTCCTACAGGATATTTTGAATCCTCTTTCTCCCCCTTTAAGCTCATTGACTCAAATGTTGCTGGTACCTGCCTTGGCGGCGCTCCAAAGCAGCAGCCAAGAACAGCAATTTCTCAAAATATGCCGCTTAATACGATACAAAGTAGACTTCAAACCCGCATCTATGATCGCCAACGCCTGCTGGAGCTAGGGTCACAAAATGTTATAAATCCAGACATTTATGACCGTTTAAAAAGCTGCGGAGTGCTACGGACGGATCTCAATAACACAACAGTGAAATGTAACTGCAGAAGGAAGAGATGCGCGAGACGGAGAAAGCGAGGCTGCAGAGGGGGGCTAAGTGTGAAGCTAAGGAGAAACCCCCACAGACCTCCGCTTCCATCAATCCTGCTCTCCAACGTCTCCAGTCTGCCGCCAACACTCGACCCGTTCCAGTTCGCCTACCGACGGAACCGCTCCACTGAGGACGCCATCTCTGCTGCTCTCCACCTGAGCCTGGCACACCTGGAGGAGAAGAACACCCACGATGGATGCTGTTCCTGGACTTCAGTTCAGCTTTCAGCACCATCATCCCACAGCATCTGATGGGCAAACTGGAACAGCTGGGCTTCAATACACCCCTCTGCTATTGGCTGCTAGACTTCCTCACCAACAGACCTCAGTCAGTCCGGGTCGGACAGAACGCCTCTGATGTCATCAGAGTGAGTGTGTTCAATTTGTCCATGAACGCTGACCACACGCAATCTCCTTGGTAAGATAGAAGTTTATCAACAGTCACTGAGCGCATCCACAGGTGTTTCGTGGGGAGGGGGGTAGCACTCTTCTGTGCCCTTTCGCCATAATTGAATCCAGAATAACACTTTTGTTTTGAGAGCAGGCTGCACAGGAATTTCCTTCAGCCTTGAGTCTTTGTCTTGCTGGCTCTTTTGTGGTGAAATGCAATATTCCAAATGTGTTGGGCTTTTCCGCCTTGAAGCGAGCAAGCACATCCAAGATGTTATCCGATCTCACCTTTGAGTTCAACCACCGCAGCCAGCCTGAGTTCAGTTGCACCCAGCATATGGCTCATCTCCCGATCTTGCTCGTTCACAGCCTTTGTGAGGGCATCAACCACTGCGGGCAGCCTGATCAATGCCTAAACTGCTGCCAAAATCCTCTGTAATTGAAGATACATCAGGGATCCTCCAAATCCAAACCGGAGAAATCCGAGTATCATAAAACCAAAAATCCATACATGTTCGATATCCTCCAAAGACAACGTTGTGAAACACACCATCCTCCAAGCCTTCCAGGAGTCCATGTTGTATCCCAAGAGGTAGGTCCCAGCAGGACAGGAAGGGTCCCCTTTTCCCTGTCTTCCAGTTGAATAAATTTGATCAATCGCATTGAGAGACCAGCTGACCAGATCCATTTTTTGAGTTCGGGTGATATGAAGAGAGAGCTCAGAAAAGCACAAGACACAGCAAAGCAGGGAAAGGCAGGGAGGTGCAGGAGCAGCAGGAAAATGCGACCGCCTCCTTTAAGAGTCAGAACATTTCATCCCAGCGCTGCGTGTCCCGAGCTCGTAACATCATCAATGACCCTTCAATTCAATTCGATTCAATTCGATTCAGTTTATTTCTACAGCTCCAATTCACATCATGTCATCTCAGGTCACTTTCCAGTTCACCAGATCATCCAGTCAGATTGATTCAAAGTTTTCTATCTAAGGAAAACCAGCTGATTGCATCGACTCATTGACTCTTCAGCAATCCCTCACACTAAGCATGCTTGTAGCGACAGTGGAGAGGAAAAACTCCCTTTGAACAGGAAGAAACCTCCAGCAGAACCAGGCTCAGTGTGAGCGGCCATCTGCTGAGGCCGACTGGGGTTCAAGGAGACAGAAGCAGACATAGAAAAAGAAGCATAGATACAAAAGGCAACTGTCAACCAGCTCCACAGGCGGCCCCGTCCAGGAAACACACAGCCAGGCAGACGAGCTCCGAGCCAGCTCCCATGTCAGAGGATGAAGAGAGCACATCCAGTTAGTCACAGTCAGAGAAACAGGACTACACTGGAAAACAGGCCAAGCTCCAACATCTAGAAACAAAGGTGTTGATGGCAGCAGCACAGCTGATATTTCTCTCCAGGATGGAGTCACAGCCAAACAGGAACAGACCAGATGAAGCTACTATGAGAAAAAGCAGAGAGAGCAGAACGTTAGAGATTGAACTAACAGATTCTGCAGAATAGGAGAATAGAAAGAGAATGAAGCAGAATGATGAAATCCACCATGGACTGTTCTCCCTGCTGCCCTCAGGAAAGAGGCTTTGAAGCATCCGATGCATAACCAGCAGATTCCACAACATTTTCCTCCACACCGCCATTAGACTGCTGAATTTTGTGTAAAATGGGTCATTTTATCAAACATCAATCTCTCTTAACAAACATCTCATATAGTTCTTGCTGTTGAAAGAGGCAGTTTGTGATTTAATATCTTATGCTACGTTCAGACCGCACGCAGCAGAAGAGGCAAAAACACGCGTGCTGCCTCATTTTTGATGCTTGTACCAGTTTAGTTCTGACGCACGGTTGAAGCTTCTTTGCTGCTCTAGCTGCTTCTCTATCCTTTCTCTGCCTGGAACAATGGCAGCTATATTAGCTGTGATCAGCGGGTAGAAAGTAGTTAGAATCTATGTTGAAGTGAGAAAGTCCTCCTGAAAACATGGTCTGTGCAGTCAGTTCATCCAGATTACCATCCTGCCTTCAAAGATTATTTCTCTGTGGGAGCCGCTCAGACCCCCACATACCGGCGGTGCGCTGTCACTGGGAATCCCCAGCAGCAGCTGCCTCAGGCCCGCTCGCCTCTTGGGGGTTTTCCCCTCCTGTTGGTGGCGGCTGGAAGTAGATGTTAGCGTTTTTCAGGTCTGTGCTACAAACTGCAGGCAGCAGGATAATAAAAGCCAACATATTCTGCCGGCAGGTTTCTACATTTGAAGTTAATTTACTGTTAATAAACTGTTTCAGAGGAGTGATCATAGCGCTCTGCATCAGCAGTGCTGCGTCTGACTCCCTGCCAGCTCCCAGATCAGCTCCTCTGATTGGTTAATGCGGCACGTCCAGCAGCAAAAGTTCAATTTTCAAGCAGTTCAGAAGCTCATGAGGCGCTGCTCCTGCTGCTCAAAACGCTGCAGGACCTGTTGCTGCACCTTGATGCACGTCAACCACATTGACTTTGCATGTAAACTAGCTGCTTCTGCTGCCTATGCTCCTTGTATCATTAGAAAGGTACCATACATTTTCATTTTGAGCAGAATAGAACATCAAGACATTTTTGTGGGAGTTCTCAGTAAAATATGCAAACCTTTAGCTACCTCCAAGTTGATCCAAGCATGGTGGCAACTTATCGTGACATATTTTTCAGTCTTGCATTGTCTGTTTTATTACTCATGTTCCCAAACACTAGATCCACTTATTCTCTATTTCAGGTGGAACTTAGGTTTAGGACTAAGGAGTGAAAGCATTTTAGGTTAGGTTTAGGATTAGCTGTGCACTGGTAATAGTTATGTGCAGGGTTTAGAATCCATTGCAGTTTACACATGGTCCTCATTAAATATAGGCCAGAATCTGTTTGCATGTGCATGAGCCCGGACAGATAAGCCCCCCACTTAAGCCTTGTATTTATGCAGAGGGAGCAAAAGCAGGTCTGCCATGTCTAATCAAATCAACAGCCACACTCTGAACAGAGCAACAAAAGCCCTGTTTCTCTTGGAGACTCATAGAGGCGCTGCCGATGAGCCGTGAGCTACTAAGCATTCACACTTCTAGAGACATTGAAGGCTAACAGTGGACGGCTTGGGACTGTCCAGCAGATTATATTCATATGTAAAAAGATATAATGCATCCTCATGTCTCATTTAATTGAAATCAAGAAAATGTGTTTCTGTTAATCAGCTGCTAGTTAAATCGGGAGTATATATTATATATAACATTTTAGAGTTTCTAAGACTGGCAAGCTTTTCTGTCACAAGCAGGAAAAAGGCTTAAGCTAAATAATTTTAAAAAGATTCAGGAAAATGCACCAAAAAAAAGGAAAGAAAGGAAAATACTTTTTTACTTGCTCTAGTAATGACTCTCAAACCAAAAATTTTTCTAAAATTTTTCTAAAAGAAAAAAAGTTTTCTAAAAGTTAATAACACTGTTTTTAAATTTCTGGTCTGTTCCTGTTTGGCTGTGACTCCATCCTGGAAAGAAATATCAGCTGTGCTGCTGCCATCAACACCTTTGTTTCTAGATGTTGGAGCTTGGCCTGTTTTCCAGTGTAGTCCTGTTTAGGGCTGGGAATTGTTCAAAAATTTTCGGTTCCGGTACCAATACCGATACCTTCACTTCGATACCGGTTCCTGAATGATACTTTTTTCGATACCAGTTTTATAATATCAATTCGAAAAAAAAGAAAATTACACAACATAAAAAAGTACAAATCTTGAGTTTTATTTTAAGCTCTGATTTTTCCATTTACATTTTTCCTCTTACATAAAAAAAACAGTGTCTAATATTCACTGTTACATTGTGAGGACCTTTTTACTTAACAGTTTTCCTTTAGAAAAATTACCATGTCTGACAAACAAGCCCGTTGAATGGGATCCTACTCACAGCGCACCGCTGGTATGTGGGGGTCTGAGCGGCTCCGACAGAAATATTGGAAGGCAGGATGAACTGACTGCACTGATTAAGTTTTCAGGTGGATTTTCCCACTTAAAAACATAATAAAACTACTTTATTCCCACTGCTCACAGCAAACATAGCTGCAAGGCAAAGAAAGGATAGAGTAGCTCCGCCCAACGCGCGTCAGAGCCACTTTTCGACCGCGCAGCCAGAGCAGCAAAGCTGCTTCAGCCGCGTGTCAGAAGCTGCTACAAGCTCATGATGGGTTTGGGATTCAAGCCCATATGCAGAACACAACCAGGAGGCAGGGAAAAAGTTCAAAGGTTTAATGAATAATAAGAACAAAAACAGGTCAGGGAATTATCAGGTCCAGGGCTGGTCACGACTGGGTTTACTGTTCTGGAGGTTGAGCAGAGCGGCAGAAGGGGGAACCAGGAGGGTTCACAGGCTGACGGTAGGCTGAGGGCTGAGGTTCGAGCTGAGAAGGCAGAAGTGGGAACCAGGAGGGCTCAGTATCTCACGGCAGGCAGAGGACTTGGTGGAGGCTGAGTTTGGTAGAGCTTGTAGATCACCTGGTTTCAATCTCAGTTTCCCTTCCAGATTCTTCTGGGGGCTGGCTGACAAATCCTTGACAGGTTTGGTTCTCCAGGGTTCTGCTGAGATCAGACAGACCGATTTCCAACAGAGAAAACTCTTCAGGGGGTTTCTGGTTTCAGGCAGGTTCAACCTGGGAAGCAGAGAAGACAAAAGTGGATCAGGTTCAGGTACCGTAGTCTGGAGACTAGACAGGCAGGTTGGCTCAGGGTTTGCTGTACCGTGACTGACTAACACTCTGGCACTGGAGTGTTGTCCTCAGCCCACTTAAATGCTGGTCTCCTGATGAGCAGATGAAGAACAGCTGGTGAAGTCAGCTCCAGCCTCAGGAGATCCAGTACGCCCTCTGGTGGAGAAAGGTAGACAGACCCCCAGATCCCAACAGTAACAAAACCCCTCAGGAAGGGATCCTCGGCGCCCTCTGGTGGGCAAGCCTCAGGATCCCAACACTGAGTGTAAATATTTTAGGTGAGAGTTTCTGTTGAATTTGTTCTTTATGATTTTTGTTTTATGTGTTTTTGTTTTTTATGCTTTTTTATGTATTTTATATGTTGTAACTTATATGCTGCAGTCCTCTTACCTACGCCTCTCTAGCAAAAGAAATTTTAGGTCTCAATGGGACCAACCTAGTTAGGCTAAATAAATAAAAATAACTGGAATCATTTAATTATTTATTTTTCAGATAGATTGACATCTAATGGCTATTAATTTGAAAATGTTTCAGTCAGGATTCTTCTTTGTGTAGAGCATGATATGGTGTGAAAGCTCAGAACTGAGGATGCAGGCAGACAGTTACCTAAAAAAACATTTATATAAAGTGATGGATCCGCTGTGAACTATTAGGGCGTCTAAGGCAGGAACCTCTGCAGGGGGAGAACACAGGTTAGTGACCACGTTAATCTGGCAGAGGATGATAATGAAGGTTTAAGTCACTAACATGGACTTGTAGTTCGGGCTGTGCCCAGAGGCGGAGGTTGGTTTCAGCAGTTGGCTGGAACACGGCGAGGCAGATGCTGCCCAGAGAGTCCAGACACTGTAGCCCCAGAGCTCAGTGGATAGGCAGGAGATCAGAACCGAGCAGACGAAGGAAGGCAGAATAATCCAGAGGGCAAAGCCAAAGCCAAAGAGGTTCACAGGAGTCAGAACCAGGAGATCAGAGATACAAAGAGCTTTTGAAAGGAAATTCAGAACGGTGTCAGGAATCAGTTCCAAGTTTGGTTATGCAGAATCAGGAACAGGTCAGGCAAACAGATCAGAACAGGGACAGGCAGGCTCAGAGGTCCAAAGGCAGAATGAGTCTGGATCAGGCAAACAGCAACACACAAGAAAGCTAGAGAACTCTCACAACTGGCTCGAGAATAATCTGGCCCTGATGACTGGTTAGAGGGCAGGTTAAATAGACACTAAAGCAGGTGGATCAAATGAATGGTAATGAAAAACTGGGCAGGTGAGTAAAATGATTAATCCAACATTTCTGGAATAGAACACCTTTTTATTTGTCCCAAATAATCCAGTTTTCTGGTAATGAAATATTTATTTTCAGTAAGTGTATGACAAAAAAAACAACAAAAAAAAACAGATGAAGTGAAAAATATTTAAGGTTTATCACTAGGTGTTTGATTTTACTGATATTCCTCCTGTAATCTAAAGTTCCAGCTATTTTGCTTTTGCAGTGTTATTTGCATAAAAATAGTGGAGGGAAGTTTTTTGAATTTATAAATTTAAATACTTTTTTTAAGGCAGCAGCAGGAAATACTTGAACTGCTAAAGTCGTAGCTTCTGATTATTCATGTTTTTTGCACCGTGACATCCAGTGGCTGCAGAGCTGATCCTCATAACTTGGACTTGTGGCCCGGAGACATTTTGGATTTGATGCAAACAAACAGATCAGTAAAACGGACACATACAGGATTTATTTTCCACTTTTATAAATTCTGAAGAGCTTTTCTTAAAAATAAAATAAATACTTTTATTTCCCATCGTTGAAACCTTTTCCTGCCTGATTGCTGCTGTATTGCATTTTTTGTACAGATGCTTTTTACTGATGCAAAGGGAGAATCTGTTCACAAATTAAGATTACAAAGGGCCTTCAGAAGAAGCTCTCTGCGTCTACCAAAAAAAAAAAGCGATCATGGAAGCATGATAATAAATATTCCAGAGAAATCTTGTCAAAGTCTTGCTGTGTCTGCTCTGCACTTCAGAGAAGGAGAAAGTTGGAGCTACGGAATGGAGGCAGTGAGTGGGAGAAGGAGAACAGCATGCAGTGAGTCAGCTGAGGATTGTTGTACCATAACAGAGCCAAGACACACTGAACCAAGTTATAAATCTGTCTTTGGACTACATTCACAGATTTATGTGCCTTTATTTGATCCTATTTCATCTATGACTCTAGTTTTCATATTTAATCTTTCTACATGAATCGAAGACGCTGATCACACTTTGTACTTCAAATTTATTTTTTCATAGTTTAAGTTTTTAAGCAAAAACCAAAAAACCTGAAAGGGATATGTAGGCAAGAATGCGTTCATATGCAAAAACTGATTACTTCAAACAAGTGCCACTTGGCCAATAGAGGGCGCTAGGGCGCCGCCCCACCCACCCAATGATGATTAAGACATTAAAATGTATATATTTTATTTTTTTTATAATTTTATTTTAAATTACAGTGTAAAATATTTTAAAATATTATTTTTTAAATGTGCATGACAAATATTTAATCTTTAATGACTAGTAAAGCATCATTCAATTTTTTGTCGGATTGGTGACGTATTTCCACCCAAGGATGCAAAAATCTTTACACTGGAAAAAATCTAAATCTAGATAAGTCGGTTTTTCTTAAAATAAGTGCATTTGTTCTTGGATTGAGGGGGTAAAAGTGACATTTTGCCAATGGAACAAGACAATTTACACTTTAAATAAGAAAACACAATAACATTGTCTTATTTTAAGTGCATTTTATCTAATAATCTTATTTTATGAGTAAAAATACTCATTCCATTGGCAAAATATCTAATTTACCTACTCAAGTTAAGGGTAAATACACTGAATTTAAGAAATTGTTACTTATTTCTAGATCGTTTTTCCAGTGTATCCATTGACTCTGGTTAAGAGTTGTCCATGCGCAGCAGCTCCTTTGTATTACAGAAGGACGGCCTATGTTGTGAGAGGAAGTGTATTCGCTCACCACCTCCCGCCACAGCGCACACGTTTTGCCTGTGATTGACAGGTCAAGTCGCAGGAGTTTGAGACGCATTGGAGAGAGAGGGAGAGAGAGGGAGAGAGAGAGAGAGAGAGAGAGAGAGACTTGGTTCTTCTCCAGGACCTGGTTTAGCTCCAAGGCTAGGCTAACTGCCTGCAGTGAGGCTAAGGCTTTATCCTGCTTTCCCTGCCTCAAATATCAGCATCTGATCCAGCCTGGATAAAGACAGCTAGGACTGATTTAAAGCACTTTATAGAAAAGGCAAAGAAGAATGAACAATCTGGGATTCACATGGAAAATAATAGAATATAGTCTATTTTTTCTAGATCAGAGATCTTGAACAGGGGGTTCGTGACCCCTAGGGGGTCCATGGGGGTACTGCATGGGGGTCGCAACACTTTTGGTTGATTCATATTTTTTTTTTTTTATATATTCCCTCCTGAATTGAAATGTCTTTAAATATACTTTAACATGAATTCAACAGACTGTAGTAAACAGATAAATGGCAGAAGATGTCTTTTAGTCATCAATGCTCACATTCAGAGACACACACACAGTAAAAATGCCAGTGTTGAATTGACACCCACAGTGTCAATTTTAACACCAACAAAGTGTGTATATGTATCCAAGTCAGCTGGTGTTAAAGTAACATTTTTGACAGTGTTAATAGATTGACACCCATTTTTTTGTTTAATTAACACCAGACATTGTTAATATTTAACAATACCGAGTGTCACATTAACATTACAATGGTGTTAGTGTTGAAATATAATGATAACACCAGTGTAGTGTTAATCACAAAACCTAATGTGGTGTTAAAAAGTTAAATAATTGACTCCACGAGGTGTCAATATAAAAAAACAGAAACAAAACAGAAAACACAAAATGTCAATTTGCATTGCGTTCAAGACTACAGCTATACAAGTATTATCCATGGTTTAAAATGTCAACTAAAACTTACCAAATATAACAAAAAGACGTTCGATAAATTTCATAAATTTTATACGATAGTCATGTATGAATATTTAACTTACCTTTAGGAAAGAATTGTGTCGTACAGACCAAGTTACTGGTGGCGAGACGACAGAAAAGTAGAACGCACTCTGCAACCGTTACGCGAAGGCGGGGCTTAAGTAACCCCAACCAATTAACACTGAAATTTAACAACGAAAAATGATAGAAGTAACACTGGCAGTGTCATTTAAATGCTGTGTGATGTTAAAACAACACTCACACTCTTTATTTAACACTACACCTGAGATTTTAACACTGGCATTTTTACTGTGCAGGAGCTCTTTCAAACTGGACACCGTTTCATTCACAACACCTGTCCCATCAACCGGGAATCAGAATCAGAAATACTTTAATAATCCCAGGGAGAAATTACTTTAGTTACATTACTCCATCTGTAATAGAGTGACTATAGGACCAGTTTGATAGAACACTATTTCATATAATATCTATAATTAGGGGGTCCCCGCTCCATCTTGTCATCAGTTTGGGCTCCTTGGCCTGGAAAACATTGAAGATCCCTGTTCTACTGTAGATGTTTGTTCATTTGCATAGTTGCTCTTAGAAAAACACATTCTCAGAAAATAAATAGTTTTTATATATGACTAATAGCTTCTCCATTACTAAACTGGTAAATTAATTGTTTAGGTTTGTGACACGATATTGGACCATGAAAAACACAGATTTACCTTCAAAGCCTCAGAAGGGCAAGATTTATGGACAAAAAGTAAACCTGGACATGAAATGATGCTTTGTCTTTATAAAGTGTTTTTATAATGTTTTCTGTTATTGGCATTCATATAAATATACTGGTGGGATAACTTGGTATACCATTGATTGGTTTTTGGTATTCGTCCATTTGGAATTAATAACCCCCCCCCCAGGAGTAAACTCCACCAGCCGCCACTGGTTGAAACATGATATCCATTGTTTCTCTGATTGGTTGCTTTGATTGTTTTTCACCCATGGGGGGAATGCTCAGTGCTCTTATAATGGCTTTTAGGGTAGTCTTAGAGATCTGGGGTTTGTAGAAACAAACTTCAAGGGATAGATCGTTACGGTCATTTTCTTTAAGCTGACGTTACAGTCTGGGAATGGCCCAGAAGAGCTGCTGTTTCTGTAAAACGTTCAGGATCCCTCCAGGTACTTAGTGGACTTCTTAGTTAAGATGGAGTATAATCACCTGTGGGACTACAGAAGGTCACTCTCTTCTCTAAGGTCCCTTCTCTAATTATCGACTCTTTAAGTAAAAACTGAATGTGTTTCTGGTTCTTCCGGTTACTGCCTGCCTCACTTCAGATGGTTTCAGTTCAGAAACAGCAACTACTCTGCTGTCAACAGCAACTCATTGTATCTGTGTCAATAAAAGTGCTTTTAAGAGCATTTTTCTGCCACCCACCGTCTCCTTTGACTTGTCATCTTATCCATCTCTGCCTCTGTCTGAACCACCACTTACAGAAGTAATGGATTCCTTCAGAGTGTCAGCCTGAGAAAAATCCCACCAAAGGGATATTTTCCACAATGACTGTTCGGCTCACTCTGTCACGTCGGTTTGAGACTCTCAAGAAGGCAACAATTACGGACAACAAAGTCAAGTTTGAACATCAAGCAAATAGATGGTGTTTGCAAGTTAAAAGGAGAAAACCAGAATGACAGGAGAAGGACAGGAAAGTGGTTATTATTCAACCTAGAATATGACTGAGATAGAATATAAAACTATAGATGTGACTGTGAGGTTACTGATGGAGATTTGGAGCAGCTTAAAGCAGGAAAGAACAGTTTACCATCAGTTTCAGATTATCCAGTGGCAGTTGGCCTGTAGAAGGCGCTAGGGCGCCGCCCCAAAAATAGAAAAAAAAGAGTTATTCCACCTTTCTGATTCCTGATCCTCCACGGACGGGTTGGTCGTTGGATCGCCATCTTGAAGAGGGAGGATTTGCCATCGGACTTCTGGCCAGAGAAAAAACACATAATACCCGATGTATTCCAGCATCCAGCTGCCATGCACGTGGGCATTGTCAGTTTCACTATAGCTCTGGTGAATTTCAATGGTGAAATCCTCTGGAAATCTTCAATAATTGTTGTTGATTGCAGATGTGTCTAGTAGTTCCCATTGATTTAGCTTGTAAAGCGGGAAGAATGGCGCTAGGCTTACCGCACCGTGACGTCACTGCTGGAAGATGGCAGGAGGGAGGGGTTACCATATTTGGGAAAAAATGGCCGCTCCCAGACTCAGTGATCGTGATCAAAATGATTGTTCTTATTTTTTTACTGATTAATGCTAACTTCATTAAATCACCAGGAACGTGTTAGTTTTAGGTATAAATAATGATCCATTAATCATTCCTGGCTGACTCGACTTTTCCTTTAATACACATTAAAGGACTCCTTCAAGACTCTGTTCTGACTCTTAAAGGAGGCGGTCGCATTTTCCTGCCTCTCTGCTCCTCCCTGCTCTGTTCCTGCTTTGCTGTGTTTTTGTCTTTTCTGAGCTCTCTCTTCCTACCACCTGAATTCAAACAATGGATCTGGTCAGCTGGTCTCTCAATACAATTGATCAAATTTTCTCAACTGGAAGACAGGGACAAGGGGACCCTTCCTGTCCTGCTGGGACACACTTCGTGGGTCCACCATGGACTCATGGAAGGCTTGGAGGATGGTGTGTTTTACAATGTTGTCAGTGGAGGATATTGAAGATGTGTGGATTGTTGGATTTATGATACTCTGATTTCTCCTGTTTGGATTTGGAGGATACCTGATGTATCTACAAAGGATGTCGGCTGAAATTTGGGCGTTGATCAGGCTGCCGGCGGCGGTTGATGCCCTCACAAAGGCTGTGAACGAGCAGGATCGGGAGATGAAGCGGTATGCTTGGTGTGAATGAACGCACGCTGACTGCGGTGGTCGAACTCAAAGGTGAGATGGGATAATATCTGGGATGTGCATGCTCGCTTTATGGCAGAAAAGCCCAACAAATTTGGAATATTGCATTCGCCAAGTAGAGCCAGCAAGACAAAGACTCAAGGCTGACAGAAAAGTCCTGTGTAGCGTGCTCTTAAAACAATAAGTGTTATTTTGGATTTGGCCTCCAGCCTTATCAAAATCCCCTGGATGTTATAGCGAACAGGCACAGAAGAAGCGCTCCCCCCTCCGCTACCTGTGGATGCACCCAGAACTGTAGTACAGGTTGATAAGCTTCCATCTTATCAAGGACAATGGCCTGTGGTCAGCGTTCATGGACAAATTGAATGCACTCATCATACAAACACAACTAATGTCTCAAGTGTCAGATTGATTGTCATGTGACTCCAGCCTCCGATGTTTTCCTTCTGCTGAAATGTTTGTCTCATGTTCCATGTTCTTTTCTTCTGCTGAGGCTTTTTTGATATCTCAAAGTCTATCCTGTAAAGGATAAAGTGTGAAATATTCCTTTTTCCCCCTCCCCAACGTGGCTCCTATCTTTCCACAGAATAAAGGCATCGCTATAGGGGACCGTTACAGGTCGGGGCCCTCGGCAGCCATAAAAACGTGCCAAAGGCAGTGTTCAGCGGAACGCATGGCCTCAGTAAATTGTCAGAACAACCCCCCCCCCCCCCCCCCCCCAATGTATGTGATGAGCAGTTTGTACTGAAATTTAAATCTCGATTACAATGTAAATTGTAGTTGACAATAAAGAAATTGATTGATTGATAAACGTGTTAATATTCATAAAACCAAGATGTGGTATTTTCCAGATCCATTGGCTGCAAAAGATCCCATCAATGAAATAGAGCTGGTAAACGTGTCTTTTTTCCTTTATCTAAAGTTCATTATACTGTAAAGTAACAATGTCAACAGACCACATTGTTTCTTCTTTCTTTCAATTTTTCTCTTTTTTTATTCTTTTTTCCTTTTTCTTCTTCTGTTTTTTCTGCTCTACTTACATTGCAGTGTCCATATAAACTGTAAAACTCCCTGCATAATTATAATAAAGCATTTATTTGCATGAAACAAGTGGAGCAGTATGGCGATAGCCGTACTGCTCCACTTGTGAAAGTAAAATCTGTTGGGCTCTTTTTGGCATCAAGACAATTATTCTTATTGCCACATCTCCAGACAGGATACTGTTAAAAAAAAAAAAAAATGATAATCCAGGTTAATTAATGGTTGAATTAAAAAGAAATCCAGCGTCAGTTTACTATTTATGAAGCTACCCAGAATTGTTCAGTATATTTTGCTCTCTTTCCATCTAGTTTGTCTTCTTTCTAGACCAAATTTACCAGCGGACGAACTTCTTAATAGTATTTTTTTAACACAGAACACTGTAAAACAATTTGTAAGACATTAACGGTGGTTTATGAATCGTACGCCTACTTCTGCTTTCTCAGTCGTGTTTAGCGGCCAAAGCAGATCAATGAGGAATTTACTGAGATTAATGGCAGAACCTGACTATGCATTTTGGACAGAGCAAACCTATTGGAAAGTAGGCGCCTCCATCATCGTATATGAGGGTATTTCGGCAAGGACAACAGCACAGACACCGGGGGACTTTAAGAATAATTACCCTTTCACCTGCTCTACAACTAAGAGGCACACATTTGCACTTAATATACCTGAAATAATCATTGCTCAGTCCTTAACGCATAATAGCTACAACTCCTCATCACATCAAATCCCTGCAAGAGGACGTTACTTATGAGCATTTATAGTTAAAAGCTGCTGGGAGGCTTTATGTACAGCTGGAACATAGAATGAGTTTGCAGACGTGACTTTAGGGATGACTCCTTAACTGGGAGATGCAACCCAGAGAGGTAATAGGAACCATTTATCCTCATTGCCGGCACATTATAGAATCCCTTGCCCTAAGCGATTTAATGATTCGATCCATCTGCACTCTGCCTTACAGATACTTGCCCTTTGTGGATGTCATGGGAGGAGAATGCTACTCAAAACTGTTCCCTGCATCACTTTCAGGGTAAAGTAAAGACAGAAGGACTCTATTTGTCACACTGTTGTGTAATAATGCATTGACTGTTTTAGATACGATAGTCTAAAGGTTGGGTCTGTTTACTGTTAGCTGATTTGACCCAACAGGACTGTCTGGATGGAACAGCAGAAATCTCACTGCGGACTCAGCTCCGCAGTGAGATGGCGCTACTCTGACTCGTCTATCTGGAAGCCACGGTGGATGGACTTAATGAAGGGTCGATGTCTTTGATGATGTGCTTGCTCTGCTGTGGCATCAATTTTAACACTGATCATTTATTTAAATGCACATCTAAACTATGCATTACTGTAGATTCTTCATCCAGTCAATCATTTGATGTGTTTTAGGTTTCAGGAATGAATACCGATGAAGCACTGACAGCTACAGTGTCACTAATTAGTGAAGGTAAGAATAAAATAAATAACTGCAGATTAGAAAATCTTTTTGGCCCAATTTACACACTAATTTAATGTTGTCTGATGAGGCAAAGCAGAATGCTAATATGTGTTAGTTTAAAGTAAATAAATTCACAGCTTCATTGCCAAGTTAGTCCCAGATTAATGAATTATGATAAACTCTAATCTATAAGGTTGTATCTGCCTCTGTCATTAGAAAAGCTTGACTCTCTACTCCTGTTGTCTTCTTTAAACACCTTCCATTCATTTTATCTTCTATTTTTTCTGACTTAATTTCTTTTCATTTTAGCCTGAAATCAACATTTCTTTTAATTTATGATCTAGAAAAGAGCAGGATTTGGGTTTAAAGAGGTAGCTGTGAAATTAGGTTGCACATAAATCTGTTGCATATGTTTCAATTATCCTCGAAGCTTATTAGAACCCTCTAAAGCGGAGGTTTTCAACAGGAGGTCCGCGACCCCTAGGGGTCCACAGAGTCGCAAAAGTTTTGGTTGATTGGACTCTTTTTTATTATCCCCTGCAATTTTTTTCCACCAATTGAAAAGTCTCTAAATCCACATTAAAGGTATACTATGCAACCGGTGTTGATTTTCCAGTGAGGCTCCCCCCAGAGGGCGAAAGTAAAAGTGCACTGTCGTAAATATGCTCAGCTGTTCTCCTGGTTTCTCCGCCAAGCCAGGCGCGGTTGTTTTGAGCTTAGCAGACAGGCGAACGCAACGAATCACCATGTCTACTGCGGCAGAGAGCCCTCTTTCTTGCCTGCTCCGACATGGGCTTTCGCTGTTTTCTCGCTGGTTACGCCATGATAACTGCACAAATATGGCCACTGCGCTAGCAACGAGCACGCTTTCCACTGGGGGCGTGTAGCAGTTCTCGCCGTAAAGCAAGACCGACTCTTGCGATGAACAAGAATTCTGAGCCTGTGGGTGCGGGCCGAGGGCTCCTGCAATCGGTCTGTGTCAGTCACGTGACTGACACGCCCCTTAGCGCCATTTTTGTGGTGAGCGGAAGAAAAACAAAACAGCAGAAAACAAGAGGAGAACGCTGCAAGCCAGCAGCGCGGATTATCAGTTAAATGGAAAAGAACAAGAAAACTGAACGGATACCCTACCCAGACAAACTTTCTAAAGCTGCTAGGGAACGATATTATATATTATTATTACTGTGACAAGGCAGATGTTGTGGGCAGTTGCACAGATAGCTGCAGTTATTAGAGTAGTTTGTGCTGCTCATCAGACTGAACGAAAAAATTTGTCATAATTTTTGCACATTGATAAGTTGCCAACTGTATTTGCTGTTCACTTTACCCAGGCCTGTTTTCACTGGGATCTGCAGTCTTCTTCACAGATATCACCTGTTAGGTCATATTTCTACGAAGACCACAGACCACAGAGAAAACAAGTCCAGGGAAAATCAAAATCTTCTAATTTAATCTAAAGAGCAATCTGCTATATACGAGGAGGAAGATAAAGTAAAACATTTGAAGCTTTGCACTGTTCTGCATTATTTATGTATTTGAGATTTTGTATTGCATTTTCATAAATTCTCTGCTTGATTGAAAAGATAATAACAACGCTTGTTTCAAATTTCAAACTCCACTCTTTATTGTACACACATTTTTACAACTTCAGAAACATTGTTAATATTTGAAGTGATGGTGAAACTTATATTTGTTCTGCTGTTATTTTTCAAAAGTAACTTTAAAAAAAGCAAAATTCTATTTGTGTGAAAAGAAGAATAAAAAAAAAAGAATAAAGTTGAAACAGTATTTGCTCTGGCATTCATTTATTAGCTGGTTTCTCTGTGAAAATTTCAAAACAGTCACTAATCACTGTGACTCTATGTCCAAAGGCCTCCACAAACGGATGAGGCATCATTTTGTGCAAGGTGTCTCTATCTGGCCACACAATTGCACGCTTTAGATTTGCATATAAAAATGACACCATTTCATTGAATGTTCTGTACACTGTCTTTGGTGAAACAAGGTGTTGTGAGGGCAGATCCAATCTCAGACGCATGAAGGTTAACAGAAGCATTTGAAAAGGACTGAGAATTTTATTTTGAGCAGACATGAGAGGCAGCAGAAAATTAAACAAAGCCATAAAGGTTGCCAAGTTTGGTAGACCCGTGTAGTACTTGACTTTTTCATTACTGTCTCCAAAGAAGCCATCAGAGATCTGCAGCTCATCAAGTTCACGCCGCAGCTCTCTGTTTTCTTCCAAAAGACGGTTCATCTCTGCACACCTGAGCACACACAGGTTACATTCTGTCTGTCCTTCCTGACGACCACCTTCTGTGTCATCCTTGGTGTTTGGCCGGCCAGCGTTTTCAGCAGCCTTCTGCGTGTCAGTCTGTTGCTGGTTAGGGTTCTCTGTCGCCTCATGTGTAACTTCATCCTGTCGCTCAAGGATTTCATCAGCCTGATGGAGCCCCGTTTCAGTTGCTTGCAGGGCATTCTTTTTCAGCTGTTCCCGATAACCACGTCTTAAAGAGCGCCCTGTCTGTTGGTTTGATGCCAGTGTGGCCCAGATGCAGGGATGGAGCCCAGTCTGGGTCAGTCTCCATCATCTCATATGTGGGTTGACCTGCAAAGTAGATGAAAGGTTGAGTGTTTTACACATCTATTCAAAACACTATATAAAGCACCTTAATAACAGAGCCCATTAGATTAGATGTGTAATAAAATAAGATAACCTTATGTGTCCCACAGTGGGGAAAATTGCTATACCGAAACAGCACAAGTACATTGGACTAGTAAGGCCAGAGGTAAATAAATAAACTGAAAAGCTTACAGACGAACAAAGGACTATAATAAATAAACTTAAGTAGATTGCACAGGATGAATAAATACAGTGAGTTGGCTGACGAGTGGGTATGTACAGTGTTTTTATATGTGCAGTGTATTTATATATATTTATTCATTAAAAAAATATTTGTATTGCACATTGTGTAAATGATTATATACAGAGAATGCATTATTTATTAAATTTTAGCGGTCTAAAAGAGAAATAAACAAAACAAACATCACTTTCCGCTTCTCTTCCACAGCATGTTTCAGTAGGTTTACATGAACTCCTGCAACTTTATAAGCAAACCATTTCAGCGTGTTGATTTCTATTAGTGTATATTTATAAGGACTTACCTTTGTGAAAATGCCGAGAGCAAACACGAGCATGAGGAGATATTTTATGAAACGTGACGTCTTTCCTTCTCACAGCAGCGACCCATGCAGCCCGACGCCTCTTTGTTAAGTCCTCTGTCTGCGGTCCGTATTTTTTTTTCCAAGTGGGGAATACGAAAAACCGTAAGGCACCATCTGCTGTTTTCTGTTTAGAATTACTATTGCATCCTTTGACGCGGCACCAGTGTCCCATTATTTCCAAAGGAAGCAACTAGAACACTTCTACTCTCTGTTAGTTTTCTTTGGTTTGTTGCTGCGGTCTCTTCACCACAGAAATGGCGCTAACTACCCTAAATGCATTGCGCTTTTGCGGAAGTGACGTACACTGTCAAAGACCGATTGCAAGTACGGTATTTCCCCTACAGACCACCAGGGCGGCCGAGAAAACCTTTGTTCAACCTGAAATGATTCATTTAATCATCCAAAACGTGATGGAACACATTAATTAACTGAAAAATGTTGCATAGTGTGCCTTTAACATGAATTGAACAGAGTGTAGTAAACAGATAAATGGAGGCAGAAGATGTCTTTCAGGCATCAATGCTCACATTCAGAGACACACAGGAGCTCTTTCAAGCTGGACACCGTTTCATTCACAACACCTGTCCCATCAACCAGGAATCAGAAATACTTTAATAATCCCAGGGAGGGATTACTTTAGTTACATTACTCCATCTGTAATAGAGTGACTATAGGACCAGTTTGATAGAACACTATTTCATACAATATATATAATTAGGGGGTCTCCGCTCCATCCCGCCATCATTCTGGGTTTCCTTGGCCTGGAAAAGGTTGAAGACCTCTGATCTAAAGCAGTTACAACCTTTGGACAAGGAAAGAGAGGGAGGGGCAGAAAGAAAGGATTCAAAGTGATGTAAAACAAAAAAATAAATAAATAAAAAGCAGACAAAACTGAAAAGTGTGAAGAGGAAGGAGAAAGAGAAGGTGAAAGAGAAGGAATAGCAACTAAAGGCTCTGGGGGGGGGGGTTCATGTTGGTAAGCTGGTGTTTCTAAAAGCCTGATATCTTCTTAGCACAGGATTTCCAAGAAAAGCTCATCCAGGACACAAGAAGTGATTTTTTTTCCCAATCCCTCAGCAGCGAAACTGAAACCCCTCAGCCTGGTGGGGGTCCCTAAGAGCCTTCACGCATCAAGGCTCTTTAGGCGGGAAAGCAGAAAAACAAGTCTCATAAGCTTTTTTTTTAAATTATTTTATTGTTAAATGTTTCTCCCAACACCGTTTTTCTCAGTCACTTTGGTGCATTTTTACATCACATTAACATTTAAACAGCAGTTAGCTCAACCTGCACCACATTTACTCATTTTTGCACACCATAGTAGCAGTTTCTCATTACTTCCAACAAATTGCAAATGCTTTCAGACATGCATCAGTTGTTTTCATACAACTCTCTGCTGTTTTATAACATTACCATTAGCTTATGTCATGTCAGTCAAAATTAACTATACTTCTGAATGCCGAATAGTCATTCTATAAAATAACTCACAATCCTTGCTTCATTTCTTGAGTCATTACATAGAAAAATGTAAGATTAATAAGACCAAAACAATAGAATTTTACAGCCACATTTACCAATGCTTTAACACTGTATGTCAGAACAGAAAACACCCATTCTAAACCTAACCTTACAGGCTAAAATCAAGGTGAACAACTCTGCATATT
Organism: Cyprinodon diabolis; assembly: GCA_030533445.1. Lineage (NCBI taxonomy): Eukaryota > Metazoa > Chordata > Actinopteri > Cyprinodontiformes > Cyprinodontidae > Cyprinodon > Cyprinodon diabolis. The sequence continues at coordinate 1,428,749 of CM060080.1, read as the reverse complement.
GAATTGAAACCCAAATATATTCCCTGTATTTTTTTCCACTGCTAATGGAAACATCTGATTGAAGTTATACGACTGTTGAAATCACAGCTGAACACTGCCAGGGGTGGATAAGGCATGCAAAAAGATTCTTCCCACGATGCCTTGGTAGACACAATATCAGGGGTGATGTGGATGAGAACATGGGGCCAAATGCAGAAGAACGAGTATATTGAAAGTTTGTTTATTTTTTTTCTGGAGTATTTCTAATTGTATATCTTGCAGTAATTTCCTTTTGCAAATAAAGTATTTATACTGCAGCAATTCTGTCTCCGTCTTTTGCTTCATAAAATGTAAATTCTATAAAGCTACTTTCTGCAGCAAACGAAACAAAATGCATGTGCAAAACAGATGTGCCCTTGTACAGTTACTGTCTATTGTATAAGGGCACCTAACACATCTAAAATAATGCAGTTTCTGTAATTTCAGCTGATATTAGTGTTTTTTTGTCATTGTGTTATGATTGACTAAAAGTCCCTGTTGGAAGAGAACACTTAATGATTTGATTTTGAAACATGTTTGCAGTGTTTTGTTAGACATGGTGTGTGGTGTTTGTCATGATTGGTTTTAATTCAAACCCACATACAGAACACAACGGAGGCTGGGTAAGAGTTTAACAGAGTTTATTAAAGATTGTTGACACAAGAACATGAACAGGATCAGGAACTGGTCCGGGTTGGGTTCACTGAAGTCTGCAGAGATGGATAGTTTGATTAGCCGGGCAGACAGATGATCAATGAGTCCTTTAAGATAATTCTGAGTCTACCTTGACGGAGTCCAGGCTTCTCTTGTGAGAGAGGGAACCTTTGGGTCCAGAGACTGTTGGTTCAGCAGAGTGCACAAGCAGCAGCAGCGTCTAGCTTCTGACTTTGAATGGCAGACCTTGATCAGAGTTTCCAGCTCTTCACTGAGAGCAGCAGGAGAAATCCAAATAGGAATCTTCAGGTTTGGCTCACCAGGGCTGGAAGGCAGGTTAAGCTCATCCAGAGCTTCAGGCTTGAGACAGGTTTCCTGTGAGCAAAGACAGAGGAGGGTTAGAATCAGTTTTCTCGCTTGAGGCAACTTAGATTCTTTCTGGTAACAGAGGCTCAGGTTGCTAACCAAACTAAGGTCAACACTGCGGCGTTGAAGGAAGGTCTGGCAGCTGCTTATGAAGGGAAGGTCTCCTGATGAGTAGATGAGTCTCAGGTGTGCTGGGGGGGCTCCAGCCCAGGAGACCCATGGCGCACTCTGCTGGTGGAAGGTGGTACATCCCCAGATCCCAACAGTACCCCCCTCTCAACGACCGCCTCTTGGCGGTCCCGAGGATGTAGACTGGAGAGAACTCTCATACTCCTCAATCAGGGACGGATCGAGGATGTAAGAGCCAGGAACCCAGGTGCGGTCCTCCGGACCGTAGCCCTCCCAGTCGACGAGGTACTGCCAACCACGACCTCGCCGACGGGAGTCCACGATCCGGCAAACAGTGAAGGCCGGATGACCATCGACATCCAGGGCGGGTGGAGGGGAGTCGGATGGTGGGCACAGGGGGCTCGTAATGACAGGTTTAACTTGAGAGACATGGAACGTAGGATGGATTCGAAGAGTCGGTGGCAGGTGCAGGCGGACAGCAGAGGGGTTGATTATTTGAGCTATCTTATAAGGGCCGATGAACCGGGGTGACAGCTTCTTGGACATGGCTTTGAGGGGAATGTCACGTGTAGATAACCATACCTCTTGGTCTATGGTATAGTCAGGGGCAGGACGTCTCCTAGAATCAGCTAAGCGTTTAGTGGAGGCAGATGAGCGGTTGAGGGTGGTGATGGTGTCCTTCCAGATACGCTGACAACGGCGGATGTGGTGATGGACTGATATGACCGTTATCTCTCTCTTTCGTCTGCAGGGAAGAGTGGAGGCTGATAACCGATGGAAACCTGGAACGGGGATAAACCAGTAGAAGCAGATTTTAAAGAGTTATGGGCGTATTCGATCCAGGTCAGAAACTGACTCCAGTCAGTAGGGTTGTAGATGTTAGGCAGCGGAGAGTGGACTCAAGTTGTTGATTCATCCTCTCCGTCTGCCCGTTAGACTGTGGATGATAACCAGAGGTGAGGGAGGACTTACAGTTCAATGCAGAACAGAAAGCTTTCCAGACCTGTGAGATGAACTGAGGACCACGATCAGAGAGGATTTCTTGTGGAATACCATGGAGTCGGAAAACATTCTTCACGAGAAGCTGGGCCGTCTGGACAGCAGTGGGAAGTTTCCTGAGGGGAATTAAGTGACAGGCCTTGGGAAAACTCAGATATGAACTCGGGAAAAGTACAAGAAAAACTGGACTCTGAAGAGAACCTTGCCTCCGCCCATTCAAGAGCTCGTCCAGTGAGTTGAGAGAGAATGAAGGATATCTTTTTCCTATCATTTGGAAAACTGCCAGAGGAGTGCTCAAAAAGTAAACGAGACTGGAACAAAAATCCCTTACAATCCTTTTGGTTACCTGAAAATCTTTCAGGCGGACTCGGACGGAACTCAGGAAAATGACGTCACTGCCGGTGACCTTAGATGCGGAAGTGGATCCGAAACAGGACGTACTGCTGGCGTAGCATTAGCATTTCCCATGTAGCTGGCATATGCTTGTAACATTTGGTTCTGTTGTTCAACTTTTGTGTGCAACTCACGGATGGTGTGCGCATGTCCAAGGATTTGAGCGTCCTGCTCCTCAAGCCTCCTCCGGAGGTGATCTGCTGGGCTTTGTGTTTGGCCGCAGTGTTCTGTCATGATTGGTTTTAAATCAAACCCACATGCAGAACACAACGGAGGCTGGGTAAGAGTTTAACAGAGTTTATTAAAGATTGTTGACACAAGAACATGAACAGGATCAGGAACTGGTCCGGGTTGGGTTCACTGAAGTCTGCAGAGATGGATAGTTTGATTAGCTGGGCAGACAGATGATTAATGAGTCCTTTAAGATAATTCTGAGTCTACCTTGACGGAGTCCAGGCTTCTCTTGTGAGAGAGGGAACCGTTGGGTCCAGAGACTGTTGGTTCAGCAGAGTGCTCAAGTAGCTGCAGCGTCTAGCTTCTGACTTTGAATGGCAGACCTTGATCAGAGTTTCCAGCTCTTCACTGAGAGCAGCAGGGGAAATCCAAATAGGAATCTTCAGGTTTGGCTCACCAGGGCTGGAAGTCAGGTTAAGCTCATCCAGAGCTTCAGGCTTGAGACAGGTTTCCTGTGAGCAAAGACAGAGGAGGGTTAGAATCAGTTTTCTCGCTTGAGGCAACTTAGATTCTTTCTGGTAACAGAGGCTCAGGTTGCTAACCAAACTAAGGTCAACACTGCGGCGTTGAAGGAAGGTCTGGCAGCTGCTTATGAAGGGAAGGTCTCCTGATGAGTAGATGAGTCTCAGGTGTGCTGGGGGGGCTCCAGCCCAGGAGACCCACGGCGCACTCTGCTGGTGGAAGGTGGTACATCCCCAGATCCCAACAGTGTTAGTGTATTATTGTATTTTGAAAATTAGTTTTGGAGTTTAGTTTACAATGTGTGAATTTGAACATGAAATTAAGCGTTTTGCCAATTGTGTGTTTTAGGTGTGTTGGTGCGTTAAGAGCTTAGGAAACCTGTTAAATGTAGTGAAAACTGTGTCGTAGCGATTTAAAAAAACTGTAACTGCGACACACACGCAGACGACCTGGTTTCTGAGCATAAACCAGGCTTAACTTTTATGCGTTTAGGCTTTAATGAGAGCATGAATGGAACCAAACTTATCCATCATCCGACTGAAAAGATGTAAGATAACTGAAAATGCACCATTAATAATATGCAAGAATGAACCAGAAACCAAACTAAAAAGGATGAACAAATAACACCAGACCTGGAAAAACGTGATCAATAATAGAAGCAGATAAGAAATAAAATAAAACATCTTCAGATCATAAAACCTATAACAAAATAAAAGGTAAAAAAAGGGTCCTGGCCTCAGACTCCAGTAATGTAGAATGTATCTTAAATAAACAAGGATAGGAAACATAAAACATATTATCTGGTCTAGATGCTTATTTGTAAACTGCCCAGCAGCTCCCATGTTGCTCCACATGAATTCTCTTAAATCACATATTTGTGTGGATCTATTCAGAGCCATGACCTGAGGGCAAAATACGCTTGGAGTGGATTTGTGCCCACCTCATGTCGAAACATGAACACCAACAAACAACAAACAGTTCTCATTTATTCAACCGTAGGCAAGCATAGATGTTGCTGCTGCTGTATAATTTGTTTCCATATGTATTAAATGAATTGGAGCGGTGTAGCAGAGTAATGTCTGCTCCTGGAACACTGCAGGCTGGTTTGGTTCATCCTTTTACTGAAACCTTGATAGTAGACAGAGTAAAGGCCCTTGGGAGAGGAAATCTCCACTAAACAGTCATTGTACGTCTTGACCTCATCTGGCTCTGTTTGTTTTCTAAACACTCTTTACATTTTTATCGTAGTAAAACTGATTTTGTTGTAATTCTACAGATTTAAAAAATCTAAAAACACAAAAACCCAACACATAAGTTGGACTGTAAGTGTTATTGATTTATATAATGTATGTAGTTTAAACTGCCTGGTAATGTTATTTTAATGCAATTTAATTAGACTGATTAGTTCAATGTCAATGGCTTAATGTATCCGTCTATTTTGTAGTTATAGCCTCTCCTGGAGAAATCTCCACCAGCCTCCACTGCTATATAGTGCACTATTTAGTGATGACTTTCTGACACAAAACTTTCTGTTAACGGCTACTTCGCGGGGCCTGGCCCTCCAGGGCAACATTAATTGGGTGGGCCCCATATGAAGTACAACGCGTGATAAAGGTTCAGGATACAGCGAAAGTTGCGTAAATCGGCCAAGAAGATACAATAATACAGTAGTATATGATCACAAATCACCGCCGGAAAAATAGTGACTGCGCACCGTGAATGGAACCATTGGTGACAGCGCACCACCACGTGTTACAGAAATCCCAAGTTCCAAAAACTCATTTCGAGGAGATGCTTATCGAACCTCGGTTGCAAACCCAGTTTTCAACGACCTGAAAATCACATTTTCCCACCTTTAACCTTTCAACCAAATGTAGACGTTGTTAAGTCATAAGTCATGTCGCTTTAAAACCAACATTTGCTCAGTTTGTCACCCATCCTCTTTAAGCTTTCAGCACTAACAAAACATCCAGAATAGAATTTAAAATCCTCCTTCTCACATATAAAGCCTTAAATGGCCAAGCTCCATCTTATATCAGAGATCTGATTGTTCCTTATGTTCCTAACAGAGCACTTCGCTCTCAATCTGCAGGTTTACTAGTGGTTCCTAGAACTTCTAAAAGTAGAATGGGAGGCAGATCTTTTAGTTATCAGGCTCCTCTCCTGTGGAACCAACTACCAGTTTTAGTCCGTGAGGCAGACACCCTGTCTACTTTTAAGACTAGGCTTAAAACTTTCCTTTTTGATAAAGCTTCTAGTTAGAGTGGCTCAGGTTATCCTGATCTATCTCTATAGTTCTGCTGCTATAGGCTTAGACTGCTGGAGGACATAGGGACCCCTTTTTCATCATTCTGCTTCATTCTATCTCTATTCTCCCACTCTGCAGAATCTGTTAGTTCAATCTCTAACGTTCTGCTCTCTCTGCTTTTTCTCATAGTAGCTTCATCTGGTCTGTTCCTGTTTGGCTGTGACTCCATCCTGGAGAGAAATATCAGCTGTGCTGCTGCCATCAACACCTTTGTTTCTAGATGTTGGAGCTTGGCCTGTTTTCCAGTGTAGTCCTGTTTCTCTGACTGTGACTAACTGGATGTGCTCTCTTCATCCTCTGACATGGGAGCTGGCTCGGAGCTCGTCTGCCTGGCTGTGTGTTTCCTGGACGGGGCCGCCTGTGGAGCTGGTTGACAGTTGCCTTTTGTATCTATGCTTCTTTTTCTATGTCTGCTTCTGTCTCCTTGAACCCCAGTGGGCCTCAGCAGATGGCCGCTCACACTGAGCCTGGTTCTGCTGGAGGTTTCTTCCTGTTCAAAGGGAGTTTTTCCTCTCCACTGTCGCTACAAGCATGCTTAGTGTGAGGGATTCCCTTTTGGGAATTCAAGAACCCTTAGAACATTCAATTTGACATGATTATTTCAAAAAGTATAATCACTGTTTAAGCACTTTAATGTTGAGCCTATCGTTTATATTTTTGAAAACTTAATAATCCCCTGCAGACTAATAACGTAGTCACCAATTAATTTCAAGACATTATTTTCATAGTTTTCTCAGCATACATTTGTGTTTGGACTGTAATAAGATCAGCTGTTTGTTCATGATGAGAGGCAGAAGTCGGTGTTGGTGTGTGAGAAAATGAAACCCACACAATTAAAACCCCATGATCTGGCAAACATGCATAATTGGCCACATCTTTGTGTTCCTGATTGTATTGCAGCTCTTGGGTGGGGAAGGGGGGAAGGGGGGCAGCCCATCACCACTTCACAGCGAGAGCTACAACACATCTACAAGTCAATTATGTTCTGTTCTGCTTCACTTAACCTAACTGTGAAGGAGTGCACAGACACATTTAAGATGCAGAGTTTAAAAGGTGTGCAAACATAAAAGACAATGAAGTCCTTGAATATGCATCTATGGGGGTAAAAAAAAAAATAGCTTCCCTTCCTCTTTTCCCCTGAAGGCTTTAGTGAGCTCTGATAAAGTCTGATAAAAAAAAATAAAAAATACTGGCACTGTACAGAAACACAGAAACATCCTGCTGCTTATGGATACATAATAATAATAATATGTTATTTTTTTAACATTGCTATATAATTTAGTGATGTTAGCGATAGAAACCAAAACTCTAAACTGTGACCACTGAGTGGTAATCAATTATCTATCATCCGCCTCAAGTTCCCAGGATTTTCAGCTGAAAAGTCCTAAAAAGGTAGCCTGGTGAGACCATCCTGATCGTGCGAGCTTTCAAGGTTTCACTCGCTAATCAGTCTGGAGACTCTCCATTGAAGAAAATTTGGAGTCGTTCACCAAACGAACGTCCAATCAGCGTTGGCTTTGAGGCGGGTTGAGGTGTGACGCAAAGAGAAGCGCGACAGTTCAGTCTAAAGAACATGGCGGCTTCAGCCGATGAAACTAGCGTTAGCGTGGCTATCGAGCAAGTTTTATCAGAATAACAGAGTATTTCTTCACTGAAAGAAGAGCAAAACACTGCTCTGGAGGCTTTATCAGAGGAAAACATGTTTTTGCCAATTGATAGATCAAACTCTTGATCTATCAATTGGCTCCTCTTCGTCGTCGCTCTGTTAGTACGTCATATGCTTCGTTGATCTGATTGGTTTATTTGGCCCGTCTATCACCAACATAGGCCAATCAGCTAACCAGTATTTTCGCTCCTTCCCAAAATTACTTCAACGGAAGGTTTCCAGATGGATATGCGGAGCAAATCCATGTGGCGGAGTCAGGTTACTAAAAAGGCCTCTCCACATTCTAACTTTATAGCTCTTGAGCCATATAGAGTAAAATAAAGTTCTAGGCTCCATGTAAAGAATAAACTCTCTAGTTTTCACCTGTAGATTCTGATTTACTGTAAGTGCACTGCTGTGTATGTGGTATGCTTCATAAAACAGCTCTGAATGTTAAAAGCAATTCTAGCCTGGATTTTCTATGTAAAAATAATGAAGAATTGAACTCCAGCAGGCAGGAATGAAGTATTTGACACAATAGAAACTGTCTTCTATCCTGGAAAGCAGCCTTCCACATGTGATTGGAATATCTGCAGAAATAGTATTTCTAGAGGTTCTCATGTAGGACTAGGCCATGCCACCACTTCTGCATACTTCAACATAGAAACATCAGGGAGATAACACTTAGAGGGATCAGATTAAACGGTCAAAATATTTAAACACACATTTTTATTGAAATAAATGAATATAAAAGTAAAAAATTCTTCAATGAAAAATCTGAATGTAAAACATATAGTGAGTCATCTTTGCAGTGAGTTATCTTTGAAATATATCCAACCATATGATGCGTATATCGCTGTAAACAGCTATTCATTGGCTACACAGTGATGTCACTCCGGGGAACCGAGTCTTTACTGGTTGGAACAGGAGGGCGGAGAATGAAGTCAAAACTTTTAAGCATGATTGACACAGATTGGCTTTCTGCTGTTCCAGCCTGCCCCCATCCTCCTGAAACTGGTCAAACAAGGTGTCAATCAAGCCAGGACTTCCTGTTGGAACCGGTAATGGCATCAAATGCATTGTTTTTAGTATCCTGTAGCATCAGACAACCATGATGTTCTTATTTTTAGGGGGACTTAAGACTTTTAAAATAAAGATAAATTCATTACTTTGACACAGACTGGCTGTTTCATAGCATCAGTAGATTAACTTTAACTTAGAATAAAAAATAGGCCCATCACATTGCATAGTCATTATGAAGTCAATGAAGCCTATAGATCATGTAATATAACATATTATACAAAATCCATCACAATAAAATTAATGTTTCAATGGAGCAGAATAATACTGATGTGCTAAAAGTGCTAAATTGATGATGTAAGTTATATACATATATTTATTACATTGTTGGTATTATCTATCTATCTATATATATATATATATATATATATATACACAGCCAGAAAACTGCTGATTTTTGCGGCCAAATGCTGCACAGGGAAGCATTTTTACTGCGTGTCTCTGTGGGAGTGGGGAGTATCAATAAGGCGGACGCTCTCTTCACCGCTATCAGCAATCCAGTGAATAAATAGAGATCAGTGGTTCTGCCTCCTATAGCCGACCTCCTATCTGTGACTAACTGATTCAGGCATCACTTGACAAAATGTCCAGGACAGCAGACTTTAAATTTAAAGACCTACAAACTAAAGCGGTCAAATCTTGGCTAAAGATTTTTCTTTTGACCTAGATTTGGGCTTTTTAAGGTTCTTTTAACCCGTGAAAGTAACTTTAGCAATGATCTGGATTAAATAGTATAGGTTTATCCCGGTCTTTTCCTCAATCTTGCTTAAAGTCTTAATGGACAAAGTCTCAAGGGATAGTTATGAAGTGAAGGATGTCTGAGTAGAAAGCTAACAGTAACTGTCTTGGATAAAATGTTTGTCGCAGGTCATGTTTGTCCGCAGCTTATCATGCACCCCATTCGTCAGCATATGGCGAGAGGGGTACCCTCATTGTACGTCAGCGTGTTAGAGCCATTCAAAGACGAAGAAAAATTGGAATTAAAATTTCTGAGTTTAAAGTGGCATATTTACGAGAATAAACACGCAAATCTGAGGGTGAAAACACCAAAATGTACCTAATTTATGTTGGATCTTCTTAAAATCCAACGAGAGAAAAACCTAGAGGCAGCAAACACAAGGACTGAACTATTTCTGGCAAAATCACAGCAGATAAACAACTAGTGATGTTACAATAAGAGATGACCAGAGAGACGCCAGATAAACGTTAACCATCCAGCGCTGAGTGAGGCTCCCAGCACTCTGATGAGACTGATGAGCTACACCTGTGTAGGCTAGCCAGGTATTCCACCAAGATCCTCGCTGAAAACGATGCATCACTCGCACACACAAACACAGGAACCCTGACGGAATCACTTCAATTGGCCTCATTTAAGTTTTAAAGTAAAAAGGAATGATACAATACATTTACATGGGTGTAGGTTTTATTCGAAAGCGGGATTGCGGTTTGTAAACGGACAATTTTACGAAGAAATTCTCCATGGTCCCTGCGCCTTCTGATGACATCACCGAATGCGCCATGGGCCTTGCGCCTCCCGATGACGTCACATCATGGCAACGCCACTCAAACAAACTACATTGAGCCCGCGGTCTGCATTTGTAACGAGAATAAATTCAGGAGAATGAAGCTAAAGGGATACAAAAAATAAACTTGTAATATAACAAAAACAAAAATACTACGAATACAAAGTATATTCAGAGATTAAAGTCCCTCTGATACCATGGATCATTTTTACGAAGAAATTCTTCATTATCTAGAATAAAGTTTGAACTGAAAAAAATATATACCCATTTCCTGTAATCTGTAAAAAATTAATGAAAAATTAATGTTTTAATGTATTATAGGTATTTGGTCAATTAACGGACAGTGCTAAACGATTACCGTTTATTGGCTAAATAAAATCGATTTGTGACAAATAGAGACCGCGGGCGCAATGTAGTTTGTTTGAGTGGAGTTGCCATATCGTTACGAGTGGCGTTGCCATATAGTGTGACGGGCGGAGTTGCCATATTATGATGTCATCAAAAGGCACAGGCCCCCGAGTCAATCTGGCAGCCGGAGTCAATCTGGTACCTACACCGGTATCTGACGGAGCGTCAGTTTTTGATGAGTTGGGAGTGAAGCTAATGTTCTTAACTGGACAAAGATGTCCTGTTTCCTCCTGATTCAGAGCTCAGTCTGTTAAATAAATGGGTTTCTTGTTCATGATGGATCAAAGGAAGAAGCAAAGAGAATAATTAATGGCTTAATAGTGCAGGACAGGTGCTAGTATTTGTATTATATTTGTAATATCATATTCTTTCTCAAAGCTTTACCAAAGCAACATATCTACCATCAAATGGGTCCTTGTAGATGGAGGAAGAAGCTGCTTTTAGCATCACTTATATTTAAATAACTCGTTAAGAGATGAAACAGATTAATCCCAGGAGTAATTATCCAATGAGACTCTTCTCTGCTTGCTTCGTTGAATCCATCTGGAAAGAAGTGAGATGTTAGTAAAGCTTCTGTTGCTGAAAACTCTCTAAGGTACGAAGCAAAATGTTAATTTAGTACTAAATAACGACTCTTTTAAGGTCACCTCCCCTTATGACATATTTCATCTAACTAATTAAAATATATGGAATAGAATAAAATAAAACAGAATATATTGAATAAGGCTATGTAGCAGAATTGAAAAAAAGTCACAAAGGAAGTAATAATTTGCAGGTATTATTTAAAAAAGGAATTTTCAGGTTTAACATTTTAAATGATTAAATAAAAAGAAAGAATAGCGGCTGATTTACACCAGTGATTAATGATCACTGGTGTAAATTAAAGTCACCCATCGATCTTTCATTTCATATTTTTCCCCTTTCTAGATTCCAAATGAAAACATTGAAAAAATAACAAACATTCAAAGTTGAACAACCAGCTTTTCTTAAAAATTTTACAATTCAGGTTGAAATATTCCAGCAGTTTTTCAATTGGCAATCAGGCAAAAACGGAAATGTGCTACAGAAGACATTTAAAAGAATGAAAACTCCCAAAGGAAAGCAGATAATAGTGGTATTATAGCGACAGATAAAGAAAGCTGGACCACAAACTGAAACTAATTACCTTTACAAAAAAATAGGTTCAAACCAACCGAGGCTTTCAGCTTCTTTCCGGTTTTCTGTGAGTTTGTTTCAGAAAAGAGGAGAATAAGAAATAAAAGCTGCTCCCCGAGTTTGAAATATTTACATAGTTACAGACACATTTTAAAGTCTGTTCCCTGAGATACAGTGAGCCAGAGGGCGGACATTAGAACTTGGCTGATGTTCTCTACTTTCTATAGTTCTAGTGAGGACGCAGGCAGCAGCGTCTGGATCAGCTGTCTGATCTACTTTCTATAGTTCTAGTGAGGACGCAGGCAGCAGCGTCTGGATCAGCTGGCTGATCTACTTTCTATAGTTCTAGTGAGGATGCAGGCAGCAGCGTCTGGATCAGCTGGCTGATCTACTTTCTATAGTTCTAGTGAGGACGCAGGCAGCGGCGTCTGGATCAGCTGTCTGATCTACTTTCTATAGTTCTAGTGAGGACGCAGGCAGCAGCGTCTGGATCAGCTGGCTGATCTACTTTCTATAGTTCTAGTGAGGACGCAGGCAGCGGCGTCTGGATCAGCTGTCTGATCTACTTTCTATAGTTCTAGTGAGGACGCAGGCAGCGGCGTCTGGATCAGCTGGCTGATCTACTTTCTATAGTTCTAGTGAGGATGCAGGCAGCGGCATCTGGATCAGCTGTCTGATCTACTTTCTATAGTTCTAGTGAGGACGCAGGCAGCGGCGTCTGGATCAGCTGTCTGATCTACTTTCTATAGTTCTAGTGAGGACGCAGGCAGCGGCGTCTGGATCAGCTGTCTGATCTACTTTCTATAGTTCTAGTGAGGACGCAGGCAGCGGCGTCTGGATCAGCTGTCTGATCTACTTTCTATAGTTCTAGTGAGGACGCAGGCAGCGGCGTCTGGATCAGCTGTCTGATCTACTTTCTATAGTTCTAGTGAGGACGCAGGCAGCAGCGTCTGGATCAGCTGTCTGATCTACTTTCTATAGTTCTACTGAGGACGCAGGCAGCAGCGTCTGGATCAGCTGTCTGATCTACTTTCTATAGTTCTAGTGAGGACGCAGGCAGCAGCGTCTGGATCAGCTGTCTGATCTACTTTCTATAGTTCTAGTGAGGACGCAGGCAGCAGCGTCTGGATCGGCTGTCTGATCTATTTTCTATAGTTCTAGTGAGGACGCAGGCAGCGGCGTCTGGATCAGCTGTCTGATCTACTTTCTATAGTTCTAGTGAGGACGCAGGCAGCGGCGTCTGGATCAGCTGTCTGATCTACTTTCTATAGTTCTAGTGAGGACGCAGGCAGCGGCGTCTGGATCAGCTGTCTGATCTACTTTCTATAGTTCTAGTGAGGACGCAGGCAGCGGCGTCTGGATCAGCTGTCTGATCTACTTTCTATAGTTCTAGTGAGGACGCAGGCAGCAGCGTCTGGATCAGCTGTCTGATCTACTTTCTATAGTTCTAGTGAGGACGCAGGCAGCGGCGTCTGGATCAGCTGTCTGATCTACTTTCTATAGTTCTAGTGAGGACGCAGGCAGCAGCGTCTGGATCAGCTGTCTGATCTACTTTCTATAGTTCTAGTGAGGACGCAGGCAGCAGCGTCTGGATCAGCTGTCTGATCTACTTTCTATAGTTCTAGTGAGGACGCAGGCAGCAGCGTCTGGATCAGCTGTCTGATCTACTTTCTATAGTTCTAGTGAGGACGCAGGCAGCAGCGTCTGGATCGGCTGTCTGATCTATTTTCTATAGTTCTAGTGAGGACGCAGGCAGCGGCGTCTGGATCAGCTGTCTGATCTACTTTCTATAGTTCTAGTGAGGACGCAGGCAGCGGCGTCTGGATCAGCTGTCTGATCTACTTTCTATAGTTCTAGTGAGGACGCAGGCAGCGGCATCTGGATCAGCTGTCTGATCTACTTTCTATAGTTCTAGTGAGGACGCAGGCAGCGGCGTCTGGATCAGCTGTCTGATCTAGTTTCTATAGTTCTAGTGAGGACGCAGGCAGCGGCGTCTGGATCAGCTGTCTGATCTACTTTCTATAGTTCTAGTGAGGACGCAGGCAGCGGCGTCTGGATCAGCTGTCTGATCTACTTTCTATAGTTCTAGTGAGGACGCAGGCAGCGGCGTCTGGATCAGCTGGCTGATCTACTTTCTATAGTTCTAGTGAGGACGCAGGCAGCGGCGTCTGGATCAGCTGTCTGCTTATGAGATATTAAACTAATTCAATTTAACCAGATTCAATAATAATGTGACTCACACAGAGCTCCATCAAATCATGCTGTTAAGTTATAAGTGCAATTTTATAATGGCTTCCCCTCAATATATTATATATGCCTCTAGGACGCCAAATAAGAGCTTTATTCTGAGCCCTGGAGCGTCACCTCATAGGTCAAGCTCCATAGTCTGTAGAACTTCACACTAACACTAAACGTTTCAGCAAATGCTTATATGGCGACTGAAAGTCTGAGGGTTTAATAGCATTTAAAGTGATGGATCACAGACTACATGATTTCTCACATCAATTGAAGTGGTAACTGATGACACTAATGTACCAGTTTTAAAAGAAAACTAGATAAAAAACGAGGAAGAAGTAAAAATAATTATTTTTTAAATTTTGTACATTTTTTTAACCTGTGGAGCTACAGTCAAAGCCAACACCAAACATCTGACAGGGGATATATTAAAACTTTATTTATAAAGCGCTTTTAAACAAAGTGCAGAAAAGCAGGTGATAAATATTTTAAAACAAAGACTAAAACAAAATATGAAAAACATGTTATTGAAACGAGACGAATTTATATATCGAGTCAGGCCTCATAAGGTAAATCTTTAAAAAAATCTCCAAGGCAACAGAAGGACAAGCAACAGAAGACAAAGGGAAAGTATCTTTGCAACCAGAGCTGGACCCCACTGAGTCACAGCTGTGGAGTCAAAGAGATCAGGAGCACAGAGAGAAACTCGGCCATAGGAGGACATTTCCTCCTAACTCCAATAAAGTCCTCCAGTCTACCCAGTAAAGCACCTTGACGATTTAGACCAGCGTACTCCTGACATACGAAAAATGTGGCAAAAACGCTGGACAAATTCTGGGTACGTTTTGTAACATATCTGCCGTGTTGCAGACGAGCGCTGAACGTGTTTCTAACTTCCAGCTACTGTATAATGGCGTATCGGCAGCGTTTTGGTATAAAGGGGGTTCACAGGAGGAAACCGTCAGTTCTCCTCCAGACTTCATCCCCATCATAGGGGGAGCCAGAAGGTGAGTGATGGATCCTCCCTGCGTTCACGCTAGGGTTGCCAACCATCCCTTGAAAACGGAATTGTTCTGTATTTAGAAAAAGAAGTACCTGTCCCGTATTTAGTGGAAATGGAACAACCTTGGTCCCGTATTAATTTCAATTCAATTCAGTTTATTTCTATAGCTCCAATTCACATCATGTCATCTCAGGTCACTTTCCAGTTCACCAGATCATCCAGTCAGATTGATTCAAAGTTTTCTATCTAAGGAAAACCAGCTGATTGCATCGACTCATTGACTCTTCAGCAATCCCTCACACTAAGCATGCTTGCAGCGACAGTGGAGAGGAAAAACTCCCTTTGAACAGGAAGAAACCTCCAGCAGAACCAGGCTCAGTGTGAGCGGCCATCTGCTGAGGCCCACTGGGGTTCAAGGAGACAGAAGCAGACATAGAAAAAGAAGCATAGATAGAAAAGGCAACTGTCAACCAGCTCCACAGGCGGCCCCGTCCAGGAAACACACAGCCAGGCAGACGAGCTCCGAGCCAGCTCCCATGTCAGAGGATGAAGAGAGCACATCCAGTTAGTCACAGTCAGAGAAACAGGACTACACTGGAAAACAGGCCAAGCTCCAACATCTAGAAACAAAAGCTGTTCATGTTCCGTAAAAGTTTAAAAAAACAATCCACTGGACTTGGTTTCCAAGATTTGAAGACGTTTCTCAACCTCTCCAGGAAGCTTTCTCAATTCAAATGTCTGGATCCGCAGTGAGTTTGAGTCTTTATAAAGACAAGGCCTTGTATCGCTGGGAAACATGCAAATGGAAACCGATGAGTGGTTTTCTGCTTATGAGAAAAAGCAGAGAGAGCAGAACGTTAGAGATTGAACTAACAGATTCTGCAGAGTGGGAGAATAGAGATAGAATGAAGCAGAATGATGAAAAAGGGGTCCCTATGTCCTCCAGCAGTCTAAGCCTATAGCAGCAGAACTATAGAGATAGATCAGGATAACCTGAGCCACTCTAACTAGAAGCTTTATCAAAAAGGAAAGTTTTAAGCCTAGCCTTAAAAGTCTACTCTTAAATCAGAGGGCTGGAGTGAGAAATGATGTTAGTGCTTATTGCAGCTGAACTTTGTGTCACCATCATCTCCTCAATATGCCAAAGAAGTTGCAATTTGGGCTTTCTGTATCACGGGTTAAGAAAACATAATTTATTTACAATATCTTTATCTTAAATTCACGATAACCTGGTACGATCTGGTCAGGTCCCAGTCAGGCCTGGAGGCAACATTAGCATAATTCAGCTGCTCTAAATGCTGGTCAACATGTTAAGCTGCTGTGATCTGGACACATGAATGATATTTAACCGAAGCAGCAAATCCTTCATAGCTTTTCCTGCAAATCTTTCTGAATCACATCAGTTTCTATAAAACCACCAGGCCTTTTTTTTTTTTTATCTAAGACGAATTTCAGCTCATTGCAGATAGATGTACTTTTTTTTTAGATTAGAATGACACTCTGTATTTCAATTTACACCTTAAGGCTTCCAATTTGTCACTGTTAAAGTTTCGAGAATGAAATTATCTGCATCCATAACTGCTTCCTTCTGTCTCTGATGAAACACAGCTTATAAAGGGGAAGATGAGAGAACTTTAATTCTAAACTTTAATTCTTCCTAAAAGGAGAAGTGAAAATCTATGACGGACGGACGGACAGAGAGATAGATATTACCTGTTTTACCTTTTAGGGAACCTAAATGTCTGATAAAGGTGATTATTAGCTCACTTAATATATGATTACTGCTTATGATAAAAGTAAAAAAGCAGAAATTGCTACAGCTCTGTTAATAGCACTATGGGAGCAAAGCTGCTCAGTTTAACCTGCTGAATTGACTTATTCAGTGAATATTTTGGGGGATTTTAATAAAATATTTGAATGCAGTGATTCTAGAGATTTGGTTCACTTAAAATAACAGTTATTGTCATGACTGACAGGCTAGCTAAGGTTAGCATACTTCCAGAATTGAATAAAGAGGGACCAAGGCCGCAATATGAGGACACTTTGTTTTTCTAGTTTGAACAACAAGTTGAAACAAGTCGTTCACTTCACAGCCTTTCAACCAAACCAGAACGGAAACATTATCATGCAAAGAGGACAGATGTTCTGGTGATGACTCCTTTAGGAAGGACGACTGGTCATTAACAAACATTAAATCCCTGTGAATGAAGATTGATTAAGAATAGGCAAACAGGCAGGTTGAACTGCAAGGTGTAGCAAAAACAATATTAAATATAAAAAAAATCAACACATTTTCTGCAATAGAATAAATCTAAAGCCACAAAGGGCGGCCATTTTGACTTTAATGGACCTTCAAACATCAGCAGCAACTGTTCCTACTCAGCTAATGAGAAGGTTAAAGCAGGGCAGAGGGTTCTGCTGCAGGACCAATTACAGTGAATCCACCTGGTTTAACTTCTAACTTAAGTGAAGAAAAGGCTTTTATCAAGAAATGCTGTTTCTATCTCATCAATAAAGATCCTTATTTAAAGGCATAAAGGTCTTTATTCAAAGAATGTGCTTTGATTAGAAAGAAAAATGGAAAAATTATCCTGTGAGACTGTTTATTGCTCTCTAACCAACACTGACGATGTACTAAAATCTCCAGAGTCAAAGTGAATCATCCTCTCAAGCATGAAGGTCTAAAGAAGACTCCATGACAACCCATGTAATATTTCCTCATGAGTGTTAAAGGGAAAGGACATAGCAATGCATTGACCCTTAAAGAGCCGCCTGAGCTCAGCTTTGCTTAACCTCTCAAACGAACGGATTGAAGCGGATGTTACATCATAACCAAAATGTTCTCATGGAGGACGTCTAAAGGAAAAAATCCGGTTATATTCAGAATTCAAACTTGTGAAAATTATTCCATCCTGTTCAATAAATGTTCAGTGTTTTTAATTCAGAGTCATTTTCATGTGAATGTGCTTTACTGGAGGCATCCATGTTTGTCAAAGAACACTACTGCCACCTACTGGTTAGTGACATTGTCACGGTGCGGTATCGGCTGTTGATCAAGTCCCAGTGCTGTATCTGGTGTTTGTCACAACGCGCTATTATCCAAGTCATCTTGAAAACATTCTTCTTCCAAATGTTGGCTACATATTACGTGTTTTTTCTCTGGCCAGAAGTTCGATGGCAAATCCTCCCTCTTCAAGTTGGCGATCCAACGACCAACCCGTCCGTGGAGGATCAGGAATCAGAAAGGTGGAATAACTCTTTTATTTCCACTTTTACCCGATGTATTCCAGCATCCAGCTGCCATGCACGTGGGCATTGTCAGTTTCACTATAGCTCTGGTGAATTTCAATGGTGAAGTCCTCTGGAAATCTTCAATAATTGTTGTTGATTGCAGATGTGTCTAGTAGTTCCCATTGATTTAGCTTGTAAAGCGGGGAGAATGGCGCTAGGATTACCGCACCGTGACGTCACTGCTGGAAGATGGCAGGAGGGAGGGGCTACTAGATTTGGGCAAAAATGGAGACTTGGTGATTGTGACCAAAATTTTTTTTTTTTTTTCTGATTAATGCTAAATTCATGAAATCACCGCAAACGTATTAGTTTTAGTTATGAATAATGATCAATGATCATCCTTGCTTCTTTTAAAAACTCTTTCTATTCACTTCCAGCCGCTACGAGCGGCAGCAGGAAATCCCCCACAGGCTGGCCCCAGCAGAGAGCTTTCCAGCGCTGTCTCCCGACAGTATGCTGGAGGTCTGGAGCTCCCAACAAGAACTGCAGCTTTTAGTGGGATTATAATCCTGATGAACTGATGAACAGAGGATGTGTGGAGGTGGACTTTCTCACTTAACAATGGGTTAAAACTATTTTTCCAACTCATAAAGTAAATAAATCCAAGCTGCTCTCTAGCTGGAAGCTACAGAACAGAGCAGATAAACAACCAGAACGTCAAAGCAACTGGACCACAGTTTGATCCAGCGTCCAGATTTCTGCTTTTTCGCACGTTTTTGACGGCCATGACGCTTTGGTGTGAACGCAGCATTAGAAGTTTCCAGGTTATAGAAGCATTAGCTTTGCTGCTCTATTTAAGCTCTATGCAACTACAAATCTAAAATGTTTAGACTGACATTAAAGCAGGTCCCCATAGGCCCGGTGGGTCTGCAATAAAGAGAAGGTTTTGGGGTGAGTTACACTTTAAGGTCTGTTTTAGCTGTGAATATCTTTAGTAAAAGTTTCCTTTTTTTTTTTTTTTAAGAGAAAGTAGAGGAATTAAAATGCTATTATATTCCCTGTATTTGAATCTGGAAGATAAACAGCAGATTATTCTAATCTCACTGATTTAGAAATGCAGGAAACAGCGGTGACCTTTTCCCTTTGATGAATATTGTTTGAACATGTTCCTGCAGCGAGATATCAGATATCTGAAACCACAGTCTTTCATGCAAGGAAAGGGGTTTAGTTATATAACCCACAATTGTTGTGGGCACATTTTTCTATTTTTTTATTTTTCATTATCTTTTAGGAAACTATTTTCTGGACGTTTCTCTTGCTGTTATGTAAACCTGATTTGCATGTTTGGTTCTATCAACATTTTGTTCCTGGCCTGTTAGCTTATAGTGACCTCTATGTCTTGATTTTATGAGTATTTGGTCTCTGTTGACTTATTAGGCGACAAAGAAAAGACACGCATGACTATCACCCATTTAACATTTTTAATTATAAAACATTATGATAAATTCATAGCTGTTTTATTCAGTTTCTCATTTGAAAGCGTAACCATCAGCTAAAGATGACTTTCCCAGGTGAGCGTTAATCAAAGGAGCAGCCAGGAGGCGCATCACTCTGGAGGAGCTGCAGAGAAGCACAGCTCAAAATGGAGGAGACTAATTCATGGGTCCTAAAAGCCGTTTATGGTCACTAATGTCATTTAAGAAGTGGGATGCCATCACCATCACCCCTCATCTCCATTACCGGCTATGACTGTAAGTCTGTCATCCCTCACCAATAAAACTACATTTTCTTATCAGGTATGTACTCAGCATGTTATATATAAAGGGGGGGGGAATGTATTCACAGTAGAAGCCATTCAACATTTCCTCACTTTCCTCATGGTCCTTGGATGGTCCTTGGATGGCCCTTGGATGGTCCTTGGATGGCCCTTGGATGGTCATTGGCTGGCCCTTGGATGGTCATTGGCTGGTCCTTGGCCGGTCCTTGGCTGGTCATTGGCTGGTCATTGGATGGTCCTTGGTTGGTCATTGGATGGTCCTTGGGTGGTCCTTGGATGGTCCTTAACTGGTCATTGGCTAGTCATTGGATGGTCCTTGGATGGTCCTTGGCTGGTCATTGGCTGGTCCTTAGATGGTCCTTGGTTGGTCCTTGGCTGGTCCTTGGATGGTCCTTGGCTGGTCATTGGCAGGTCCTTGGCTGGTCCTTGGAAGGTCCTTGGCTGGTCATTGGCAGGTCCTTGGATGGTCCTTGGCTGGTCATTGGCTGGTCCTTGGATGGTCCTTGGTTGGTCCTTGGCTGGCCCTTGGCTGGTCATTGGCAGGTCCTTGGATGGTCCTTGGTTGGTCCTTGGCTGGTCCTTGGTTGGTCCTTGGCTGGCCCTTGGCTGGTCATTGGCAGGTCCTTGGATGGTCCTTGGTTGGTCCTTGGCTGGTCCTTGGCTGGTCATTGGCAGGTCCTTGGATGGTCCTTGGTTGGTCCTTGGCTGGTCCTTGGTTGGTCCTTGGATGGTCCTTGGTTGGTCCCCTACAATTCCTTTTTAAACTAAACTAAAATATTCTTTCTGTCATGATTTGTGGACATTAAGATCTAAAGAGAAGCATCATCTCCTGGTCAGACCCTGTAATTCAGTCAGAGGGGATTTTGCTGGGAGTTGGAGGGACGTGTGCTGCCATTCGGCTGACTGGGAAAGGCCATTTTGGATGGCTGCTGCTGTATGAAAGATAAGTTAGAAAATGTAAATAACAACACACTGATTTCATGTGACACAGTGAAACATCTGCACACATCATGTCTCCCTCTGTTCAAAGTCGTCCTCATTTCTCAGATTATAAGAGGGACGCTTTTAAGATTCTGTCCTTCCCAGGATGCTCTCTGGTTTGGAGGTCATTAGGGTGAGCAAACGAGTCTCTCTGACAGAACATATTCATTCTGGATCACTTGTTGGGACCGCAGTAAGTTGGACGCCTCCTCCTTAGTCGGTGGCTTGCAGAGCAGGAAGTAGGTGTCAGTCACTGATTTACGGGTCATTAGCGGATGTCCCGGTGGATTGCACATGAGAAGGAGTCACTTAGAAGTTATTAAGAGGTGGAAAAGAGAAGCCAGCTGAACTTCATTGACTGGTGTCACAACTGATATGTCTGCAGCGGGCAGGGTTTTTAAATCAATGAACATAGAAAAAACAGACAAACCCTCAGTTTCCATCATAATTATTAAGGATTTCATCTATTCTTGACTTTTAATGAAAGAAATCAGGTGTAATTATAATCAAATCATCATGGAAATGTTTTCTAGTGATGTTTGGCTCAATGGAAGCCCAGATGTCCTGCATCTCATCAACACCGCTACTTCAATCAATCAGGAACTCAGCTCTGAATCTTCTCCGCAAACATATGATGGATAAACATCATCGTCAGCGACTGTAGCGTTACGTCAGCGTGGAATGACATCCCACTGTTTGTATGGGGGGGGGGGGTTCGTAGCGAGGACAGGGGCGGGAGGAAGGTGGCGGCTTGGGAAGTGTGTCTCAGTCTAGGCAATTAAATACACCTCGTGCTTGATGGATTTGTAATTGGAGGCTGATCACATCGGAGGTGTGCTGGATTATAGCGTCGTTAATGAATTGGAGAGACGGAGCGGAACAGATTTGTGATGGCACGCCTCTCCATGAACTGTGGAGGGAAGAGTGTGTATGAGCGGCAGACTGTACGTCACGGTGTGTGTGCGTGTCAACAATTGTATCAGGATGTTTTCACATCTGGGAAACAACAGGAAAAAAATAAGTCCAACAAGGGTGGATACAAGAAAGAAATCAGAGGCGATTAGATGAAAAACAGCCGGAAAATGAGACAAAAGAAAAAATATTTCACAGAGGGCTATTAGCTTAGCCACATTTTTTAAATAAAGATTTTCTAACCTAATTATTTTCACCTCTTAATTGTGAAAAAAAGACACTCCATTTACTCAAAGGTCAACTCACCCCAAAATCAACTTTGTTTTGCGGTGATAAAGTATGAATAGATTTTTCTCCTCCAATAAGAATAATTGTCTTGATGCCAAAAAAGACCCCAACAGATTTTCCTTTCACAAGTGGAGTAATATGGCAGTTGCCATACTGCTCCACTTGTTTCATGCATATAAATTGCTTTATTATAATTATGCAGGGAGTTTTACAGTTTATATGGACACTGCAATGTAAATAGAGCAGAAAACAGAAGAAGAAAAGGGAAAAAAGAAAAAAAAAGATGAAAGAAAGAAGAGAAAGAAAGGAGACAATGACAAAACATTTTCAGTCTGCTTCATCACCTGTAACGAGATGAAAAAAGAACAGCACAACCGAAAGACATGGTACGAGATATACGATAAAGCAACACCTTGAAACTATCGCTAAAGTAATATTATTAAGTCTGACATGTACTCTGTGTTACCTGAAGATATGAATGTGGGGTTTCTGTTTGGAAGTGAATCTCTAAGTACCTGAAGCCTAGCACCTGTAGTTGTTTGTGAGGGTGAACTTGTGCATATAAAGTTTATCCATAGACAAAATGCTCAATAGTGGTTGTGGAGAGCTGGAGAGGCGCCCCCCCACCAGAGCACTGAGTCCAGCGCCGGGAGACCCAAAGCCCCAGGCGCCCAAAGGGACCCCAAGAGCGAAGGCACCAGGAGGGGCCAGCCCCGGAAATCAGACCCCCACCAAGGGAGGAGGAGAGACAGCCCCGAGGAAGCCCCCCAGCCACCGCCATGCCGGCGCCCCAGGGAGCCGCGGGGACGAGTCCGCCGGCAGCCAGCCACCCTGAAGTTCACAGTATGAATAGATTTCTGAAAGTCGGGGGTGAAAGAAGTTTGAAATTCCTGCAAATAAATGAATTGGTTCATCCCAAAAAGTTTCGCTTCCCATCCAGGAAGATTTATTAATTAAAAATGTCTGGATTAGCGTAGAGTTCCAGGCTTTTATAGAGTAACCCAACAAAGTCTTGTAATGTCTTAGAAATCATGCACATTGAAACTTAGCTCATCTTCATCGTTGACGAAAAACAACATCGGCGGTGAGAACGCAGCATAAGGCCGATAAACAGGCTCAGACTGGGAACGATTTTCGGTCCTGGCATTTTTCCATCTACATCGGCCCACTTTTGCCCCCCTAAAAAAAGAAATAGAAACAATCCAATATAGAGGCAGACGACCAGTTCTTCAAGAATGAATCCATAAAGCTCAGCGGTGTGTCAGCGTTCACTGCCAGTCTAGGCGGCATGTGGGCAATGAAATGGAATAATGTAAACCAGGGTTTGACGTTAAAGGAATAGTACACCCAAAACATGATTAGCCTTCCTTTTCTACTCACCCCCATGCTGAACAACACTCTGGAGTACTTTTTTGATATCTCAAATGCATCTGGAGATCTGGGAGGCTTCTTGCTGTCTGCTGACATTCAAATAATGGAGGTCTATGGCGCCCGAGGCAGAAAGGTCCATAAAAGTCCACAAAAAACGTGTCAATATTCCTCCATACTGCTCGTCCAATGTATTCCAAGTGTCCTGAGTGGGTAGCGTCCATAATTTACTCGAAACAAAGTCATTTAGAATGTTTTAGAGCATAAACAGTAGTGTATAGGATTTCCTAAAAGCGCGTTCACGAGCCTACGGAAACCGCGGCAGACCAAACCAGATGAAAGTGCGCATTCAGCGTCTGCTCTTGATAATGCAAGCGTAGAAGAAGAAATGTGCTGTTTACTTGTGCAAAGAAAGAAACAACGAAAGAAAAATGTCTGAGGACTTCAGTGTTGAGGAAGAGCGTGAGTTCTTTACCGAGCTGAATGCGCACTTTCATCTGGTTTGGTCTGCCGCGGTTTCCGTAGACTCGTGAACTCCCAGGCCCGCGCTTTTAGGAAATCCTATACACTACTGTTTATGCTCTAAAAACATTCTAAATGACTTCGTTTCGAGTAAATTATGGACGCTACCCACTCAGGACACTTGGAATACATTGGACGAGCAGTATGGAGGAATATTGACACGTTTTTTGTGGACTTTTATGGACCTTTCTGCCTCGGGCACCATAGACCTCCATTATTTGAATGTCAGCAGACAGCAAGAAGCCTCCCAGATCTCCAGATGCATTTGAGATATCAAAAAAGTACTCCAGAGTGTTGTTCAGCATGGGGGGGAGTAGAAAATGAAGGCTAATCATGTTTTGGGTGTACTATTCCTTTAAGGATTTTTACCACTTGCCCAAAGGGCAAGTGACTTTCAAATTTAATTTGTCCAGAAACAATTTTTACTTGCCCAGTATAATGTTTGATAAATATAGTTCCTAATATTCATTTTTGTATATATATCAATGAAACATGTTTGTTTTCTAAATGTTTTTTGTAATTCAGTATTTTTTAAGTTTCCAGGTTCCTGGTGTGTATCTGCATGCGTCAGATAATGAACTCAAGCCTACATTACCGTGTTAACATGCTTTTCAATCCTTCCAGCACATTCTTTTCAAACTAAACTTTGCTTTAAACTGTTGTGTGCTTGGAAAAATATAAATTATAATGTTAAAAATCTAAAAAAAACTTGACAGGTTAAAGACTTAAGATAAATCACAGACAGAAGTCAATGTCACAAATGAATAACTTTTATTTTAGAGTCACGGTATGTTTATACAAGATAATACTATTAATATAATGTGACTTTTCTAGAGAATCATTATACATAGTTATTTTATTCAGGGTTTCCACAGTCTGACTTCATTTCAGAATTCCCTGACTTTTAACTCAGGATTAGTTTTCCCTGACAGAATAAAGGACAATAATAATAACATAACAGGTCACCAATCTAACATGTTTAGCTCTATAACATTTAAATGCACCTCTCCAATGTCTGAGAGAAAAAAAATTTATGAACATTTTTTAATGTGTGACCTGCATCACTGTACAGAAGACTGCCATATGATAGAAATATTTACACTGTGCGCATGGCATACAGTTATGCCAATTTTCCTAATCCCTGACAAATAATTTTTAATCTAGGGTTATCTGGATGGAGGGTGAAATGGGTGGAGGGTAAAATAGGTGGTATGTGTGTTACTCTACTTACATTTTTTTTGCCTTGTTGTTTTTTAGCCTGCCAAGTCGAAAAAAATGTGTCTGATTCGCGCCAAATTCCGGACAAAAATCAGGCCATCTGATTTGAAAAAGCCGCGACATCTGAAAATCTCGCGGCTTTTTCAAATCACGCGATTGTGGGTCCTTTTTTAAGCGAATGTCCATGATTTAAAAGTAATTTTGAGTGATAAATACATTTTTTTTGCGATCATTGCACTTGCCCGGCGGGCAAATGCAATTAAATTTTTACTCTCCAGACAATAAAAACTACTTGCCCCGGGCGATCAGGCAACGGTTAACATCCAGCCCTGTAAACAGATGCAAAACCCCATCATTTATTTATTTTTTTATTGATGTATTTATTTAATCAGGACAGAGCACATTAATGAACAATCTTATACTTCTGTACAGATTGTAAATGAGCCAGATTATAGCATAGTTGCTAATTTCCATCTGTCGTCCTGAAGCAGGAAGACAAAACAACACAAGATCACATAAAACAATATCAGTCAAAACACACAGACACACGTTCAGACGATGACATCACAACAATAAAATTAGTGAGTGCATGACTGGGAACTTTTAAGAAACTGTTTAAGGTGCTTTTTAAATGTGCAATGAGTGGGACATTCCCTGATGTTTGTTCCAGAAGTGACCCCCCCGACAGATAGAAGGGTTTGTCCAAAGGTTGTTCTTCTGTGGTAGCCTCGTGAGACCATCCTGAGCTTTAAAGATTTCACTCGCTAATCAGTCTGGAGACTCTCCGTTGAAGAAAATTTGGAGCCGTTCACCAAACAAACGTCCAATCAGCGTTGGCTTTGAGGCGGGTTGAGGTGTGACGCAACGAGAAGCGCGACAGTTCAGTCTAAAGAACATGGCGGCTTCAGCCGATGAAACTAGCGTTAGCGTGGCTATCGAGCAAGTTTTATGGGAATTACAGAGTATTTCTTCACTGAAAGAAGAGCAAAACACTGCTCTGGAGGCTTTTCTCAGAGGAAAACATGTTTTTTGCTCTTCTCCCGACTGGTTTCAGCAAGAGTAGCCTGGCTTGTGGTTGTGTTTTCGTCGTCGCTCTGTTAGTACGTCATATACTTCGTTGATCTGAGTGGTTTATTTGGCCCGTCTATCACCAACATAGGCCAATCAGCTAACCAGTATTTTCGCCCCTTCCCAAAATTACTTCAACGGAAGGTTTCCAGATGGTTATGCGGAGCAAATCCATCTGGCGGAGTCTGGTTACTTCTGTGGGGGATCTCTAGGTCTCCTCTGGAGGCTCTGGTGCAAATACGTCTGCCAGGTCTAATGTAGGTAGAAAGTGGAGGCGGGGCTAATCCATTCACAACTTTGTAAATTAAACAACTATTTTCAGAAATGAATACAATTTTCAAAATTGAGCATATTATATTTTTCCAAAATATTACACTGATGGAATGACACGGGCTTTTGATCAAAGATTTTTTAAATAATATTTCTATTGGTTTTAAAGGTGTGTCTCCAGTGAGTGAGCAGGTTGCGATGCAGTAAGTCTATGTGTGAAAATATCATTGATTTTAGGAACATTTTAGCAGAACTGATTGTCATCGACGATCTGATCTGCTTAAAGTTACACATATTAAATTAGTTTTGAAAAATATTCGAACATAAATTCACCAAATATAAGAGGAACATCGTAGTTTGGTTTAAAGAAAGCATTTTAGTTTTATTACAATTTAGTTTGTTGAAAGGATTTTACAGTTTGAAGAAATAGAAAGTGACACCATATGCCAACCGTCACAAGGATGGGCATGAAAAGGAATTGCTATAAATACTGCATGCATCTTTTGGGGAGTTAAAATTGGATTACTTCTTGATCTCCTTCAGTTATTTACTGTCACAGGTAGGAGCTTCGGCTGGAGATGAAGTGTTGAGCCGCTATGATTTACAGACGTACGCTGAAATTAGCACAGGCCCACCGGGCAAATACCCGCTATCACAGATTACCAGTCTGAGCCTGTCGATAAACCGATTACCTCTGTAGTTAAGAAGGGATTTTTTTTTTTGTGCAAAAATGCAAACAAATTGAAAAAGGGACAAAACCAAGAAAACTAAATGTAAGAATCATCTCATGTTCATCGGTCCGGGTCCAAATGTTAGAGGTGTAAGACAGCAGACACCAGTGGCTGCATTAGATTAGTTCACCCTTTCTGCTCTATTACCTGCTTGTAACGGATTAAATCAAACGGCTGTTAAAATGTCAGAATGATAAGACTGAAATGACTGGAGCGGTCCTTCAACCAGGGTAACAAAGGGAACGGAGACGAGAAAAGGTAACAGGGAAGGAGAAAACCAAGCTTGCAAAGTCGTCTTTGTAATAAACATAAGACGAGGTGAGGAGGATGGAAAAAGACTGAACGAGGAGAGAAAGAGAGTCTGTAAAGTGGAGGAGGAAAAAGGGAAGTTTTAATGGTCTTTGTCAGCACACTATGACAGCTAGAGTCAATTATTAAGCAAGACTGCAACTCAGTGGAGGAGAGGAGAGGGGGTAATGCAAAGGGAGAGAACAGGATTATGCAACTGTAGAGAAATGAGAGTTGATGGAAATGAAAATATAATAACAGGAGGAGGAGAACAGTGAGGGAATGACTTTCTATTTCAGATCTTATTCCAACAGCATCTAAAGGTACAGCAGATCAGTCGCTATGTTTACACGACGATTTAAAGTGGGAATAACTGGTTGATCAGACCAGCAGTGCGTCGGTTAAACACCTCAACATATTCTGAACAAATCAGAATGAAATTGGAATCACATTTTCACAGATTACAACATTCTGTGTGGAAATTGGTGCAAGTTTTAGGCTCTGATTTGTGCATTAAAAAGCTTCCTCAAAGAAACTACAGGAAAGATAAAAGCTTAGTTCAATTTAACAACACCTTTTTAATCCCAAAAGGAAACTAAATCCTGCAGCAACTCACAGGGTTTTCCAAAAAGTAAAAAACAATCTACCGGACTTTGTTTCCGAGTTTGAAGACGTTTCTCTTCCATCCAGGAACATTTTTAAAATCAAAATGTCAGAAATAGCGTTTAGTTCCAGGTTTTATCCAGCAGCCCAACAAAGCCTGGTTTTAGTTTAGAAGACATGCAAATAGAAATGGATGAACGGGTCCCCCCCTTTGGAATGGGGGTCGTTTGGCTTCTTTGTTAGCCTGCAATGCCCCATACCTGTCTATGTCTCTGGAAGGGGGGGTTGTTAAAGGGAATTGTTGGCCTGGCTGAATAACTCTTTTTTTCACTTTTACCCGATGTATTCCAGCATCCAGCTGCCATGCACGTGGGCATTGTCAGTTTCACTATAGCTCTGGTGAATTTCAATGGTGAAGTCCTCTGGAAATCTTCAATAATTGTTGTTGATTGCAGATGTGTCTAGTAGTTCCCATTGATTTAGCTTGTAAAGCGGGGAGAATGGCGCTAGGCTTCCCGCACCGTGACGTCACTGCTGGAAGATGGCAGGAGGGAGGGGCTACTATATTTGGAAAAAAATGGCCGCTCCCAGACTCAGTGATCGCACAGAAAATCATTGTTTTTTTTACTGATTAAAGCTAAATTCATTAAATCGCTGGGAAGGTATTAGTTTTAGGCATAAATAATGATCCATCAAATATTCCTTGCAGATGTAACCTGGTTGTTTTTGTCTTTTGTTATAATTACACAAAATGTTTTTATTTGTTTATTTGTATTGTTACTTACCTGACTGAAAAACCTCTAGAAAAGGTCATTGTTTTAACTGTGCTGCTACTTTAGAGTATAAGCCCCTCCTTTTGACTTCTTCTGTGGTATTGTCTTTAAATTGTCTGCACCCCTTAGACCCTCCCCTTTTGTCAAATTGTCCTGCGGGAGAGATGTGTGCCATTTATTTTTCATCTGAATATATCCAGTTTATTTATAGATGTATTAAGTTAACTTTTGTTATGTACTTCTGTTTTGTGTAGGACTTGGAGCGGGCAGCCAATAACACAGTTGTTTTGTATGTTGTTCTCGTCAGGCACAATAAATCGGGAAACTGTCCTGTTAAAGACGAACTGTGTCACGGCCTAATCACTTAATAAACCAGCACAACGCAGAAAGGATCCAGTTACACTAATGGGACATTTCCTATAAACCTGAATGTTTATCCTGTGTTTCAAACTGAGTTTTAAAACAAACATCCCAGGGCAACATAATATTGCTGTTGGGATCCTGAGGCTTGCCCACCAGAGGGCGCCGAGGATCCTCTTCTGTTTTTTATTTTCTTTTAGGGACTGTGTTACTGTTGGGATCCGGGGATGTACCACCTTTCTCCAGCAGAGTGCGCCGTGGGTCTCCTGGGCTGGAGCCCCCCCCAGCACACCTGAGACGCATCTACTCATCAAGAGACCTTCCCTTCATAAGCAGCTGCCAGACCTTCCTTCAACGCCGCAGTGTTGACCTTAGTTTGGTTAGCAACCTGAGCCTCTGATACCTGAAAGAATCTTAGTTGTCTCAAGTGAGAAAACTGGTTCTAACCTTCCTCTGTCTTTGCTCACAGGAAACCTGTCTCAAGCCTGAAGCTCTGGGTGAGCTTAACCTGCCTGCCAGCCCTGGTGAGCCAAACCTGAAGATTCCAGTCTGGATTCCTCCTGCTGCTCTCTGTGAAGAGCTGGAAACTCTGATCAACGTCTGCCATTCAAATTCAGAAGTTAGACGCTGCTGCTGCTTGTGCACTCTGCTGAACCAACAGTCTCTGGACCCAAAGGTTCCCTCTCTCACAAGAGAAGCCTGGACTCCTTCAAGGTAGACTCAGAATAATCTTAAAGGACTCATTGATCATCTGTCAGCCCAGCTAATCAAACTATCCATCTCTGCAGACTTCAGTGAACCCAACCCGGACCAGTTCCTGATGCTGTTCATGTCTTTGTGTCAAACATCTTTAATAAACTCTGTTAAACTTTTACCCAGCCTCCGTTGTGTTCTGCATGTGGGTTTGAACTAAAACCAATCATGACAATTGCCTTCCTTTGGTTCAGAGTAAGGACAGCAAAGCGTGTGCTGAATGTGAACAGGAACTCAGCTTACAGGATTCTGTTCAATGGAAACTCATTTTGCACCACAGAATGGTGATGAGAGCGAGGAAGACGAGGGTAAGAGAAAAGTCCTGGAACTGAGAACAGGAGGGGGAACGAGGATGAATACAAAGAAGAAAGCTGTTAATTTATTAGACAACAAAGAGCTGGAAGAAGAAATGACAAGAGAAAAAAGCAAAGATAACAAGAAAAGAAAAAAGGAAGAGAACAAGAGGATGGGACATTCCTGCAGCATCTCACAGAGAAACAACCTTAATTGAGTAATAAAAGAATGGAGAAAATGAGATTCATGAGACTGAGCTTCATGGTCTCTTTCATGTTTGGCCCTTCAGGTCATCCTGTGTGTGTCTCAGTGGTTTACGGACAAGCACAGCAGATCTGGAGCTCCAGGGTTTCTCGGCACAAAGCTGCAGAAGCATACATGTTGTGAGGCGTGTATGAGTCCCCAAACTTTATAAGACCAGGCTAGAGATGACACAATGGAGCTACGGAGTCAGCTGCAATAAAAAAAAATTGTGTAAGCAGCGTTCATATGACTTTCTGCAAACAACCGGACAGAAATTCAGATAAAACCATATATTTAAGGTCAAGTTTGTTAGAAAATGTTGCTTAGATCTTTCATATTTAGACATGCAATACTCAAAGTGCTTTTAGGAATCTGATATCCTTGGCTCTACCTTTCTTATACCTCTTCAAAAATACTTAGATTAGCCATGCTGCTATAGGCTTAGACTGCTGGAGGACATAGGGACCCCTTTTTCATCATTCTGCTTCATTCTATCTCTATTCTCCCACTCTGCAGAATCTGTTAGTTCAATCTCTAACGTTCTGCTCTCTCTGCTTTTTCTCATAGTAGCTTCATCTGGTCTGTTCCTGTTTGGCTGTGACTCCATCCTGGAGAGAAATATCAGCTGTGCTGCTGCCATCAACACCTTTGTTTCTAGATGTTGGAGCTTGGCCTGTTTTCCAGTGTAGTCCTGTTTCTCTGACTGTGACTAACTGGATGTGTTCTCTTCATCCTCTGACATGGGAGCTGGCTCGGAGCTCGTCTGCCTGGCTGTGTGTTTCCTGGACCGGGCCGCCTGCACCGGAAAACCGATCAAGAAATAGGTAAAAAATTCTTAAATTAAACGTATTTACCATTAAAATGAGTAGGTAAATAAGATGATCTGTCAATGGGATTAGTATTTTACTCTTAAAAGAAGATATTTAGATAAAATGCACTTGAAATAAGACGATGTAATTGTGTTTTCTTATTTTCAATATAAATTGTCTTGTTCCATTGGCAAAATGGCTCTTTTACCTCCTCAATCCAAGAACAAATGCACTAATTTTAATAAAAAAATAGATTAAATTTAATTAAATTAAAAAAAAATTCCATTGTGTGGAGCTGGTTGACAGTTGCCTTTTGTATCTATGCTTCTTTTTCTATGTCTGCTTCTGTCTCCTTGAACCCCAGTGGGCCTCAGCAGATGGCCGCTCACACTGAGCCTGGTTCTGCTGGAGGTTTCTTCCTGTTCAAAGGGAGTTTTTCCTCTCCACTGTCGCTACAAGCATGCTTAGTGTGAGGGATTGCTGAAGAGTCAATGAGTCGATGCAATCAGCTGGTTTTCCTTAGATAGAAAACTTTGAATCAATCTGACTGGATGATCTGGTTGAATTGTCTCTATAAGATAGAATTGATATTCAGGGCAAATTTTATCTGCTATTTAGATAAACAAGATTGATTTAATGGTAAGATGAGATCAAATGTCAAGACGTCAATGATGAGTCCTATGCTAACACTTCCTGAGGGTAATTAAACTTTATTAAACATGGATGGAAGCGCAGCAGTCACTGTGACCTGCAGAGCACCTGTTTTCCATCCCAAACGGTCGATACGTGCAGCCATGAGAGCGAGAAATGTTCACACGCTAGCAGCACTTTTTTTTATCCCATATCATTCAAATGTCGAGCACAACAAAAGAAGAGATGCAACACTTTGAGCATAAATTAAATTGCACTCAATGCTTCAGCTTGTAATAGAGAGCAGCTTCAGTGAACAACTGCGTCCAGCAGATCAGTCATTTATAATTTCACAGAAACTGCAATTAAACAAAACATCCATATGTAACAGAACTGCTTGTTTCTGGTGACATGTCCCATATTTTCTCTTCCACAGATGTCTATAAAAAATCTGTTCACCAAAAGGCTTTAATAAATGTTTCTACTGACGTGTTTTACAGACTTACTCTTCTATGTTCACACTGGAAAAAAATCTAATCTAGATAAGTCATTTTTTTCTAATGTTTATGTTTCTTATGTCATCTTTGTTCTTGGATTGAGGAGGTACACTGGAAAAAATGATCTGGAAATAAGTAAAAATTTCTTAAATTAGGTGTATTTACCCTTAATTTGAGTAGGTAAATGGGGTAGTTTGCCAATGGAATGAGTATTTTTACTCATCGAAATAAGATAATTAGATAATATGTACTTGAAATAAGACAATGAAATAGAGTTTTCTTATTTTAAGTGTAAATTGTCTCGTTCCATTGGCAAAATTTCTCTTTTACCTCCTCAATCCAAGAAAAAATGCACTTATTTTAAGAAAAATGACTTATATATATTTCAGTTTTTTTCCAGTGTAAAAGACATTTTGCAAATCGAATAAGACAATTTACATTTAGAATAAGAAAACACAATTACTTTGTTTTATTTCAAGTACATGTTATCTAAATATTTGATTTTAAGAGTAAAAAATCTAATTTTATTGGCAAACTATGTCATTTACATACAGAAAATAAGGGTAAATACACTTAATTTAAGAAATGTTTAGTTATTTCTAGATAGTTTTTCTGCAACAACGTATTTGGACAAAGACATGGCTGAGCAAACGTGGCTACTACGGTCTGTCAATTTTACAGAAATAACTCAATTTCACTCATTGCACCCACGCCATGCTGCTGGGTTTACCTCTGAGAGGAAGAAGAAGAAGAATCATTGTTTGCCCACTGAGCGATTTGCCCACGACCACCTTATGATGGCCGACAGCGTACGTCCGGCTTAATGCACTTAACGTGCTAACTTGTATGCTAAGAACATGCTGCCAGCTTAAATGCTATACAACTGTTAGCCAAAGAAATGAATCCATTTTCTTATTTTAGCAGCGTTAGATGTAGAAATAGTAAAATCTAGCAGCTAGATGTCACCATGACAGAACAGATTTTGACAGAACCCATGTATCAGCATGGCGGCCACACATTTTTGACCTGTTTTCATGTCTGTGGGCCCATCATCATGACATGAAAGCACTGAGCAGAGATTTATGAGGTTATCAGCAGATTCAGCACCTGCAGAAGAAAAAAAGGTAAATAGCCCAGTGTGGGAAGTCTTAGGGCCGGATCTATCAAAGGTTTGCGTGTATAAAAACGTGAGCTATTTCACTGCGCACGCTAAAAAATGTACAAACCGATCTATCAACAGCGTGTTAAAAGGATTTGGTCTTTAAAACGTGCTAAATAGCGCCTCTTATCCATTTAGTACTTTTTCTGCAATAAATATGCAATATGGGGCGTTTACACGCAAAAGTGCGTCCTATGGGAGGAGAACATGTAAATATATTAATTTAGCACTCGCAAAGTGATTTATCAAACCTGAAAGCAATTTTGCTAACGGTATCTGCCTCTATATTTAACATGTTTCAAAAGAAGGTGCAAATGGTCTGTATGCGTAATTGCGCACACATGGCAGCGGTTATTGTCGCAAGAAGGAGACATGAAAATGAAGCAAGGAGACGCAGAGAACGCATTTTTTCACTCCGTGTGAATATTTTTGGAATGAACGAGGAAACGATCATCAAAACATGTCGTTTATCCAGCATTGCCATTTTGGAGCTGCTGGGGGAACTCAGAATGGATTTGGAGCCAGCCACAAGGAGGACCCACGCAATACCAGATATCACTAAACTCCTTGCAACGTTGCACTTTTTTGCATCTGGGATCTCCCAATCTCGTTTTTCAGAAGTGCTGTCCGACGTTCTAAATGCCATGTCGCCCTGACGCCCTACCGGAGAACCCCGACCTCCCCCCTACGCCTGTGGAGCAACATGCCAATGCTGCGGGGATGCGTACGGGCAGTAATCTCATCCACAGTCACTTCTTGTGAGCCATTTGGTATGTGCATATTTCTACAGGCCAATACAAAACACCTGTTTTTTGTTTTTTTTTACTGCAGTGAAGTAGAAATTCACTACAAACTACTTTGCTGCAAACCACAAAACGCGCAAAACCATAATTTAAATTGGGCGTCTCCAACAGTTTTGCACCTGCCACCAGTTACGCAATCGCTCTTGTTAAATCCTCCGCAAACCATGGTTCAGCCCCTTGCGCAAAATTCCAGTTTGCGAGCGCAAATTACTGCACGCAAAATTGGATCTTGATAAGTCCGGCCCTTAGTGTGCAGAGAGACGTTCAAACCATTTAAGAGCTTGTTAAATCTTACATAAATATTACACTGTAGCTCTCACGGCTAAGTTATTAACCGGATCACGTAGCAAGGAACCATGCTTCACTCAGCACCAGATCCAAAACAGAAGCAGAAATAAACTATGATCACAACAGAGAGGCTGAACAATATCCAGCAGAGCAAATAAATAATGAAAGATCATTTCAACACGCACAGCTCTGAGTTATTTGTAAGTCATGCGAACTCAGACGGAACAAAAGGAAAGAAAAGAAAAGTTAATTTCAGGTAAACTTTTTTTATAACACGGATCTATTCATGAGGCAGTAATCTTGCATGATCTCTGCAGGCTCCCCCTCATTCATGTGTAATAAAATGGTTTCTTATTCATGCTGTGCTCCTCGATTTAGGGAAGAAAAGCCAGAGAAAGGCCACGGATACGATGTCACTTATGCACCAACTTCCAGGGGAAGGGTGGCGGCGGAGTGGGGGGGGAGGGTATGTCTCTATTTAGTTTTCTGTTTTTATTTGTTTAGGCACACAGCGTCACAGAGCTCTACAGGCGGAGATGCAGGAAGTGTATTTGTGTTTTTAATCTTCTGCTTCAGAGACCTGGACATGGAGGCAGCGCAAAAACACAGAGGAGCCCAAGTCTGAGGAGCAGAAAGCAAAGTCGTCTTTTTAAAGATTCTAGCATAGATAAAAACTGTTTGCTGCAAAAATGTAGCTGAAGGATGCAGGGGAAAAAAAATCAAACTGCCATGAATTCCTGTGCTGCAGGGTGTTTCTTTTCTTTCATTATTTAATCCTGTTTTATGATAGATTTTAGCTTCATATCAGAGGAATTTATTACTGAAAGCAACGCAGTTAAAATTCAATTCTATGCAGTTTATTTCTATAGCTCGAATTCACAACACATTATCTCAAGGTACTTTCCAGTTCACCAGATCATCCAGTCAGATTGATTCAAAGTTTTCTATCTAAGGAAAACCAGCTGATTGCATCGACTCATTGACTCTTCAGCAATCCCTCACACTAAGCATGCTTGTAGTGACAGTGGAGAGGAAAAACTTCCTTTGAACAGGAAGAAACCTCCAGCAGAACCAGGCTCAGTGTGAGCGGCCATCTGCTGAGGCCCACTGGGGTTCAAGGAGACAGAAGCAGACATAGAAAAAGAAGCATAGATACAAAAGTCAGAATAAAAAAATATACACTCCCAGGAAAAAGTAATTGGCTGGTAGGAGGGAACTTTGCCGGGAGTTGCAGGGTATTTGGGTGGAGTTTCACTGGGAAGGGCCATTTTGAATGGCTGCTACTGTAGGAAACACGGTGCTGCCAGCAGATGGCGCCACCTCTGTTTGTCTGCTCATTGTGTCCGCTGCTGAAATTCTATTTAGGCTCTAAAATGATCTATCAGGATGGAAGTTTGGTGAATATATAACCTCTTTTTATCAGGATCAGATGGTTTTTTTGTAGAGACTTATTTACCTTTAAACAAATATTCTTATACTAGAGAAAATGTTCAGAGTCAATATTTATTTTTATCCATTTCCTTCAAATTTCTTTTTTTAAATGAGTTATTTGCTTTCAGAGCTCTGCCCATTTGAAAAACAGATCAAACACTTTATTCTGCTGAAGACGAGTGAGAGAAAGACAAGACCCGAAGCTGTCCTTTGACTAGTTGCTTTGATTCTAATAGGTTTCTCAGATGAGCTCTCCAGGATCTTCGGCTGACAGAAGAAATGAGCAGGACTGGGGACGGAAGTGCAGCAAATAAACGATGCATGTAGCCGACTTCCCTTTTGACATCAGCAGGCGTCCTGCAGACCCGATCAGCACAGAGCCTGCAGAAACCAGTAGGGAGCTGATATGAGCATCCAGAGGCTGGACATGAGCAATCAGAGGCAGTGTTTGTGACAGAGCAGCAGTCAAACAGCCATGTCTCCAATGTGGAAAAGAGAGTGTTTTCCCCTGGTACCTATATAACAAGAGACCTGGGCTGCAGAGGAATGACAGATTTAGGAGTTAAAAATATACTTGGTGCTAAAAAAGAGCAAGCAAGTTTTTCTTTCTTTTTCATAAAAGAAAAAAAAAATCACTGCAGCATATTTATTCCTAGTTTCAGCCTGAGTTGCTTTTTTTCTACTTTCTGAATCCTGATCAGGAGGATTCTGTGAATCAACTTCCTTCAAGATCATGAATGCAGCAAATGAACAAAGGGAATAAAATGTCTAAATGTTTGCTCACGATATTCAGATTTAGATCTTCAATGATGATTTTTAGAGCTAAAGCTAAACTGTGGTTTATCCAACTAACATGCATTTATTTGTAGCTATTCCTAAATATTCTTAAATTTAATTCCCTTTCAGGAGGAGAAATACCTTCTGCAGAAGCTGGTTGGTCGATATAGCTGCACTGGTTTCCATAGCTAACAAAGGCGAAACCCTGTGACCAGAGCAGGGGCCGTTATAGGAATTTTGGGACCCTAGGCAAAGACAGGCAGGGGGCCCTCTGAATCTAGAAGACAACACATAGGACAGATCCATTCTCCAGATAGAGAAATGTTAATAGAATAGACATCCATTCTCTGTTCTAGGTTGTGTCCCTCTCTTCTTGTCCCTTTTCTTCTTGTTTTCCTCTCTATGTTTTGTACTCAGCTGACTTTTCATGCTGTCTCTAAAGGAATGAAAGATTTTTTCCAAGCACTAAGCTCACTTAGCTGATTGCTCCTTCCTGTGTTTCCAAAAAGGCCAAAGTAAATAACCCAGTCCTTCTTTTCACTGTAGACAAGCCATGATCTGCTTATCTGTTCTCCATTTTTCATTTGGATGAAATAATAGCTGCATGAATCATGACAGCAGACAAGATAGAGGAGAGCAGGAGGCGGGGTTACCAATCTACTTGCTCTGGAGAGCAGAGTTCGCTGCTTTTAGATGTTGTCTCCAAAGTCTCCAGCAATGGCGTAAATATCGGTAAGCAGAGACAGCAGTTGCTTATGGGCCAACAACCTCTTAGGGGCCCGATTACTGACATCTGGTGGGCCCCTATGCAATTGTAGACTAGGACGCCTCTTTGCAGATGTATTGGTGGAAGTAAATCCTCTTAAACCCTCCTGACACTGAGGGAACTGGCCGAACCGGACCGTATTTATACTGCAACACATGGCAGATTTCACCATGATGGTGAGCCGTTTAAACACGAAACCAATAGCAAAGCAGAAAGTGGGACTTTAACACTCATATAACACGTTTCAAACCGCAATAAAGATCTTAAAAGAACAATGTATTTGAGAATTTAATTTTTTACACTACGACTTGGAATTATGGGTAATCCAGAGCGTAGATTAAAACTATAACCGTAACGTAAAATGTGTTAGCGACGATGGATACCAAAGAGGTACTGAAGTGGATTCCAGAAAAGAAAAACGAAAGAAGAGCTGCTGGAGGAACGGAAAAAAACTTCCCAAAATAAACACGTTCTTTCAAAGAACCAAAGAGGCAGAGGTGGAGGTTGATGCTACAGTGAGTGAAGATGGCGACCAGGAGATGAATGGAGAGAGCGTGGGTGAGGAGGGGGGCTGTGAAGCTGAAGGTAGCCCCATGGCTTGTTGTGCTAATATACTAAAGTATATCCATGTCTAGTGAATGTGAACAATGATGAAGTGTGTATGTATGGGGGGGGTTTGACTGCATAATCGTATCTTCTGGGTCGATTTATGGAGCTGTCGCAATATCCTGAACCTTTATCACATGTTGTACTTCATATGGGGCCCTACGGGCCTATTGTTGTGTCGTTATGCAATTGGTGTCCACCAGCAGAAAAAAGTCTCTAGATTTGGCGCTAGGAGCTTTTTAGAAATCAAAGTGCTAGAGGGGTCTGAAAAGTGGCTAAATATAGCGTTTAAAAGCGCTAAGTTTTAAAAGACTTTTATCCAAAAAACATAATGTGCACAAATAAGGAATAGTTGTATTAACCATACATGTAAAAAGCTTAATGAGGCCCCCAGGAACTTGGGGCTCTAGGCAACTGCCTAGTATAACCTAATGTTAAATCCTCCCCTGGACCAGAGGAGGATGGAGAGCTAAAATGAATAACAGAATTTAATGAAGGACTGCAGCCCTGTATTGGTGCAGCAGAAGTATTTATACACCTTTTTCCCCCATTTTCTCTGGACCTTTGAAGCTATAAAGATATAGAAAGAAGAATGCATGGATTTAATTGTTTCTTTTAATATAACATCTCAAAAAGCACGGTGGGTATTTCATTCAGTTTTTAATTTACTGTTCAAGGCCAATGCATATTAAAATAGCAGCACGGCTGTAAAATATGCCAGAGTTAGCCAAGAGGCGGGCTTTCATCTGTAGTCCTTGGCCAGATGTGAGAAAGACACCCTAAGGAGGCGTACAGCAAATGAATGCGTAGCGAGAACATTAAAAGCCGACACTAAACATATTTTGTAGCAGAACTAGCAGGACAGTAATAGGAACAAACAAGTAATAAATATTTGATGCATAGCAGCAGATGTGGTGGAATATAAGCAGCAGCAGGATAGACGGTTAACGGCAATTCAAAAAAATCAAGAGTCACACTTAACATTGGAAAACATGTTTTATTACACAGAGAAAAAAGCCACAGCGGCAGCAGTATGAGAACTGTACAAAAAACAGGTAGAAGAAAAGACAAGATGGCAGCAGATTCTCAGCTTTAACTGAA
The DNA here is from genome assembly GCA_030533445.1 of Cyprinodon diabolis. Classification (NCBI taxonomy): domain Eukaryota; kingdom Metazoa; phylum Chordata; class Actinopteri; order Cyprinodontiformes; family Cyprinodontidae; genus Cyprinodon; species Cyprinodon diabolis. The sequence goes on along the minus strand of CM060080.1, from coordinate 1,389,590 downwards.
GACAGAAAAAACTACAACTATTCAACCAAAATGTTTCTGTGGAGATAAACCAGTGAGACCCTGCATGGACACTGAAAAACAGATTTTGCATTGTAAAATAAAATATTAAACGGTCAGACTTCAACATTTAAACATTCAAAACTCAAGAAATTAAAAAAGTCAAACTTTCAGGACTTAGAACTAAGGACCCAGAATTCAAAGTAGACAGATAGATGTGGTTTAAAAAAAGCATTTATTAATGTATGTCGCATCTACAACTCAGCAGCTAGGGCGTCAAAAGCTGTGCTCTCTGTAGAGGTAAGACTTAGGTTAGTGACCATGTGAAACTCACGGAGGACGTGAGTCACTAACCTGGTTTTAGAGTTCAGTCTGTGTCCAGAAGAAGGAGAATCCAGCCGGAAGGCTACCAACAGCACGTGGCGAACGCCGCCCAGAGATTTCCAGGAGCCGAAGCCTAGAAGGCTGCTGAACTGGCTGGCAAGCAGATCTAAGCAGACGGAGGAAGGCAGGACTTTCCAGGTTCATTCCACAGGCAGAAAACAGCAGGAGTCCAAAGACAGGTCAGGCAAACAAATCTGAAACAGGAAAAAGCAGGCTCAGAGGTCCAAAGGCCAGTGGCGCCACCAGGGGGTGGTCAGGGGTGGCTACAGCAACCCTGTGCAATGCCCTGGCCATTCCCACTGGCCAGTTTACTGAAGTCTTTCTGATTTCTACAGGCAGGTTCACCGCTATAGCAGATTCAAACCCTGAAATTATGGCTTTTAGTTTCAGTGGCCACCCCAAGATTTTAAGTTTTGTCTCTAAACTTTTACAGTCTCTAACCTGGATGTCAGCTGTCTCTGGTTTAGCTCCGTCGGTTCTTATCCAGTTCATACAGAAAATAATATTTCTGCAATTTCTTTTTCCAAAATAAAATCACTTCAGGTCATTTCATCCAGGCTGCCTTTTAAGGTCCTTACCTTGAGTAGGACACTCTAACTCTGGAGATGCTTTTAACCACATGTGAGGGTAACCAGATTTGGGTTTCTGAAAGGGAGGACTTTTTTGGGGGGGGGGGTTGGAAGCACGGGGCTGCTGGTCTCCAGGCTACCATCACCGGGTCGGGTTCGGTCGCTCCATCCCCCGCTGGCTACCCTTCCAGCAGGGGAATTGTTATGTGTGATAGCATGCAGTATATATCTCTTTAATCCAGTAATCTGACATAGATTAGCAGAAAGTCTACTCTCTCATCTTCACCCTCAGGGCTTAGCCTCTGATCTTGAATGCTAGACCTTTCCCCGCCAATGACTCTTGTTAAAAGTTGTCCATACGCAGCTGCTCCTCTGCAATCAAAAGTGTAGGAAAGCTCGGGGCGCAGCGAACTGAGCTGACAGGAAGTGTATTTTCTCACCCCCCCCCCCCCCCCCGCCACAGTGCAGATGCGGGTGATTGACAGGTCGAGTCGCTGAATTTGGAGACGCATTGGAGAGAGAGAGAGAGAAAATGAAAGAAATGGTGCAAGAATCGTCCTTTGGACCCGGTTTAGCTCCAAGGCTAGGCTAACTGCATGCAGCGAGGCTAAGGTTTTATCCTACAAGAAAAAGAGTTATTCCACCTTTCTGATTCCTGATCCTCCACGGACGGGTTGGTCGTTGGATCGCCAACTTGAAGAGGGAGGATTTGCCATCGAACTTCTGGCCAGAGAAAAAACCCGTAATATGTAGCCAACATTTGGAAGAAGAATGTTTTCAAGATGACTTGGATAATAGCGCGTTGTGACAAACACCAGATACAGCACTGGGACTTGATCAACAGCCGATACCGCACCGTGACAATGTCACTAACCAGTAGGTGGCAGTAGTGTTCTTTGACAAACATGGATGCCTCCAGTAAAGCACATTCACATGAAAATGACTCTGAATTAAAAACACTGATCATTTATTGAACAGGATGGAATAATTTCAGATTTAAAGAACTTTCATATATTTTGAATTTGACCTGACTTTTCCTTTAAGGTTAATTACTCAAATAGAAGTATAATTCTCTTAAAAATATAATGTAAAAGTACCATTTTTGAAACTACTTAAAGTATAAAAGTAAAAGTAATACAGGAAAAACTGTTGAGGCCAGAAGCTTTACTGCACTGCCCTATTAAATTAACATTTTTCTACAATTCTGGATGATAACTTCCTTAGACTTCATTTTCTTAGTTTTATATCATCTTGAAAAACTATTTATTTTGGTATGAGGTGAACAACAAGTTGGGGCAACAAGTTGAGTCCCACAAAGAAATTAATCTAGATGAAACAAATTTTTTTGATTTTTTTTTTTGTTTTTCCCAACAGGCAATAATGAAAATGAGCTTAAATGAAACAAAACTTATGAGACTGATAATATTTACACGACTGAAACAAACATTTTAATCAGTTTTTCCTCTTTAACCCTAAAAGCTGAGATGCTGAATAAAAGAAGCTCTTTTTTTCCTTCTGCTGATTTTAAATAAAAGCAATCTTTCAGGCACTAAAGCGTGTTCTGGATGTGACTAGTATGTGTGTGTCTATGAGGTGAATATGAATGTAATTTTAATGTTTTACCCAGTTGATAATAAACACAGTAGAAATAAAACAGCTCGTTTTAGTCGGCTCTGTTTTCGTGGACAAAGGCAGAGGAAAAAAAGAAAGACGTCGTTTAATCACAGCCTTTCGTCGCGTTTCCCAGCTTTGGAGCATTAACTTTGGGTTCGTGCAACTGCTTCCTTACTCATTTCTTCTGCTCGGGTAGAGGCTCGCTGGCTGTTATAGCGAGCACAATGAGGAGCGCAGAGATGCTTCAGGCGCTCCACAAATAGTGACGATTTTTAAATTGATGACAGGATTGGTTTTCACAGATCAGTAAGCTTCATGCAACATGCAGAAAGGAGAGAAATTCAAAAAGAAATTTGCAACAGAGTGACTGAAAAAGGACCTCAGGAGAGTTGAGCAGAAACAAATGTGTCCAAACCTCAATGGGCTGAAAGGATGTTGGAAAATGGTGAAAAAGGCGGCAGAAAATGATTTATTACTGTCTGCTTCTTCCTCATGTTTCGTTCTTCTAATGACTTTTTCAAGCGAGAGTTAATTTACAATCAAAGGAATCATAACCTGCTAGTTTACATTCAGTCCTTCTGGTATTATCTTTGAATTCATATAGAATTTTGAAAAAAAGTCATAAAAATATAATCATATGGGCTAATTTATCTAAAACCCAGACACATAAACTCTTCTACATGTACAAATGTTCCATGCCTGCAAATTCAATCCCATGAGGCCCCCAGTGTGTCCCGGCATCAGTGCATCAGCACTTTCCACGCACCTTAGGTGAGGACGCAGGCAGCAGCGTTCTAGGATCAGCTGTCTGATCTACTTTCTATAGTTCTAGTGAGGACGCAGGCAGCAGCGTTCTAGGATCAGCTGTCTGATCTACGTTCTATAGTTCTACTGAGGACGCAGGCAGCAGCGTCTGGATCAGCTGTCTGATCTGCTTTCTATAGTTCTAGTGAGGACGCAGGCAGCAGTGTCTGGATCAGCTACAGCTGTCTGATCTACTTTCTATAGTTCTAGTGAGGTATGCAGGCAGCAGCGTCTGGATCAGCTGTCTGATCTACTTTCTATAGTTCTAGTGAGGTATGCAGGCAGCAGCGTCTGGATCAGCTGTCTGATCTACTTTCTATAGTTCTAGTGAGGACGCAGGCAGCAGCGTTCTAGGATCAGCTGTCTGATCTACTTTCTATAGTTCTAGTGAGGACGCAGGCAGCAGTGTCTGGATCAGCTACAGCTGTCTGATCTACTTTCTATAGTTCTAGTGAGGTATGCAGGCAGCAGCGTCTGGATCAGCTGTCTGATCTACTTTCTGTAGTTCTAGTGAGGACGCGGGCAGCAGCGTTCTAGGATCAGCTGTCTGATCTACTTTCTATAGTTCTAGTGAGGTATGCAGGCAGCAGCGTCTGGATCAGCTGTCTGATCTACTTTCTATAGTTCTAGTGAGGACGCAGGCAGCAGCGTTCTAGGATCAGCTGTCTGATCTACTTTCTATAGTTCTAGTGAGGACGCAGGCAGCAGCGTTCTAGGATCAGCTGTCTGATCTACTTTCTATAGTTCTAGTAAGGACGCAGGCTGCAGCGTTCTAGGATCAGCTGTCTGATCTACTTTCTATAGTTCTAGTGAGGACGCAGGCAGCAGCGTCTGGATCAGCTGTCTGATCTACTTTCTGTAGTTCTAGTGAGGACGCGGGCAGCAGCGTTCTAGGATCAGCTGTCTGATCTACTTTCTATAGTTCTAGTGAGGTATGCAGGCAGCAGCGTCTGGATCAGCTGTCTGATCTACTTTCTGTAGTTCTAGTGAGGACGCGGGCAGCAGCGTTCTAGGATCAGCTGTCTGATCTACTTTCTATAGTTCTAGTGAGGTATGCAGGCAGCAGCGTCTGGATCAGCTGTCTGATCTACTTTCTATAGTTCTAGTGAGGACGCAGGCAGCGGCGTCTGGATCAGCTGGCTGATCTACTTTCTATAGTTCTAGTGAGGACGCAGGCAGCAGCGTCTGGATCAGCTGTCTGATCTACTTTCTATAGTTCTAGTGAGGACGCAGGCAGCAGCGTCTGGATCAGCTGTCTGATCTACTTTCTATAGTTCTAGTGAGGACGCAGACAGCAGCGTCTGGACCAGCTGTTTGATCTACTTTCTATAGTTCTAGTGAGGACGCAGGCAGCAGCGTCTGGATCAGCTGTCTGATCTACTTTCTATAGTTCTAGTGAGGTATGCAGGCAGCAGTGTCTGGATCAGCTACAGCTGTCTGATCTACTTTCTATAGTTCTAGTGAGGACGCAGGCAGCAGTGTCTGGATCAGCTGTCTGATCTACTTTCTATAGTTCTAGTGAGGACGCAGGCAGCAGCGTCTGGATCACCTACAGCTGTCTGATCTACTTTCTATAGTTCTAGTGAGGACGCAGGCAGCAGCGTTCTAGGATCAGCTGTCTGATCTACTTTCTATAGTTCTAGTGAGGACGCAGGCAGCAGCGTTCTAGGATCAGCTGTCTGATCTACTTTCTATAGTTCTAGTGAGGTATGCAGGCAGCAGCGTCTGGATCAGCTGTCCGATCTACTTTCTGTAGTTCTAGTGAGGATGCGGGCAGCAGCGTTCTAGGATCAGCTGTCTGATCTACTTTCTATAGTTCTAGTGAGGACGCAGGCAGCAGCGTTCTAGGATCAGCTGTCTGATCTACTTTCTATAGTTCTAGTGAGGACGCAGGCAGCAGCGTCTGGATCAGCTGTCTGATCTACTTTCTATAGTTCTAGTGAGGTATGCAGGCAGCAGCGTCTGGATCAGCTGTCTGATCTACTTTCTATAGTTCTAGTGAGGACGCAGGCAGCGGCGTCTGGATCAGCTGTCTGATCTACTTTTTATAGTTCTAGTGAGGACGCAGGCAGCTGCATCTGGATTTTTCCAGATTTTGTTAGCTGTAGCTGGATGCTAACTTTGAAACGCTCTTCCTTTATAACTTTAGTTTTTGTTTGATTCATTGCATGCATTGATTTCTTGTCTGCATTCACCCAGAGCTGGAATTGTTCATAGTCACCTGGTAACATGGACAACTGGGTGTCGTCTGGATCACTATAGTTACTCGTGGTTTATTAGGGGGAGCATGAAGGGGCCCCAATATGGGCCCTTGGGGAACGCCATGTGGGTTTTTTTTGTTTGTTCTGATGTAAAGTTTCCCAATTAAATTAAAAAGGCCCAGTCCTTCAGAAAGGACTGGACCAGAAAGGCTGACCGAATTTTCCAGACGCTGAAATGCAAGCTAATGTTAGCATCCATCCAGGAAGGAAGTTAACTGAGGAGGGGTCCAAAATCTTGCTTTGAGAAGAGCGCCCTCATGATGGCTTTCCTGGTAGGAAAAAATACACCACATAAAAAACAACCAAACCAACATGTACACACGTTTAACCATGAAAAAGTCTGATTTTAGCGCTCAGAATCCTTTAAATCAATTTTAAATGAATCTGCAGAGCAAGTCGGATGAAACTTGATTAACCGGATTGTGTGATTGGTCATCATACATCACATCTCAGTTAAACATGAATATGCTGCTGGAAGTGTGAAGGAGGAGGCTGTTGGAGTGGAAGAGGCAGGAAAAGCAGAGCTTTCTCATTATCAGCTCCGGTTTTGGAAAATGTCATTCATTAATAAAGCTCATTCCGATTTGTAGAGTATTTTTGATCATTGGAAACAGATCCTTGCTCAACATCAAAGGAGCTCTTTATATTGGAATAATGGGGCTGTGAATGTGAAAACAAAAAACCCCACAGAAATAGCACAAGCCATGATTTAAACCTTTCTGAGTTTCCTCCTCTTTGTTAGAGACAAAAACCTCTTGTCTGTAGATTATGGTTTTTACTTTTTTAAAGGTCATGGATGGTTTCCTCTGACCTTTTCATTGGTTTCTTTATTTGTTGGTTATAATGTCCTCTGGTTCATAACTCTAAGGACCTGGTCTTCAAATATTACAAATAAGGTAGGCCGAATTACATTTGCAATGTATTTTTTAGTACTTGCAATAAGTGGGCATGTCGTGTGTGATCTAATAAAATTACTGCAAAGCAGGTGAATTATATCGTAATCTAACTCATTTAAGTTTTTCAAGCAGTTCAAAGCCAAATGAGGAAAACACTACAAGAAGTTTCTCTGCATGGAAACAGACCAACACTATTACTTTAGATTTGTTTTTGTACATTTAACAGGTGTAATAGACCTAAAACCAAAAAGGGACATAGTGTGGACACACAAACACCCAATAACATTTCACTATACTTGTTGGGACTTTACTTTGACTTCCAATCATTCTAACCCTTCTACAACCTAAGTGCAACCCTGACCCCAACCCCAACCATTACAGGTACAGAGGACCTTAATTCAATTTATGGCTCAGGTTATTCTAAGCTATCTCTATAGTTATGCTGCTATCGGCTTAGACTGCTGGAGGACATAGGGACCCCTTTTTCTTTATTCGGCTTCACTCTGTTCTGCATTGTTCATCCTCCACTGTTGCTACAAGCATGCTTAGTGTGAGGAATTGCCTTCGAGTAAATTAGTTGATGCCATCAACTGGTTTTCCTTTGATAAAAAACTTTTAATCAATTTGACTGGATGTTCTGGTGAACTGTGAAGTGCCTTGATATGACATGTTTTTTGAATTGGCGCTATAGAAATAAACTGAATTTAATTCACAACTAAGCCCTAAAATAGCTGTTGTGGAGCAGATGCTTTTATGAAAAAGGTCCTCATAATGTATGAGATAAATGAACACACACGCACACTCCGCTTATAATTTTTAGACACCCAAGACATCTTAAGAGTTCATGATGGAAATTTATTCTGAAATTGCATCAGCTTCCTTTGACTCTATCCAAAAATCAGTTTGGTGTACAGACACCATCACACATGAATCTACAAGCAGCACAAAGACTGATTTAAACTAATTTTCCTAATTTTAGCCTGTTTGCCTGTTCCTGCTCCTCGCTTCGCTGCACTAATGCAGATAATTGGCCCACCCGCATTTCTACTGCCTGCATTGTAATCAAACTGTTTTACTCTACTTTTTATCCTGGCTTTATGCACTCCTCTCTGAATGACAGATAGTGCCAGATTATTGAAAGCCATACTGTTAGTAAATGTCCAGTGTTATTCTCTTCCCGTTCTCCATCACATCTCAGGATCCTGGATTCGCTGTTCTGCCTGCTCATGTCAGGTATTGTCCTGCTTCTGATGTTTTTCAGCTATTTTGATGCAGTGATGCATCTCAATGTTACAGGATAGTAGCTTTGGAAGACTGGACTTTGGCTATCCCAATCTAAACCATCACACTGCAGCTCTCCTTGGTCTAGGCTTGTTTTTGTGCTGAAAAGTTAACCCCTTCACCATAAAATACATATACATATATATTTATACTTTTTTGTTGACAGAAAGCATACTATAGCATGTATAGCATGTATAGCTTTCAGACAGTGAATGGGAAGTAGCTTAGCTGTCGAATTTCCATAAAGCGCAGCAGTGATAGAATGTAAACAGTGTAGAGAAAAAGGGGAAATTGGCCAATATGATCAGAGCAAGTTTTCATTTGGAGATCATTAAGATCAAAGATGCTCAAGGTCTGCATAACTTCTTCATATTATTTTATATTAACAAACTTTAACTCTGCCAAAGCTGAATTCCACACAAAAATGGAAGAAGATAAAATATGGCAGATAAAACAACCGGAGAGTTCAACTGAGATGGACATTGTGGGTTTGGAGTTTTCTATCATGTGGCCAAGAAATGCATATTTGTCAAATTTTGAATTATATCCCAGTTTTTTCCCTTTTAAATACACAGCTAAACTCAGTCCACATTGCTTTGGTTTGGAAGCATTTTTGCCTAAAGCTCATTTTAAAACTACAGCTGCTCTTCGCATTATTACAAACATATTTTTTTAGTGATTTAAAATTGTAATTGCCTTTTGCCGGTCTTCATTCCCAAATACGTGAACATGTAATCTAAACACAGAAAAAAAGGGAAGAAATTTCTCTAAAACCCAACAGAGAAAATTGTTTACTGAGACATTGCCATGGTTTTGGCTGTTTTTAAGTTTTATCTTTGAGTTTTCATTGGTTATATTTCCATTTTGTGTTAGTTATTTTTTATTCTATTTGAGTTCTTAGGTATTTCTTGTTTGCCCGTTGTTGCCCTCTTGTGTCAGTCTCCTTTTCCCTAGCCCCCTTCTAGACTACTCTTTTCACACCTGCTCCCAATCTGCTGATTAGCCTCGTCTTTAGCTACGTTCACACTGCAGCCTGAAGTGGCCCAAATCCAGTTTTTTGGCTAATATGCGACCTGGATCTGATCTTTTCATGGCAGCCTGAACAACACAGGACCGATTTTTTCCAACGCAATCCAGGCCACTTGTGGTCCTGAATCCAATACGAATCTGATCTTTTCAAAAACGACCTGTGTCTGAACGGCCAGGTCGGATTCATCCGACCAGAGCGCCATTAATAGCCGACAAAGGTCACTATTCTGGGTCTTGCTATGAAGATGCAGCAAGAAAAACAACAACCATGGCAGATGATGATGCGGAGGGCAGTATTTATATTTAACCATCTTGAAACGATTGAGTTTTTATTGTTGGGATGGATTGCTAGATGCGCTCCAGCGCTACCATCCATGTTTAATTCTGTAAACACAGAGCACGTTGGGCTGTGACGTCATTGCTTCCTCTACAGCGCATGCTGGACATTTGCTTTGCAGCACTACAGTTCACACAGGAGATCACATACAAGTCACATTTATATGGAAATGTGAATGGCAACGCAAAAAAATCTGTATTGAGCATCAAGGCCTGCAGTGTGAACGTAGCCTGTTTCTCTCTCCCATATATGCACCACCTGCTCAATCACTGTTGCTGGTTTGTTGTCATTTATTTTGCCCCCTTGTTGTCAGTATTCCTGGTTCTCAGTTTTTGGGGATTTATGTTTTTGGATATTTTGCTTCTGTTAGCCTTTTCTTCTATTAAATCTGCAAGTAACCACCTTCAGCTTCAATGTTTGCATTTGGGTCCTCCACTCAAACCTCCACCCTACTTGACAGACATGGCTTTGATCTGGGCTGTTTGCCTAAACAGCAACTGCTTTCCTTCAAACATGCGCACACACACAGCCACATATTGTCCATTTGTGTGCTTTTATGTGTCTGGGAACTAAAAATAACCAGAGATCATTTGTCTTCAAAGTCATACGGAAAAGCCATCTTGGTACAAGGATGCTTGGAACAAAAGAAATTAATTTTCACAGAACAAGGAAGCGATCTTTGGCTCCGATTAAGAAGAGAAATAAAAGCCTGTGAGGGTCATGTACTGTAGGTCCAACCTTCCATTTTCCATTATGCTTAGCCCAGCTGGGGTGCTGGTGCCTATCTCCAGCTGTCTACGGGTGCATGCTCAGGGAGAACATGCTAACTCCATGCAGAAAGACCCCAAACTGGGAATTTAACCCGGAACCTTCTTGCTGCAAAGGAGCAGTGGTACAAACTGCACCAACCATGCAGCCCACTGGGTATGTGAGACTGTGTCACGGTCTTGGTTCTGTTTAGTTTTCTTTTTGAGTTTGTATTTGAGTTCTTAGGTTTTTCTTGGTTGCCCTCTGCTGCCCTCTTCTGTTGGTTTCCTTTTCCCTAGCTCCTTCTAGAATCCTCTGTTCACACCTGCTCCCAATCAGCTCATTAGTCCCATCTTTTTTCTGTCTCCCATATATAATCTCCCTGTGCAGTTTCTCAGTGCTGGTTCCTCGTCTTTTCCTGGCTCACCACCTGAGTTTTCCCATGAAGTTTTCTGGTTTTTGGTTCCATGTATTTTATTCTATGATTTTTGGATTTTTGCCTTAGTTATTCAATCAGATCCCCAACAACTCGCCTCTGCTTCCTCGCCTCTGCATTTGGGTCCCCAAAACCTCAACCAAACCTTTACAGGCTGCTTTGTTAATGGGAAAAGAGTCACTTTTTTTCCTCTGACTGGAGAAACTACTTCTGACCCGCTGTCAGTGTTCTGGAGGAGGTAGGGGCTCGGTCACTCCTGGAATCATTTTGGGTAAAAAGTTTCTAAAAGAGTCTGAAAAGTAACTAAATATGGCAAAAAAGTTGAATAATTGGCAACTTTAAGACCGTCTTAATGGCAAAGGTTTAACGTTTTCCCCCCCATGTTTATGCAGCAAATAAGGAGGTAAATGTGTTTACCCTAAAATATTGACCTAAACATACCGATATTAATGCCAATATACTGACTAAAAATACTTACCAACAAACCATCTCAAAATGTCTCATGTCACCTCTCTGTTCATAGAGCTTCTCTGGTTACCCTTGGCTGCTAGTAACAAATTCAAGTCCCTGATGCTAGCTTTCAAGACCACAACTCAGTTACTCCGGTCATCCATGGATTGTCATCTAGCAGTGCCTACAACACACTTCAGATAATCCAGATTGTTTTCATGGGTTGTTCCAAGATGGTGGAATGACCTACCAAGCGCTAGAAGAATAGCAGCGTCCGTTTCTAGCTTTAGGAAACTGATAAAGTTCATATATATATATCAGTACCAAGCCACCCCAAATCCAGCACCCTGAGACTGTATACCAAGCGTAGCGAGGGAGGCCGAGGGCTAGTGAGTGTCAAGACCACTGTCCAGGATGAAACAACTAAGACCCAGGAGTACATCAGAAAGATGGCCCCCAAAGACAAATGGCTTGGTGAATACCTCAGGCAGGAGAAAACCGAAAGCGAGGACAAGAAAGAGGAAGGAGAACCATCATGGAGGGACAAGCCACTGCACGGCGTATACCACAGACAAATAGAAGAAGTGGCTGATATCAAAAAATCCTACCAGTGGCTGGAAAAGGCTGGACTGAAGGACAGCACGGAGGCACTAATCATGGCAGCACAAGAACAGGCACTCAGTACAAGATCATTAGAGGCCAGGGTCTACCACACCAGGCAGGACCCCCGGTGCAGACTGTGCAAAGATGCCTCTGAAACAATACAGCACATAACAGCAGGGTGTAAAATGCAGGCAGGAAGTGCATACATGGAACGCCACAACCAGGTAGCTGTCATAGTGTACAGGTACATCTGCCATGAGTATGGGCTGGAAGTCCCAAGGTCAAAATGGAAGACACCTCCTAAGGTAGTTGAGAATGACCGAGCTAAGATCCTATGAGACTTTAAGATCCAGACTGACAAACAGGTGATGGCTAACCAACCAGACATCATGTCGATCGACAAACAGCAGAAGAAGGCAGTAGTGATAGATGTGGCAATCCCAAGCGACAGCAACATCAAGAAGAAAGAACATGAGAAGCTTGAGAAATACCAAGGGCTGAAAGAGGAGCTAGAAAAGATGTGGAAAGTAAGAGCAGCAGTGGTGCCAGTGGTAATTGGAGCACTGGGGGCTGTGACCCCCAAACTGGGAGAGTGGCTACAGCAGATTCCAGGTAAAACATCAGAGGTCTCTGTCCAGAAGAGCGCAGTCCTAGGAACAGCTAAGATACTGCGCAGAACCCTCAAACTCCCAGGCCTCTGGTAGAGGACCCGAGCTTGAGGATGACACATACCACCCCACCAGGGGGGAGAAAACAGTTTTTTTTAAAATATATATATATATATATATATATATATATATATATATATATATATATATATATATATATATATATATTTACCTTGGCTTTTAAAGTGCTTCAGAGTTTGTGTTAATTTGTTTCAATAATACTGGTTGGACAGATGGTAAATGTTTACCCAGTCATGTTCTAGTGGTCTTAATTCCTTCTGGGACACTTATTCCGCTTTAGATGTGCTTGACTGTTGAGGTTGAGGACACATAGCTTAATATTAGCATATGTTGTGTTCGCTAAGGTGCATGTGTGCATATATCCATGCCCCTTTGTGAACCTAAAGTCAGCTTTAATCTTCTTACTGATGACCCCAAAACTCTCTGCTCTAACTCCTTTCTTATCACAAACAAACATACAGGCAGACATGTGCCTGTGCATCCTTGCATGGTCAAAGTTTGACTTTATTTGCCGTAATTTGGGAAAGGAAGGATTTAGGCTCTGAAACAACTTGTGCAATATTAATAAGTGTTTATTATCAAAAGAATGTGAACTGGAAATATTTTAGTTTGTTCATGATGAATCCCAAAAAAGCAAGATTACAAACACATTTATCAGTAATAATAATAATAAATAATAATAATAATAATAATAAAGTTTTTTTTTTCATTTATTAATTCCCCTTTGTTAGCAAACTTAAAAAATGAATTGTTTTGGATTAAAAGCAACACATTTCCTGTTAGATTCAGTGACCTATTCTAAAGAAAGCTATTTTGCTCAACAGTCAACGTGATGCGTTGGACACCAAGAGAACAGGATCCAATCAGATAAACAGCTTGAACACAATTCATGTTTTCACTCGAATAGACAGCTTTAAAGCAAAAGGTCTGGGAAATATCTGCCAACAGTTTGGTTTTCCTTTCCCTGCATGATATTTGCATGTAATTTAAAATCCTGAAGTCACATGCGACATTAAAAGAAGAATAAAATGCTTCCCAGATGCAGAGCGAGATGAGGTCAAAACGTCTTTACTACTCTCCTCCTCTGCAGCGGCAGGCCTCTGCTTCCTGTCTGGTCTTAAAAGATTTTTTCATTCAGTTTGGAAAATATTAAATGTTCTCAATAAAAAATGTTGGAATCAGTTTGGTAGAGTGAATTTTTGTTTATGCTAAAATATTTCTCACTATATTGATCGGTCGCTGTTGCACATTGAGATAACCAAAAAACATTTGACTCTAAAAAGGATGGCTAACCTGAGCCACTCTAACTATACGTCATGATTTTGGCATTGATGGCTGGCTAGATTGTTCATTTCATTCACCTGTCTAGCTCTGCCCTGTTTCTCATCACTGCTCATCTGATCCACCTGCTCCTTTTTCTATTTAAACTCTTAAGTCCAAGCCATCAGTGCCAGATTAGACTTTGGTGTAGAGAGTTCTCGAGCGTTTCACTAGTGTTCCGTTTGCCTGATCCTGACCTGTTTCTATATTCCGACTTTGGAGCCTGCCTACCCCTGTCTGATCTTTGTACATGGTGTTAAGGAAGAAAATATTCTAAAATAGTTAACTTTGGAAAAAGGTTGGCTTCTCTCTTCCTTTCCCAGGTTCCTCTCGGCGAGCTACGTGTGGCCACAAGGAAAACCAGCATTGCGTGTTGACGTCACAGAATTACAGAGTTTAATCCAATATAAGACAATGCACAAACTTAGAAATAAGACAATGCACAAATTTACACCAGAAACTGCAGAACAACGGAGACATACATTCAATTACCTGACATAAATGGAGAGAAGGAAAGAAAGCAAAGACGTACAAAGACATCTTTGGAGAGTTGCAAGAGCAAATCTAAATTTGTTACTTCTGTGTAGAAAGTTTTATCCTCTTGTATTTAATTTATTCAAATAAGGCTGGCTTTTGCTCCTCCAACCAGGAGCTATCTCTGACACTCAGAAAAACGTAGAGCTCCCCTAATTTACGGCAAACATCTGGGGTCATTTGCTTCTTTGTTTTAACAAGAAAAAGCGGAAAGCTTGTCTTGGCATCTAGAATTCTTAGGGTCATCTGGCTAAGATAAGCTTTCACAGACAGCTGTGGAATGCGGGGGCCTCACCATAAATTCTCATGAACAAACTTAAATTCAGTCCTTTGGTTCTAGGAAAGGTTATCTTCACAAACTTGTTCAAAATTAAGAAATATGTTCAAAATGAGAGTGCTCAACATACCTTTTACACATGCCATAAGATTAACTGTATTAAAAACTAAAAATAATAATTTTTCTTCAACAATGGCCTGTCTTCAGTGGACTGAACCTGGATCTGCCTCTTGTCTTTGCCCTGTGGATTATCCTGTCTTCCTTCGTCAGCTTGGATCTGATTTCCTGTCAGCTCGGCAGCCTTCCGCGTCTGTGGCAGCGTCCACCGCGTCTTGTCAGCTGTCCGGCTGGAATCATCCTCTTCTCTGGGGACGGACTGAACTGTCAAACCAGATGTTCCTGTTATAGACCTGTGGTGGATACGTGCTGGGGACTATTTTACCTATTTTTTCAATTTCAGCATTTATGCAAATAAAAATCATAATATAAAGCCGCATTTATAAAACTGGGTAACTGAGTAACTCCCTTATAAATAAATTTAAACTTGATGAATTGGGAACAAAACTTATAGTCAGACTGCCTTAATTAGTTTTGTTTTAATCCAAAATATTTTCATGTACGCATTGCAATACCCTCGTGGACCACTAGAGGTACACTGATTTTGCTTCCCGTTGTCTTGACATTACCCTTAGGTGCGCACCCCCCTTTTGAAAATCCTGGATCTGCCTATGTAGACTCCCCTAACTGCTGATATAAATAAACATTTGAAGTTATTCCACTGTCTACCCTGCCTGAATTCTGGCTCCTGTTTTCTGAAACATTTCACTATAAGTTTTATCAAAAAGGAAAGTTTTAAGCCTTGTCTTAAAATTTTTATCACTGGTTTTATTTCACAACCTACACATCCTTGGAGCTCCTCTGGGCTTTGCACCACAGTAGAGTAGATGCAGTATAGATTTGTGGTTAACCAAGACAATGCAACACCATTAAAATCATGCAACCCTGCAATGCTATTTTGTATACCTTTAAAGTTTAATAATGAAAAATAAAAGATTCTTTATCTAGAGTCTGAGATGTTTTCTCTTAAGCTCTGCAGCATCTCCACCTAAGAATACATTCCTTATTCTGTTTAAATTAGCAATGATCTGCATGAGACCTCTCTTCCTCCCTTTGCATGAAATAAAAAATGCTCCCACCAGCAAGCAGTAAAAAGCACCAACAGAGTGCTGACAGACTAAAACTTTAATCTATTCGATTACAGCAGCCAATACTGTGGTCTAAGCTAATGGCATGTCTCTCCAACACTCTCTCTGATGTAGTCTTAGCATGCATGGTCACAGATGCCCTTCAGGAGGGCTTATAGTGACAGTGATATGCTGGCATTAAATCACCAGCTAAGAAACACTGTGACGAAACTCAAGTTTGGTGGTTTTTCTTCATTGAAACTGAGACTCACCCTACATTGAACCTGAACAGGACATTCCTTCAAGAAGCTAAAAATTATACCCAGTATTTCACCAACTACATGATTTTCCACTCAGCAGCCTGCTTTTGTCCTTGTCACAGTGATGAGTTCATACTGAGATGCAGCATTCTGCACAAGTATCCTTTTTCTTAGATTTATTATTTTTCCATCAAGCCTTTTTTTGACACATATATCAGATGTGAGGACCCTGGATAGAGCAACGGAGTTGTACTAATTTTTCAACTCAACCTCTGAATGGATCTTCTGTGTCAGTGTTTCTGCACTTGTTTTTTAAAGAAAAACTCTGGTTAAATTTAGAATACAAACTTCTGAAAGTACTTTAAACATGAAATTATTACATACTATTCTATAAATATTAAGTGTTTTTAATTTAGAGTAATTTCCACGTGAATGTACTCGACTGGAGGCATCCATGTTTGTCAAAGAACACTACTGCCACCTACTGGTTTGTGATGTCACGGTGCGGTATCGGCTGTTAATCAAGTCCCAGTGCTGTATCTGGTCTCAGTTATTGCACTGGTCTCAGTAACAGCTCCGGCACTGGTCCTAGTAACCCCACTGGTCTCAGTAACCGCACCGATCTCAGTAACCGCTATTGAAGAAAAATGATTATTTTTAGTTTTTAATACAGTTAATCTTATGGCATGT
Source organism: Cyprinodon diabolis (assembly GCA_030533445.1). Classification (NCBI taxonomy): domain Eukaryota; kingdom Metazoa; phylum Chordata; class Actinopteri; order Cyprinodontiformes; family Cyprinodontidae; genus Cyprinodon; species Cyprinodon diabolis. The sequence goes on along the minus strand of CM060080.1, from coordinate 1,373,228 downwards.
GTAAAAGGTATGTTGAACACTCTCATTTCATTTTCTTAATTTTGAACAAGTTTGTGAAGATAACCTTTCCTTGAACCAAAGGACTGAATTTAAGTTTGTTCCTGAGAATTTATGGCAGGAAAGAGGCCCCCGCATTCCAACAGCTATTCTGTGAGGTCTTATCTTATGTTTTCTTTAGCCAGAAGACCATAGAATTCCTGGACGCCAGGCCGTAAATTAGGGGAAGCTCTAAGTTTTTCTGAGTGTCAGAGATAGCTCCTGGTTGGAGGAGCAAAAGCCAGCCTTATTTGAATAAATTAAATACAAGAGGATAAAGCTTTCTACATAGAAGTAACAAATCAGATTTGCTCTTGCAACTCTCCAAAGATGTCTTTGTACGTCTTTGCTTTCTTTCCTTCTCTCCATTTATGTCAGGTAATTGAATGTATGTCTCCGTTGTTCTGCAGTTTCTGGTGTAAGTTTGTACATTGTCTTATTTCTAAGTTTGTGCATTGTCTTATATTGGATTAAACTCTGTAATTCTGTGACGTCAACACGCAATGCTGGTTTTCCTTGTGGCCACATGCAGCTCGCCGGGATGAACCTGGAAAAGGAAGAGAGAAGCCAACCTTTTTCCAAAGTTAACTATTTTAGAATATTTTCTTCCTTAACAATTGGGGGCTCGTGCCGGTTCTGGAATCTCGGTGGGCGGCTGTTTGGCACTGATTGATCCGTTTCGGCCCGACGCTTCGGTGTGGTAAGACAGTATTTGATTATTTTTTAATTTTTAGTTGTCTGAAGCGCCGTGTGGTTGGACCGTCGCTGATTGCTCTTGCTGTGTGCGGCCTCACAGAATTTAGAAGCTGCAGAGGTAGATAGAATCCCTCCTAAAAGAGTCGGTTGTTTAAGGATTTGAATAAATACACATTACAGGGAACTTTGGCTAGTTCAAACAGAGCCTTTACGTTAACTCTGATTTTAAGCTGGGTTTTTTATTATATTCTTTACCCTGAGGATTCATGCCTGTGCCTCAATAAAAGAATTTTGGGTGTCTGTGTATTGATTAGCAGGGGCTTGTATCAGCCCGGAGATTATGGCTCATCTCCAGTGGACTTATAAGTAATTATTTGGGTTAATTGGACCGAGTTGTATCACTCATGGAAAAAGGACTAATAGGTCGGATCACCTTTCTCTGGCATTCTGAATCGAGTTGGTAGTAGTATAAAGGACTGAGAATAATTAATATAGCAGGTTGAATCACCTTACAGGACTGATAGCAGGTTGAATCACCTTAACGGACTGAGAAGTTGAAATGAGAATAAAAGGGATTTGTAAAAGTGAAGTTGGAAAATTAAAAGATGCGTCATACATTCTTTTAGCCGGCGCCTGACATTTTCTTTTCTTTTCTGTCTTTCCTTGACTGAACTACGACGTTGTCTGTGTTTCTGTGTTTTGTACGTTTCTTTGTGTTTGTGTGCGTGCTTGGCTGCGGGTTGATCTATGGCTGTGTGTCTGTCTTCCCCCGTTATATGTTCCACCACGCGTTGCTGTCTATTTGTCTGTCTGTGTCTGAATTGTGCTGAGATTGTGAGGAAGTGATTTGTGTTTCAAGATTGTGTTATGAAATATTTTCAAATGTTTTTGCTGGATGTTGTATTACTAATTTTCTGTTAAAATGTGCTTCTGTGGGACAGAGGTTTCTCCATTTTGGTTAAAAGTTTTGTTTCACAGCAGGGGGATTGATTGACCCCCCCATTTGCATTTTGGGAGTGCTTCAGTTCTGTTAGCACTGATATTTCCAGCTCACTCTTTCAGGATTCTTGGATTTTGATGTGAATTACTTTTAGAACTGTGTTTTGTGTTGAAATGAAAAGTACAAAATAACAGATTTACAGATGTTTTTACTTTCTCAGCGGGAGAAATGTGTGGCATCAGTTCCAGGCTGGAGCACTGGAATGATCCAATTGTTTTTTTTTATAATATTGTGACATTGACAATCACTTCAATTTCTAGGTTTCCTGACACAGGATGGAACACCCTCACTGATTGGAACAAGAGAACAAAAACGAGAACATATGGATGTTTTTCTGCTTGACAGTGTTTTCTACACTGTTAATGTAGGACATGTTGAAACACTAATGAATGACTTTGTTTCTTGTAGGACGATCTTCGTGTGCAGCCCATTTTGCATATTACATGACCACATGAACAGTTTTTGGGTTTTCCTACAGGGGGTCTAGGTAGCCATTTAATAACAGTGGGCTATCATGAAATACGGTTGTGTGTATAATATGGAGTTTTTAAAACAGGTTCACTCAAAAATGAACAATATTAGAACTATTGGATAATTTTTTTTCAACCATGGTGTTATAATAATTGTGTTTAAGACTTTCACAGGACGAATTTTGGTTTGAAATCTGGGGTAACATCCTGCATCTTTCTTACAATGGGGTGTTGATGAGTGTGAATGAGAGTGAATGTGTAGGCAGATGGCCTTTAATGGGTTTAGGAAGCGCTATGTAAATATGACGTCACTTTAGTGAGTAGCTGTGTGATATTTTTCTTTTTTGAAACTATTTAGGGACAGTAAAAGTTTTGTTCCATAAATATACTTTTATTACTGCTTTACGAACAATTTTAAGGTAAAGACGATTACATTTTTTGGTGTCACAATCTGGTTGAAGCTGAATCATCTGCTTGTGCAGTGGAATTAATATGAAACGAGAATTCAGCCTTGGCTTAAAGCAGATAGATGTCGTTATTAGGACACTGTGTTATCCACTTTGACTAACAACACTAACAAACTAACCTAAATTCTAACTAAATTAACTTGGTTTATATTTCATATGGGCAACTGATTGGACATGCTGAAATTTTAGCATAATGGGGGAAAGTTCTTCTATTTTTGTTTTCCACATCTAAATTGTTTTTCTTTTGGAAATAAGAAAAACACAGGGGGATGTTATAAAGATAAGATATTACAGATGAAACTTTGAAATTTACATCATCTCAGTCTAGTTTGAATATTAGATGGAAGATTGGAAGAAATCGTGGAACATCTTATAATATTTTGGTTTTTCAGCTAATTATTGTATAACAGTGACATAGATTCCAAATTATTTTCAAAATGATAATTTTATTATATCGCCAGGGGGAGAAGGAGAAGTAGACCCTAATTCCTGGTAAATTTTTGGATATGGTTAATTGTAAATTAGTTAATCAATAATTTTGATTTTTTCGATTCAACAATAGTGAATTATGGATTCTTTTATGTAGAGTCATATGGCCTTCCTGCTTGACTAAAATATGGTATATGTGATATAGAAGCTTCTACTAAATTAGATTTGATCATCTAAAATTGAACAGTTTCAAATAACATCTATGCCATGTTTATTTACATTTAAAATTGTTGATAGATTTCTGCATCACTGCTGACTTGATTATATACAGTTGGGTGTAAATTGTTAATTTTGAGGAAAATTTTGGTTAAAACTGCTATGAAATTCAAATAAAATGTAAATGATTTCTGAATTTTTAAAGTAGGACTTTGTCTTGAAGCGTGGGACAATGATAAGGATGTTTGGGATTTAGTAGAACAATATGCAATTCATAATTATTTGACAAAGTGCAATTCAATCACAACTTTTATTAGCGTCAGTACTAGGACATTCTAGAGTTTGTTCTAATCCTTTAATGAGTTTGTGAGATTGTGATTTTAAAATTTTTAGTTGATATTTGGCACAAGCAGAGTGAATGTCATCGAGGTATTGACGTTTATTGATTTTGAACAGTAAGTGTTATTATTTTCTTAATTCTGGCACATCTGATCGTGGACTATTTTAACACATTTCTATGTTTATTCTTTTTGCAGTTCAGGATTTGGGGCGGTTGGCCGTTTGTGCTATAAAAACAACAAATCTAGAGCCACACGGGAGGATGCATCACAAGATAAATTTTATTTATAATAGTGAAAGTAACAAAATGTGGCAAATATAAGTTTTGATTTTTTAATTACTTTGTATTATTTTTTCTCTGGCAGTTCTCCTTCCTTCTGACGTGATGGCAATCTTGGGGAAAGGGTCTTTTAAGCTCAGAGATCATGGGATGATGTATTTGAAGGGATCTTCTTGATTACCACATCAGGCCGCTGTTGTTGCTGAACAAAGATGCTGAACTGTGCCCATCTTCTGCTGGACTGCTGTATGAAAGCCAAAAGCTGTTGAACGATTACGTAGGTCAGCGAAGACGAGCTGTTCTCCTGCTGTCACGTGAGGGCAAAGTGCTGCTCACAGGACCTGGCAACAGATGTCTCCTTTGAGTGTTGCTTTTCATACCTGGCTGAAAACAAAAGGGACTCAGGCGTTATCTGTGGGAGTCTTCTACAGCTGGGAATCAGCAGTGAGTCGGGACCACAAAGATCATAGCCTTTTGTCCAAACCCGGACGAGGGTTTCAGTGGATGACTGGTCTGCTGGTTTCTATGTCCTGCTCTGTCGACCACGAAAGACTGACTAAAGTTCATCAAAGCGGGACTGTATCCAGATGCTTCTGCACTGCGGGAATGACTGCTACTCTGGACACCTTCTGATTCAGCAGATAAAGAATGGGGCATGGCAAGTCGCTCAGCGGTGGTCCTGTTGTGTGTTCTCATGTTTGATCCTGGATTCTCACCTCTGATCATGTGACCTGGGCGCCAAAGCCCACTCCTGGGGTTCCCTTCAGTCTGCAGGTTGGAGACGAAATGGGTGCCAACAAAACTTGGTAGTGGTGAATAAGTTCTTTTTAAATTTTTTACTGTGTGATGCCATTGTTCTCTTCTTACTTTAGTTATAGCACTGATGCGCCCTGTTGTCTTCACGTCCTGAACCCCTGCAGTGTAATGCTAAGTGTTGAGGACACCCCATCTCCTGGGGTCAGAGGTTTTACAATGCAGTTTGAGGGTTGGTGTGCACCAACTGTTACGACACTACATTCCTCGGAAATGCATTAACTTCCTCCATGATTCACTCTGTTTGTCTCACAAACTGACTATTGCAATTACATATTTTTTTCTTAACCATAGCTGAATTGCATTGTGTGTTATGCTTCATCTACTAAGGAAGATGATCGAAATTTTATTTACATAGTACAGAGGCTACTATTCAGTAAAACTAAATTTAAATTTAAATGGAATTTAACATTAAGGTGTTAAAGTGAATTGATGGGTGTCTATGCAGCTTATTGAGCTAATGACACCAAGTTCTGTGTTGATTTCATAAATTTGATCAAACATTAAGTTCTTTGATTGAGGTGTGCAGATTGTAACAGCATCTGGGACACCATGTTTGAATTACATCCAACTGTGTTACATGAGGCTAAAGTTAGTGGTGATAGCGGATTTCATCTCAATGAGTTGTGTAGGATTTTTATTGTATTCTATGACAGAACATTTGTTCTGTTATAGAAACAGGGGGACATGAATGGAATTGATCTAATAAGCAAATTTTTAGTTTGGATCTCTCTTTACTTTTCGGAAAAAGAGGTTATTGAAGTTAAATCAAAATACATTAAATGTTTTACGGTGTATTAGAAGCATTAAATATGAGCTAACTATTTGGATATGAAAGAAGTAAAATTTATAAATTGAATATACTAAACTAAATATTACCTATCAAAAAATTTACATAAAACAGTGTTTCTTAAACTAAGGAAGGTGATCGTTGGATTGTTGCATCTCTATTCATATGATTTAAAATAAGTTGTTTAACTAAGACATCCAGGAAGGTCTAAACTAAAGATTTACATCATTTAATAAATTTAGCTGTATCGAATCTCTCTCCAAAACTGAAAAGGCATTGATAATGGATAAACAATATAAAAAGGGTAATACATTATTCAGTTAAATATTTTATAAATAGGTTTTCAAAAGAATAAATGGATCAAAGGTAAAAATGGTTGAAATTTTAGGGATTTAAAACTATGATTGGAATAAAGTAGGTCATTTTTGATATTTAGTGACAAGGTTAGCTATACTCATGTAAAACAGGCTGATCATTCTTTAAGGTTTTAAAAAAATAGAAAATATGATGATTGAAATTAAATTGGTCTAAATTGGAGATTTACAAATTAACAATTATGGAACTGCTTCTAAAATACAGTTAAGTTTTGGGTTCAACATGATAGGAAACATTTATTTCTCACGTAGGCCTTATATAAAAAGAGGGTCAAAGGATTGATAAAATACAGCTCTAAAGGAGCAGATTTATAATACAAAAGGAAGACAGCAAAGCTGTCATAAAGTGTCGGATCAATCATTAACCAATCAACAGGGTTCTCTCCATATGAGCTCCAGACAGGACGGTTGTTTCCAGGACCTGCTACCCCCATTCCAGGATGGAAAGGTGAGCTTGCACATTTATCTCATAAAGATTTCTTCAATGAGTTACAGGTCCTGGCAGCGGAATTTACAAAATACCAGACGACACAGGAACGTCCAGGCTCGGGACCAGTTCCGGGAATCGACTGGGTGCGCCTGAAGGTCATCAAAAGGAAATGGTCTGAACCTCGCTTCACCGGACCATACAGACACGTGGAGAGGACATCTCATGCTGTCCGTCTGCAAAGAAAAAGGAGACACCGGGTTCCATTGGAGTCAGTGCATAGCAGCTGAGGAGCCACAACGCACGCTACAAGGCGTACAGGAGAATCTACAGTCTCAACCTGCAGGCCCATCTGCAGGCACATCCCAACGCGGAGGAGGATCTGCAGTTCCAGGCAGAAGTGTAGCAGGGATTCCTGCCAAGACCACTTCATTTTCCTGAAATACAAGGCTTAAAAGGCCCGGACAGGCACAATAATCCTGTTCCGGTGTCCTTCCATTGAGAAAAGGAGATTGCAACCTCTCCTTAAACTCACTGTTATGTTGGCATAATACTCCAATTTTCAGTGAGCAACGGACACTCAGGTGGAAACCTGAGGTTTACAACCGAGGAGGAACACGTGAAGGATCAGGCTACAAGATCATCATGAACTTATCTTCTCTTTATTGCGTGTTTTCGTTTTTTGCGAGCTCTTAAAGAACATTCGTTTCTTTTTTGCGCGTATTTTTGGATCGTTTCCTGACGAAGAATTCAAATTCATTTTTGGAGGACTATTGAAGGAGCATAGAGACGAACTCTAAGTTCTTACTATTGAATTGTGAAAAAAAAAGGGTTTTTTGTAATTTTTATGTGTTTATGATGTATTTTCTTTTTTTGATGTTGTTATTGTTTTGTATTGACAAATTGTAATTTTTGTGGCGAGTATTGTCTTTTAAGTTTCCTGGGCATTTTTTAGTAATTTCGAGATATCTTACTCTGGTTTTCTAATTTTATACTTGGGCTGATATTTCTATTGCGTTTTTTCTTATATTGACATAACTGAGTTTTATGATTGTTCATATTTGATAAGTAAAATGTATTTCCAGTTTTAGTTTTTACTGGTTAAAATTTTGTGGTTCATCAGGTGAGTATTAAATTGTTGGATTGCGCAAGATACATTTGATAAGTTCAGATAATGGAGTTCAGCTTCAGACACATGACCTGGCCGTGGAGCTAGGAGGTTCTGTTTAAAACAGGGGCTGTTATATAATTAGGCTAATGTTTTAGTTTTTTAACATACTAAATAGTTTTTTGGTTCCTCTATTAGAAGGCTTAATTTATTTGTGAGGTCTGTGTGTCTCAGACCTCAAAAGAGGGACTATTGAAGAAAAATGATTATTTTTAGTTTTTAATACAGTTAATCTTATGGCATGTGTAAAAGGTATGTTGAACACTCTCATTTTGAACATATTTCTTAATTTTGAACAAGTTTGTGAAGATAACCTTTCCTTGAACCAAAGGACTGAATTTAAGTTTGTTCCTGAGAATTTATGGCAGGAAAGAGGCCCCCGCATTCCAACAGCTATTCTGTGAGGTCTTATCTCATGTTTTCTTTAGCCAGAAGACCATAGAATTCCTGGACGCCAGGCCGTAAATTAGGGGAAGCTCTAAGTTTTTCTGAGTGTCAGAGATAGCTCCTGGTTGGAGGAGCAAAAGCCAGCCTTATTTGAATAAATTAAATACAAGAGGATAAAACTTTCTACACAGAAGTAACAAATCAGATTTGCTCTTGCAACTCTCCAAAGATGTCTTTGTACGTCTTTGCTTTCTTTCCTTCTCTCCATTTATGTCAGGTAATTGAATGTATGTCTCCGTTGTTCTGCAGTTTCTGGTGTAAGTTTGTACATTGTCTTATTTCTAAGTTTGTGCATTGTCTTATATTGAATTAAACTCTGTAATTTTGTGACGTCAACACGCAATGCTGGTTTTCCTTGTGGCCACACGCAGCTCGCCGGGATGAACCTGGAAAAGGAAGAGAGAAGCCAACCTTTTTCCAAAGTTAACTATTTTAGAATATTTTCTTCCTTAACACCGCACAGTAACCGCAATGGTCTTGGTAACAGCCCTGATCTCAGTAACCGCACAGTACCCGCAATATCGAAGTAACAACACTGGTCTCAGTAACTACACAGTAACCGCAATGGTCGAAGTAACCGCACTGATCTCAGTAACCGCACAGTAACTGCACTGATCTCAGTAACCGCACAGTAACCGCAATGGTCGAAGTAACAGCACTGGTCTCAGTAACTGCACAGTAACCGCAATGGTCGAAGTAACAGCACTGGTCTCAGTAACAGCACAGTAACCGCAATGGTCGAAGTAACAGCACTGGTCTCAGTAACTGCACAGTAACCGCAATGGTCGAAGTAACAGCACTGGTGTCAGTAACCACACAGTAACTGCACTGATCTCAGTAACCACATAGTAACCGCAATGGTCGAAGTAACAGCACAGTAACCGCAATGGTCGAAGTAACAGCACTGATCTCAGTAACCGCACAGTAACCGCAATGGTCGAAGTAACAGCACTGGTCTCAGTAACCACACAGTAACAGCACTGATCTCAGTAACCGCACTTATCTCAGTAACCGCACAGTAACCGCAATGGTCTTGGTAACAGCACTGATCTCGGTAACCGCACTGTTCTCAGTAACAGCACTGGTCTCAGTAACAGCACTGATCTCAGTAACCGCACAGTAACCACAATGGTCTTGGTAACAGCCCTGATCTCAGTAACCGCACTGTTATCAGTAACCACACTGGTCTCAGTAACAGCACTGATCTCAGTAACCGCAGAGTAACCGCAATAGTCGAAGTAACAGCACTGGTCTCAGTAACCGCACAGTAACTGCACGGATCTCAGTAACCGCACAGTAACCGCAATGGTCGAAGTAACAACCATGGTCTCAGTAACAGCACAGTAACCGCAATGGTCGAAGTAGCAACACTGGTCTCAGTAACTACACAATAACCGCAATGGTCGAAGTAACCGCACTGATCTCAGTAACCGCACAGTAACTGCACTGATCTCAGTAACCGCACAGTAACCGCAATGGTCGAAGTAACAGCACTGGTCTCAGTAACTGCACAGTAACCGCAATGGTCGAAGTAACAGCACTGGTCTCAGTAACAGCACAGTAACCGCAATGGTCGAAGTAACAGCACTGGTCTCAGTAACTGCACAGTTACCGCAATGGTCGAAGTAACAGCACTGGTCTCAGTAACCACACAGTAACTGCACTGATCTCAGTAACCGCACAGCAACCGCAATGGTCGAAGTAACAGCACTGATCTCAGTAACAGCACAGTAACCGCAATGGTCGAAGTAACAGCACTGGTCTCAGTAACAGCACTGGTCTCAGTAACCACACAGTAACAGCACTGATCTCAGTAACCGCACTGTTCTCAGTAACCGCACTGGTCTCAGTAACAGCACTGATCTCAGTAACCGCACAGTAACCGCAATGGTCTTGGTAACAGCACTCATCTCGGTAACCGCACCGTTCTCAGTAACAGCACTGGTCTCAGTAACAGCACTGATCTCAGTAACCGCACAGTAACCGCAATGGTCTTGGTAACAGCCCTGATCTCAGTAACCGCACTGTTCTCAGTAACCACACTGGTCTCAGTAACAGCACTGATCTCAGTAACCACACAGTAACCGCAATGGTCGAAGTAACAGCACTGGTCTCAGTAACCGCACAGTAACCGCAATATCGAAGTAACAGCACTGATCTCAGTAACCGCACAGTAACCGCAATGGTCTTGGTAACAGCCCTGATCTCAGTAACCGCACTGTTCTCAGTAACCACACTGGTCTCAGTAACAGCACTGATCTCAGTAACCACACAGTAACCGCAATGGTCGAAGTAACAGCACTGGTCTCAGTAACCGCACAGTAACCGCAATATCGAAGTAACAGCACTGGTCTCAGTAACCACACAGTAACCGCAATGGTCGAAGTAACCGCACTGATCTCAGTAACCGCACAGTAACTGCACTGATCTCAGTAAGCGCACAGTAACCGCAATGGTCGAAGTAACAGCACTGGTCTCAGTAACTGCACAGTAACCGCAATGGTCGAAGTAACAGCACTGGTCTCAGTAACCACACAGTAACTGCACTGATCTTAGTAACCGCACAGTAACTGCAATGGTCGAAGTAACAGCACTGATCTCAGTAACCGCACAGTAACCGCAATGGTCGAAGTAACAGCACTGGTCTCAGTAACAGCACTGGTCTCAGTAACCACACAGTAACAGCACTGATCTCAGTAACCGCACAGTAACCGCAATGGTCTCAGTAACAGCACTGGTCTCAGTAACAGCACTGGTCTCAGGAACAGCACTGGTCTCAGTAACAGCACTGGTCTGAGTAACACATCACTGGTCTCAGGAACAGCACTGGTCTCAGGAACAGCACTGGTCTCAGTAACCGCACAGTAACCGCAATGGTCTCAGTAACAGCACTGGTCATAGTAACAGCACTGGTCTCAGGAACAGCACTGGTCTCAGTAACAGCACTGGTCTCAGGAACAGCACTGGTCTCAGTAACAGCACTGATCTCAGTAACCGCACAGTAACCGCAATGGTCGAAGTAACAGCACTGGTCTCAGGAACAGCACTGGTCTCAGGAACAGCACTGGTCTCAGTAACAGCACTGGTCTCAGGAACAGCACTGGTCTCAGTAACAACACTGGATTAAGATATTGGTGGAAAGAAAAAGTTCTGTCTCAACCTAATATCAGATTTTACACTGATCAGCTTGTGGTCTTACTTCCTGACTGACTCTATGCCTCTGAGCAGGTCTTTTAAACTCTAATGAAGGCTGCTAAGCAAATATCCCTGCTGACACGGCTAAAGGAAACAGTTAACTGTGTGAGTATGGGGGGTGGGTGGGGGTGCTGTGTTGCCTTTTTCCTTGGTGTATTAAAAGTTAGGCCCACTAAGCATTTCTTTATATTGTAATACATGTACTATATGCAGACTCTTTTAGTCTCTTGCCACAATAGAACAGCATCAGCAATAATTCAGAGTATGTGGCTGCAGCTGCACCATGCTGAGGTGCTGCTTTACTGGCAGCAAGGAAGCAAAGCAACCGTAGCAGAATCAGAAACTGACCCCGGCTGAATATGACTTTGATGGGAAAAAAAAAAATAAAAAATTTTAAACCTCTAACGTCTTTAAACAGGCTATATTTGATGAGTAGAGTTAATGAAAATGCAGTAATGACTCAGGGCTCCAGTTAACAGAGCTACACTGCAGGAAGAACTGAAAACCAGACCAAACTAATCAACCTACAGAGAAGTCCACCTTGAAATGGATTGAGCCAACCACTGAGAGGATAAGCAATAATGTTGAACCAGTTCATAATTAAAAAGAAAGAGATTAAAGTTCAGTTCACACAGATTAAAATGAACTAGTTCACGTTCATTTGGTAAATGAAGTCATGATCCTCCACAATAGGACCTCATATTTCCCCCTAAAAATGTGTGATCATAATATATACAAAGAAATGGAAAATACTGGATGTGCAGTGAAGCCTTTATTTAGAAAAATTACACAGAACTTCAGAAACAATTAGGAACATTCAGGTTCTGCTGAAGACCTTTGGATCCAAAATGATTTCTTCCAATATTTCCCAGCATAGCTTGGATGCTTTAACTCTATGTGTGGCTTTAAATGTGAAGCTGATGTACGGGCTGTTAAGTTTGCACTATAACGTGAGTTTATTCCTTTGTTAGTTGATCAAACACCGCCAAGCGCTCTGCTAAACTAGCATCAAAAAATCCCAGCAGATGAGTCTGAATGGAGCAGAATTGTACTAGCAGGAGACATGCTGCTCTGTCAAGCTGTTTGCATTAATAAGTGCCGTAAAACCTGACGTTATCCAATGAAAAGTGTTATCGGTGGAACGCCAATGTGAGCTGTGACCGTCGCTCATTATTCTCAGAGTAAACGTCGCTCTCGTTAATGTTCATTACTTCAAAACTGATCCATTCACCATTCGCTAAAAATAGGAACGCCGTTCATTGAACACCTTTATGCACAGCATTGATAAGCCAGACCCAAAGAAAATACCTAGGATGGAGGAGCTGTTAAAGGTGTGCTAAAAAACTAGCAGTTCTAAGCTCCTCTGATAGGAGTTCAGCAGACAGACGATCGCGTGGCGGTGAAACCAGAGGCCATGTAACATCCTGAGCCAGTCCTAATAATTTAAGACAAACAAATCGCTATTTGAGAGAAAATGGGTGGAACTCTGATTATGTTGTTGGAGAAACTGTTGGCAGCACACTGAGAGTCATTTTGGCCATAATCACAGCCCTGGTAGTTGATCTATTTACTCACATTATTCACCTGCCGTTCCCTCCCCGCTGTCTAATTATCATTGATCTTATTCACCTGCTCCCTCTGCTTTATATACGGATCAGCCCAGCTCTCAGGGCTAGATAATTATTCTTGTATTCTTTGTTAATTTGTGGGTTCTTAGTCTATTTTTTGTGTTATATTTTCCTGTTAGTTATTTATGTTTTGCGTTTTAGTTTAGTTCCTGGTTCATTTCCTGTCTCTTGGAGGCCAGTGGATTGAGAGCATTTATTGTTTGTCTCCTGTCTCCTGATCGTGTCCCGGCTGTTCTCCGCTGAGCCCTCAGGTTTTTGGCTCGGAACGCGGGGGAGGTCAGTTTTAAGTCCAGTAAGCCTGGCTCCTAGGATAAGACCAGTTTAAAGTTGGGCATTTATCCTGGTACCATGCCTTGTCTATGTTCCTCTCAACCTCTGAGCCTGCTTGTCTCCATCTGAGCGTGTCTTTCTCAGCTCGCTGCTCGACTCATAGAACTCTGAACCTGCCTGAACGCTCTAAGGATTCCTGGAACCCTGGATCTGTCTGTTCCTGTTAGGATTGGAGCTCCTGGACTCCTGGATCACGGAACTGTCCGGTCCTGAACTGTTTCTCTGACCTGGATCGGTCTCCTGCCTGCTCACTAGGGTTTCTGCATCAGGGACACTTTGGACAGCTCTGAGATGTAGCTCGTTTGGCCGTCCATCGGCTGGACTTTTATTCTGCTTTAGACTTTCATTGTTTATATTTCAGGTTTACAGCCTATCAAACCAGACTTTGAAAAAAAAAAAAACGGTAAGGAAGGTTTTATTTACACTTTTTAAACTGTGGTATTTCATTTTAACCAAATGTCATAAACAATTTCTAAGGGAAAGTGTCATGAAGAACGATTGCTATTTAAAAATAATTATAAAATCCTTCAAATTAATTAAGTTTCATCCAGACAATTAATTTCTTTGTGGTTTGACTAGGTGCTGCCCCAACTTGTTGTTCACCACATAACAAGATAAATCGTTTTTCAAGATGATGCAAAGTTAAATATAACACTGTTACCATTAGTTATAAAACTAAGAAAATGAAGTCTAAGGAAGTTATCATCTAGAATAGTTAAATTTTACACTTTTACTGGAGTAAAAAGTTAAATACTCAAAACTTTACAAAAGTATTTTTAAACAGCAGGATTTTTATTTCTACTGGAGTGATAAACATTAATAACTTTGACACATCTGTTTAGCAGCAGCCAGTCAGTGTGCTGAAAACTCCCTGCTCTCTGAACATATCAACCCTGCGTATGATCGACCAATTTAGGCCGCAGCATTTGGTTCCTACATGCACCTCTCAGCTGGAGATCATCTGCTGCAGATGTGCTTTCACAACAACAGATACAGTACTGACAACAAGACATGATGCAAACAGCGTAGAGTTTTGTTTACAGCCTAGAAAATCTGCTGCTACAGTGAAAGAAGGTCAGCAGAGGCCGGGCGCAGACGTCAGACCTTCTCCCAGGGCTACAGCCCACCTCGGTGTGGAGCTGGAGGAAGAAAAGGCTGCAGCAGGTGGTTAAAGCTGCAGGGAGGGTCCTTGTTTCTGAATACCTTCCTTGGAGACCCTCAGCATTCAGAGCATCATGGGAAATAATGCACAACATTAGGAAGTGCTCCAAAATGATTTTAAAGAGTTTTCCAGCTAAAAGTAATCAAAATTCCTTCAGAATTTTATCTTCCAAAGATATTCCAGCTAAAATTTCTAAAATCCATTGAGATGTCTAATTTGTACATTTAAATGAGTTGACATTCCTAGATTTTCTTTGCAAAAATTACAATAAAGTTTATTTGATCATCTCTACCAAAGCACACATCAAGGCTGTAAAATATCACCAGGAGGATGTTGTTTTTATAGAATAAAATTTCACAATGTTATATCATTATGTAATACTGTCTATGCAGAAATCTACCATTCACATATCAGATCTGTTTAGCGAAAAAAATGACAACATTTACTGATGTCCCTCAGAATGATCAACATTGCAAACTAAGTCTAAGAAGATAAAATAATTCTGTTTCAAACACAAATGCAAATCATTACATTTAAACATCAAATTTTAAAAATATTAAATATTAAGACTCTGTTGTTTCGCAGCTGTAGAACAGAATTACTGCTAGTTAAAACTGTTTGAAATATATTAAAAAGTTATAATGGTTCTGAAAAGGCTGTTAAAGTATTTAAAAGCAGAAAAAACAGAAGTAAGTCAGAATGTCTTGGATGATTTTAATTCAAACTAATTGTTTACAACAATCCCATTTCTGAATGCAAACCTAAATACTGTAGTTAAAACTTCATGATGACTTCAAATAAAACTTTTAGTTTTCAGGGAGACTTCAGATCAGTTACAGACATACAGGTGTACCTCGGTAAATTAAGCTATGACCAGAAAGTTTATCCATAATAGTCCAAATTCAAAGCTGCATTTTTTGACTCATACATAAAAAGACTTTGCAAGAAACAGAATGAAGTTGATAAGAAATATTAACCTGCAGATGTTTAAATCCGGTTATACACTGTACCACATGTTCAATGGTTGCACGCAGCTACAGCTCACACTGTACGACCAAAGGGTTTAAAAGTTCAAAGCTCACAATGTTTGTTCTCAAACTGTGCCAGGCTCGGACTGGGAACAATTTTTGGCCCTGGCAATTTTTCCATCTAAACCAGCCCACCTATGCCCCCCGCACCCCCTTGAGGTATTTACTGTCAGAGGTATGAGCTTCGGCGAGAGAGAAAGTGTTAGGGCCATCGTCCCCCAGCAGCTCATCGTCAAACTGGTCCAGCTGGGACTCAACACCTCCCTCTGCAACTGGCTGCTGGACTTCCTGACGGGGAGACCACAGGCTTTTCGGGTCGGCAGCAACACCTCCAGCACCATCACGCTGAACACGGGGGCCCCCCAAGGATGTGTGCTGAGCCCCCTCCTCTTCACTCTGCTGACCCACGGCTGCACTCCAACATTCAGCTCCAACATCTTCATCAAATTCGCAGACGACACAACTGTGGTGGGTCTCATCAACAACAACAATGAAACAAACTACAGGAGTGAGGTGAGCCGCCTGGCCACGTGGTGCCAGGACAACCATCTCCATCTGAACGTAGAGAAGACAAAGGAGATTGTGGTGGACTTCAGGAGAGGGCCTGCCCAGCACGCTCCCCTGATCATCAACGGTGCTGAGGTGGAGCAGGTGAGCAGCACCAAGTTCCTGGGTGTCCACATCTCCCAAGACCTGTCCTGGGACACCAACACCGCGTTCCTGGCCAAGAAAGCCCAACAGAGAATCTACTTCCTGCGGAAACTGAGGAGAGCAAGAGCCCCGTCCTCCATCTTGCACTCCTTCTACAAGGGCGCCATCGAGAGCATCCTGACCAGCAGCATCACCGTGTGGTACGGAGCCTGCACTGCAGCCTGCCGCAAGACACTGCAGCGCACCGTGAAAGCAGCTGGGATGATCCTAGGTGTCCCCCTCCCCTCTCTATTGGACATTTACCACTCCCGCCTCACCGGCAGAGCCACCAGGATCGCAGGTGACCCCACCCACCCCGCCCACAATGTCCTCACCTTGCTGCAGTCCGGGAGGAGGCTGCAGAGTCTCCGGGCCAGAACCAGTAGGCTCAGAGACAGCTTCTTCCACCAGGCAGTGAGGATGCTCAATTCCCTCCCTGCCCTCCCCCCCTCCCCCCAATACCCCCGTCCCCCTCTACTTCCCCCACGTCCGGACTGCTACTCTATGCACTATTTGCACCATTCGCACTACTGTTTGCATATTTAAATATTTATTTTTATATCTTAGCTTTTTATTTCTATTTTTATTTTATGCTATGGTTCATTATGTTTTATATTTTATTATGCACCGTGGGGTTGAGAGGACTGATATTTCATCTGTGTTGTATGTTTACCATGTAGCACACTGACCGCCCCTCTTTACCCCCTCCACCCTACACCATGCACCATCAGGCTGAAAGTCGGCCCGATTGAAAAAATTCTTGCACGGCTGGAAAATCAGCCCAAAGAGTCTGCCCAGCTTTAGGCGTGTCAAGTGTCTCTGGTCAGGTGGTTTACTGCATCCTGTGTTTCCTGAGAGTTCTGCACCAGCATCAGGATTAACTTTAAACCCCCACAGCGTTTGTTGAAGCTAACGCGCTGTTCTCAGAGAACTGCTCAGCATCAAAATTGGGAATATAATCCAGCCCTTAGTCTGAGCTCAAAGGACTAAATTAATTCACAATTGTTTAAACTGTAACATGAACTATCTTCTGTAGATGTTTAGATTGAGCAATTTATAAACCTCCATCTGAGATATTAAACATTCGTTTGTAGAAATATGTTATGAAGATTTATTAGCAAATAGTTGATAAATCATTCATCATCTTAACACGCTGAGCTCATGATTTATTAATAAGATCAACAGAAAACAGCTGAAGACTAAAATAAAAACTAAGCTGTTTGCTGATGGTAGCTTTATTGGACTGACAAGGACATCAAAAATTCAGATACTCCTCATATTTACCTTATTATCTTAAGGAGGCTAAAAATAAACAAAAACTTCCCTCATCAATAATTTGATTTACTGTAAGATTTTATGTGACTGTCTGGATTTTGGAGAAAGGTTCAGCTGTAGACCTGCACTCTCAGGACCGGATGTTTATTCCGGACGTTTAAATCGAAGCCTACAGACATTTTTTAAAGAACTGACTCAATTAAAGTTGTAAATCAAATCTTTAAAATTACAAAGTTCACAAGAAAAAAGAAATATCTGATGAAAAGTTCCTTTTTTTTTCAACTGCAAACTTAAAATGTTGGAATTATTCATTGGAGTGATAGAAACTCATCAGCACAAATTTTAATGTATTATAAACAAAACATGACATGGCAGCTTTGTTTTTGCTCCACCTCTGCTGCCAGCCTGATTGAACACACCTGCCCTCAATCATCTCCTGTCTATTGAAGCATCTGATCCCTTCCTCTCATGCCAGTTTGTCTTAGTTTCTTCCAGTGAGCGGTCCAGCACTTTTTTCCTAAGCTTTCTAGCCTCTGGTGAATATTTTGTTCTCTGTCCTCTTGACTGATTCTACTGAACCCATCTTTGGACTGTCATTAACCGACAGTTTATATAATTTATTACAGAGTTGTCATTTAATTCCTGCCTCACCAGTTTACTGCCGCAGACTTTAGTGTTCATAAGAACAAAATGATATGAAACCAAACATTTTCATTAACTAAAAAAATTACACACTTAATTTTGTTAAGGAAAGCTGTGTTTTCACCTTGAAGTTTTCTCACTCTGGTTCTTTTCCCGAGAAGAGATCACTCTGGAAAAAAAAAAAAAAAACTCTTTAAAATAATACTTTATACTGTTTATGTATTTTATAACCAGGAGAAATGACAATAGATTTAGACAGAAATTATAATCTTATCAGATCAGAGAATCACCGTGAGCACCAGATTCCACATCCTCCGTCAGCCTTCCGCTCCGCTCGCCTACGTCATGCACTTGCCTGTCATGTTAATCAATGAGAACCGATCCACATCCACCGCTTCTCCTCCGTCCGTCACTGTCAAAAGATGGAGCTGAGCTAGTTTTCGCTCCGGTCCGGCCAGGTCAAGATCCGCTATTGCAATCACACCAAATAGGAAAAAGAGGGGCGAGATGGTTGTGCGTGAAAATCCCAGTAGATCAGCAGTTTCTGAAATACTCAGACCAGCCCTTCTGGCACCAACAATCATGTATCAATGATTCAGGCTGGTGGTGGTGGTGTCATGGTGTGGGGAATATTTTCTTGGCACTCTTTGGGCCCCTTGGTACCAATGGAGCATCGTTGCAACGCCACAGCCTACCTGAGTATTGTTGCTGACCATGTCCATCCCTTTATGACCACAATGTACCCAACTTCTGATGGCTACTTTCAGCAGGATAATGCGCCATGTCATAAAGCTGGAATCATCTCAGACTGGTTTCTTGAACATGACAATGAGTTCACTGTACTCAAATGGCCTCCACAGTCACCAGATCTCAATCCAATAGAGCATCTTTGGGATGTGGTGGAACGGGAGATTCGCATCATGGATGTGCAGCCGACAAATCTGCGGCAACTGTGTGATGCCATCATGTCAATATGGACCAAACTCCCTGAGGAATGCTTCCAGCACCTTGTTGAATCTATGCCACCAAGAATTGAGGCAGTTCTGAAGGCAAAAGGGGATCCAACCCGTTACTAGCATGGGGTACCTAATAAAGTGGCCGGTGAGTGTATGTTTAGGCTATAGCTAAAACTTTTCCACTAATTTCCATTAATTAATCTATTTGAAAAAAATCTATAGAACATCTAGAGTGATTCTAAAAAGTTAAACAATCCACTGGACTTTACCAAGTTTAGTGAAACACCAGCTCTCTGTCCTCAGCTTCTGCTCCATGGTCGAAGCTCCCAATGACTGCAGCGGTATCCTAGTACTTCTGCAGACGACAGGACTCTGCTCCACTGATCTCTATTTACTCACTGGATTGCTGATTGCCCGTCTCCGCAGGGTCGAATTAAAGCCACTGGCCTAGCAACCGTGACAGTCAACACACGAATCAGGAAAAGAATAAATAGTGAACTTTTCAAAATTGTTTCTTTTAAATTTTTTCTTTATTTTTTATTTTAAGGTTAACAAAGACTATGTGAGAATCCAGAGTAGAATAAAGGTTCCAACCACCGGGAGCAGGAACAAATCAAATCAAATGTAATGATAGAAACCTCAGTCAGTTAAATAACCTGCTGCTGTCATTCTGCACATCTCTGATGTTGCTGCTATTTTCAAATATCCATTACTGTTAAATGTCCATAGCTGCATATTGGTTATTTATTCTCCAGTTTTATATTGTTAAAACACTTTAAAGTATTTTATTGTTTATCTTTTAACTCTTCACTGTTATGTTATTCTTATACATTTTTCTAAGGTCCACATTTGTGTGACTGTTTTTTTTTCTGTAATCCTTTTGCTGCTGTAAACACCAGAATTTCCCCATCGTGGGACAATAAAGGGATTTTCTATTCGATTCTATAAAAGGGGTAAGTAGATCTAAACAATGTATGTATAAAAAATATATCTGCAAAATCTCTTATATTCAACAACAAAAAATACTTAGTTATGCAAATTGTGCAAAATGGCAATAAAAAAATAAAAATCTTGCAGATATATTAAAATCTGTCCTTAAATTCCAGCCAAACCCATTTAATCAGTAACAGATAAAAAACTTTAGATAAATCAAACATTACCTCCACATATCTGACTCTATAACCATTAAAACAACTATTTTCATTCATTTCAGACGGAACTATTCACAGACTGGATTATATTAAACTGAACTTCCAATATTCACCACTGTTCGGCTCCAAGTAGCTTGGTCTCGCAATGAATCCTGGGATATCCATGATAGCGAGGATACATCAGACCCGTCCTTCAAATCGGGAAAAAAGAAGGCGGCATTTGTAGGCCGCATAACGAGGAGTGTTGGAATCCGACCAGACCTCGGCGCAGCGCTATAACATAATCGTCCTTCGAATCTGGCCTCCTGAGGAAGCAACACATAAATTCGAACACAGCCAACAATCCAGCATATCGAGATTAGTGGTCTGGTCATGGAAATCAGAGGTGAACACAGGAAAAAGGAATGGAGAGAGTACCATTCCCTGTGGAGCTCCTGTGCTGCTGGATCAGTCTAACAACCTGTGGTCTGTCTGTCAGGTGGTCTTTGATCCAGGGGATTGTTGATGCCTCCAACTGAGTCTTCTGGAGTTTCTCAAAAAGTCAGCCAAGCTGAATTGTTTTAAATGTTCTAGAGAAATAAAGTGAGAAATGGCTTCCAATTCTCAGATCAGGTCCTGATCATGACTCTAATAGCTGACCTAATAAATCATTTCACTCACCTGCCTAACCCTGTCCGGTTACCAATTATCACTTATCTCATACACCTGCTCCTGCTGCGTTCTATCTGGCTCTATGGATAACATCTATGTTAACATCTATGGTTAACGTCTATGTTAACATCTATGGTTAACGTCTATGTTAACATCTATGGTTAACATCTATGGTTAACGTCTATGTTAACATCTATGGTTAACGTCTATGTTAATATCTATGGATAACATCTATGTTAACATCTATGGATAACGTCTATGTTAACATCTATGGTTAACGTCTATGTTAACATCTATGGTTAACATCTATGTTAACATCTATGGATAACGTCTATGTTAACATCTATGGTTAACATCTATGTTAACATCTATGGTTAACATCTATGTTAACATCTATGGATAACATCTATGTTAACATCTATGGTTAACATCTATGTTAACATCTATGGATAACGTCTATGTTAACATCTATGGTTAACATCTATGTTAACATCTATGGTTAACATCTATGTTAACATCTATGGATAACGTCTATGTTAACATCTATGGTTAACATCTATGTTAACATCTATGGTTAACGTCTATGTTAACATCTATGGTTAACGTCTATGTTAACATCTATGGTTAACATCTATGTTAACATCTATGGTTAACATCTATGTTAACATCTATGGATAACATCTATGTTAACATCTATGGTTAACGTCTATGTTAACATCTATGGTTAATGTCTATGTTAACATCTATGGTTAACATCTATGTTAACATCTATGGTTAATGTCTATGTTAACATCTATGGATAACATCTATGTTAACATCTATGGTTAACATCTATGGTTAACATCTATGTTAACATCTATGGATAACGTCTATGTTAACATCTATAGTTAACATCTATGTTAACATCTATGGATAACGTCTATGTTAACATCTATGGATAACATCTATGTTAACATCTATGGTTAACGTCTATGTTAACATCTATGGTTAACATCTATGGTTAACGTCTATGTTAACATCTATGTTAACATCTATGTTAACATCTATGGTTAATGTCTATGTTAACATCTATGGATAACATCTATGTTAACATAGATGTTAACATAGATGTTAACCATAGATGTTAACGTCTATGTTAACATCTATGGTTAACATCTATGGTTAAAGTCTATGATTAACATCTATAGCTAAAGTCTACGGTTAACATCTATGGTTAGCATAAACTCAAACATGAAAACACACGAGAGTCTTTGACCAACTGCTAGCAAACAGACACACTGCAGAATGTAAAGATAAATCAGATTTTTGTATTTCCCCCAATATGAGCAGGTTAGTCAATTTCCCAATAGAATAAAATTATTTATTAATAAATCATTATCCCGTTTCCACTTATGTTCTTTTAAGGGCATCAATGATCATATTTCCCTCCTTAAATCCAGACCAAATATAATTATTTCATTTTTTATCATTATTTTTATATTTGATTCCTCCCTTTAATTTCTATTTTTTGCAGAAGAAAGGTAAACAGAAATTTTTGAGCACCAACTGTTGCTCTATTATATAGCTACAGATAAGGTCAAATGCAATATTTAAATTAGGAACATTTATTACGACCAATTAAGATTTGAAGAAAAAACTATTTTCATGGAGAGAATATTTCACTAAACCATTCATCATTTGCATCTCCTCTGGTTACCATGCCAACTGCAGAAAAACAAACCTGAACTCTGAATGTGAATAGTTGACTCTGAAAAATAGGACACATTTGCATAAATATGGTTTACAGTTTTTATCAGCCTCCTGACACGTAGCTCCATGGCCTCTGGCTGCAGATTATCCAGGCGTCGCAGTGTTTACCTGAGTACCAGCAGCGCTGCCTCTACCAGTCTGTTCTCATTGAGCATCTTTCACCATAAAACCAAAAGCTGAAATCTTCCAGCAGCTGTAACCAATGACTGTCAGCTGTAAAGGTGGGAAGACTTATTGGATTTATTGGTGTTTATCTCAATGTTCAAGAGAAAGTCTTTAAATGATTCAGGATCAAGTTCTTTAAACCGTTTGAAGGAAGAGGAAGTCCAGCTCATAATTATAAATAAGGAGCTCAAAGTTCATCAGTTCACACAGATGAAAATAAACTAATTAAATTCTATTCAGTTTATTTCTATAGCTCCAGTTCACATCATGTCACTTTATAGAGATAGTTCAACCAGATCATCCAGTCAGATGGATTCAAAGTTTTCTATCTAAGGAAAACCAGCTGATTGCATCGACTCATTGACTCTTCAGCAATCCCTCACACTAAGCATGCTTGTAGCGACAGTGGAGAGGAAAAACTCCCTTTTAACAGGAAGAAACCTCCAGCAGAACCAGGCTCAGTGTGAGCGGCCATCTGCTGAGGCCCACTGGGGTTCAAGGAGACAGAAGCAGACATAGAAAAAGAAGCATAGATACAAAAGGCAACTGTCAACCAGCTCCACAGGCGGCCCCGTCCAGGAAACACACAGCCAGGCAGACGAGCTCCGAGCCAGCTCCCATGTCAGAGGATGAAGAGAGCACATCCAGTTAGTCACAGTCAGAGAAACAGGACTACACTGGAAAACAGGCCAAGCTCCAACATCTAGAAACAAAGGTGTTGATGGCAGCAGCACAGCTGATATTTCTCTCCAGGATGGAGTCACAGCCAAACAGGAACAGACCAGATGAAGCTACTATGAGAAAAAGCAGAGAGAGCAGAAGGTTAGAGATTGAACTAACAGATTCTGCAGAGTTCCCGTTCAAGGTTCATTTGGTAAATGGAGCCACAATCCTCCACAACAGAAGCTCATATTCCCCCCTTTAAATGTGTGATCATAACAGTGTTGGTTTCCTCAACGATGACGAAATAATTTTGTTGATGCTCCTTTTTTTCATGACGATAACGAAAACTGACCAACTAAACGAGGATCTTAGATGACGAGTCATAAGTTTGACTACATAAAAAATAGCGGGTGGTCGGTCAGACATTTATACTGCATTATTGTGCTGTAATCTGCTCAGCAGTGGTGTCCTGTTTGATCCTGCCGCCCACCTGCTACTCAGCGCTACACATGCTGCAGGAGCACAAATGGATCATTGCAGCGGCGGCAGAGAAAATAACCCGTAATGATCCGGTACGGCGCGCTGAACTCTGACTAACACTGATCTTCCAGCTGTGCAGAAATGCGTCTTTGCGCAGCTTAGCTCAGAGTCTGCTCTTTATGCTCCACTCTGAGATGAAAAGGTTCATAGATCTTTGAATATTTCTCTCTCATTGTTCTCATTTCTATTTAAATATGATTTAATCGTTTCATTTTCTGTGATTCATTTAAATATTTCAACATTTTAGTAGCATATTCGTTCAATTTAGGTCTGGTTGCCATGGCATTAGGCAATTATGGAGGTTCTCTCTTTATTTTTTATATCAAACTCTGTGAATTTAAATCTACTTTGACCCCTGAGCAGCAGGAACCGAGGGGGAAATTCTCAGAAAAAGTAAAAAAAGTAGAAAGAAGAATGTTTTTGTTCTTTGCTTCTTTGCAGTAATGCAGATTTTATAGATCTTAATGCAAAATTCATAGCAGATCAGGAAGTGTTTGCTTTGGGATGGAAACCTTGGATGTCTAAAATTATTCCTCCATTGGACATTTTGTCTGTCTGCTATATTAACCAATAGAATATGTTCAACTAGATCTGCTATTTTCACAGCTTCTGTGAGACACTTTTTTTTTATAAAGTAGGGCATTAATTCTTGAAAAAAAATGTATTTGAATTCTAAAGTTTTCTATCCAACAGCAATGATTATCTGCACGGCAGCATTCTATAACCAGCTTTTGTAGCATCTAGGATAGAGCTGTCAGTCTGGGAAAGAATCTGGTTGTTATTCCAAATAGTAAAGGTTTACTTTTTTTGCAACATAAAACTGACCAAAACCTTTTTAAGTTTTAGTCCACTAAAACCAACTAAAACTATCACATGTCGTAATGACTAAAATGTGACTAAAATCAATAAAATAAAATCAATAACAGTTCTTATCTTCAAGACTAAGACTAAATCTAAGATGGCTGTTGGAAACAACACTGGACCATAATATATAGAAAGTACTGGATGCAATGAAGCCTTTATTTAGCCAAATTACACGGAACTACAGGATCATTTAGGTTCTGCTGTAAAAACAGAGAATTAGTCATTCAAAGACAAAAAAAGTTAAAAATTTACAAAAAAAATGTTGGATTTGAAAGTTGCATATTTACAAGAATAAACACGTAAATTTACGAGATTATAAAAATGCAAATATAGATTGAAACAAGTAGCAAATGTCTGAGAATAAATAAGCACATTTACAAGAAAAAATTATGCCATTGTAAGAAAATCTAAGCATGCAGTTTGAGAACAAAATGTAGCAAATTTATGATGAGCAGAGGAGGCCATTGTATATGTACAATGGCATGTTTGTGTACAATTTACATGTTTAAATCTTGCAAATTTGCTACTTTTTTCTCCTAAATTTGCATGTTTTTATTCTTTTTGGTTTGCTACTTAATTTCCTTAATTTGCATCTTTATTGTTGTAAATATGCCATTTTTTGTATCTTAAAATGGCTCGAATACTACGTTCTACTGCTGAAAAGATCTGGATCCAAAATGATTTCTTCTGATATTCCCCAAGAAGGCTCAGATGCTTTAACTCCATGTGAGGCTTTAAATGTGAAATGGACGTGGCTGACGTACAGACTTATTAAGTCCTGGCGGGAACAGTTTGCACAAAAAAGTAATTTTTTTTCCTATCCCAGTCTTCCTTTGTTAGTTGATCAAACTCTGCCAAGCACAGACATGCTGCTCTGTCAGGCTGTTTACCGTAATAAGTGCTGTAAAACCTGCCGTTATCCAATGAAAAGTGTCGTTAATTGAACAGCAACGTGGGCTCTGTGTCTCTCTCATTAATCTTATAGTGAACGTCGCTCTCGTTCACCATCATCACTTCAAATCTGATCCGTTCACAGTTCACTAAAAATAGGAACACATGCATTGAACTCTGTTTGTTGAATGTGTTTATGCACAACACTGCCCACTGACCCTGATGCTGCTCCAGGCCTGACCTTTCCGGAAACCTGACCCTCATATTGCCTCTGGTGGGTCAGAGCCCCGTGAAGCAGGTAGATGATGACCTCATCCGCCACCATGCCAGCCTGGTAGACAAACGGCAGCAGATCCAACCGATCGTTGAGGGCCGACTCCTCTGGGGTCTTCAGCTCTGCCGGCCTCATACTGGACATGTATCCTATGATGCCCCACAGTTGATATGCATGAAGTGAGCTTTGATCCAGGTCCATAGATAATTCTGTTTAAGCTAAAATGTTTATTGAGTCTCTGAAGCCCCCGGCACCTAGGAGGCTCCTCTGTATGGAATCAAATCCAGCTGTCAGTCCACTAATTACTTATTGATGTCCCTTAGTGTCTAGATTGCTTGATCCTGAGGGCCAAAGAAAAGCTGTTTACATCATGTAGCAACTAACAGGCCTTTCTTCAATATGCATCAACTTCTGATTGAAAACCACACAAACATTAATACTAAACAGAGAGAAATCCCAAACAACTGAAACTAAATCAGAAGGCTGCCTTCTAAAATGCGATTTAAAGTAAAATATTCATGTTTGATCTGTAATGGTCATAACTGCAGGAAGTTTTTTGTGCAAAATTTTAAAGGCTTTTCTAAAGGCTGTTACACTTAATGCATGAACTTCCAGAGGTGGACAGGTAACTGAACATTTACAGGTAAAAGCCAGTAAATTAGAATATTTTGAAAGTGTTGGGATCTGGAGATTCTCCACCTTCTCCAGCAGAGTGCGCTGTGGATCTCCTGGGCTGGAGCCCTCCAGCACAGCTGACGTTCATCAGCCCATCAGGAGACCTGCCTATATAACCAGCAGCCAGACCTTCCTTCAACGCCGCAGTGTTGACCAAGTTTGGTTAGCGAACCTGAGCCTCTGTTACTACTAGAATCTTTGTCTCTAAGGAGAAACCCTATTCTAACCAGTCTCTCTCTTCTCGCTCACAGGAAACT
Source organism: Cyprinodon diabolis (assembly GCA_030533445.1). Taxonomy (NCBI): domain Eukaryota; kingdom Metazoa; phylum Chordata; class Actinopteri; order Cyprinodontiformes; family Cyprinodontidae; genus Cyprinodon; species Cyprinodon diabolis. The sequence continues at coordinate 1,346,490 of CM060080.1, read as the reverse complement.
TGTCTCTTGGCTGAAGCTCTGGATGAGCTTAGCCTGTTACCTGCCTGCCTGCCCTAGAGAGTCAAACCTGAAGATCTCACTCTGGAATCCACCTGCTGCTCTCAGGGAAAGAGCTAATCACTCCAGCCAAGGTCGGTCACTGGAAAGTCAGAAGCTAGACGCTGCTGCTGAGCACTCTGCTGAACCAACAGTCTCTGGACCCAACGGTTCCCCCTCTCTGAAGGGAAGGCCTGGACCTCTTCAAGGTATTCTCAGAAACATCTGAAAAGCAACGATTCATTTGTTAACCTGGCTAATCAAACTATCCGTCTCTGCAGACGCCTGAGAATCCCACCCGGACTTTGGTCTCGGGGTCCCTTTAGACGTCTGGGGCTTTGGGTCCCCCGGTGTGGGGCAGGTCTTCGGCTCTTCACAACCACTATTGAGCATTTTTCCTTTGGATAAACTTTACAGGCACAAGTGCACTCGCACAAACAACTACAGGTACTTGGCTCCAGGTACTTAAAGCTCTGGTGAATTTCAATGGTGAAGTCCTCTGGAAATCTTCAATAATTGTTGTTGATTGCAGATGTGTCTAGTAGTTCCCATTGATTTAGCTTGTAAAGCGGGGAGAATGGCGCTAGGCTTACCGCACCGTGACGTCACTGCCGGAAGATGGCAGGAGGGAGGGGCTACTATATTTGGGCAAAAATGGCTGCTCCCAGACTCAGTGATTGTCATGAAAATTTTTATTTTATTTTTTTTTTACTGATTAAAGCTAAATTCATTAAGTCTCCACAAACATATTAGTTTTAGGTATAAATAATGATCCATTGATTATTCCTTGCTGACCAGATTTTTCCTTGAACCTGTACTCAACTACAAGTAAAAGTACTGATGTTGAAAAAGTACTTAAGTAAAAGTAGAAAGAACTCCACTGAAAAACAGAAGATTAGTTTTAAAGGTTTGATTTTTTATTGCATCGTTAATAGAAGACAGGTGGACCTTGTTGTTTTATGATTATCTATTGAAATAATTTGTGCTCATGTTTCTTTAATGTCCTTGGTGCATCAGGTTGATGGCTGGTTAATGAAAATTATGGTCGTGATCAGCAGTAATTTATGGTTTTAATAGTATCAAAGTAGATTACATGACATAAAGTATCAGCAAATTGACAAAGTTTGAGAAAATACCCCTAAAAGTACAAGTACCCATAAAATCTGCTTAATCACAGAGATGCCAGTACATGTAATCTGTTACTTCCACCTCTGTGTGGAAAAGGCTGCAGCTTGTCCCCCTGTACCTAATAATCCGTCCGGCTCTAGAACGGAACAGACTGTAAGCTTAGAGCTGCACGCTTGTTACGACTCTAGCTGTACTGTTTGGTATTAATGCAAACCTGAGTGAGCAGGTGCCGACTGCTCATTAGATTTCTGAAGATTGGAGACAGCGGATTGGTGTAGAGATGCGGGAGATGCATATAAAAGACGAACCCCACTGATTGTCATCCCTGTTCTCTGCATCGTCTCAATGCCACATTGTTGCACCTTGAAGGTCCTGAAATTCTGTTTATGGGTGAAGTGTGAGGAGGTCGTAGAAGTAAATGCCTGTTTATGTGAAGGTTTTCTCCTTTGAAGTGGGGAAAAAAGTATTTGACTATTTACTCCAGTTAAATAAATAGATTGATTTCACTCAGTTGGCACTCAGTATCTTTGCAGAGAGAGAACAGTTCATCATACGGCCCTTATTGCAGGGTAATCAGCCCTGTTCTGCCTGGACAGAATGTGTTCCCTTTACTTCCAATAATGGAAAATAGTCAGTAACAGTAACATGTTATAATTAAACCTTGAGAAAGAATCTGGCTTGTTATGGGAAGAAGCTACGTCTGGTCTACAAACAGCCTCACTCAGGGGAACTGTGTGGCCTTGAAAGTGAAACAGACTGAGTGAGAACTTTTATATTGAATAAATAGGATAAATTAATATGAAGTAAGAGAAACTTCATTTTTCGACCACACCTGTTTATCTAGTTATGGAGGTAAGTTGTTGTCATTTGATTTATTTTCATAATTAAAGTGTTGTTTCGACATTTCATCTTGTTTGTTCTTGTTCTCTCTGAAGTCTATGAATTCCCTCCCTTTAAGCAAAAAAAATGTCTTCATCTACTTTTATCTAATAAATCAACAGACTGCTTGTTGGAACTCATTCTTTTTGTGGTTGCTTGGGATTTATGAATCCCGTCGGACCTCTGATTCGCCTTGATGACGTCTCTCACAGACTTTACGGGTAAGGCAGACGCCCTGATGCCCAGAACAGGTTCAATGTAAACAGACCAGTGTCTGTTAGTTACCCTTAACCTTTAGAAACCTTTTATCAACGCTCCTCAAGGTAAAGCTTTGCTTAAATAGCAAACAAACATAGTGGAGTTTTTCTTTTTCTACTGAAAGAGCGTTTATATTTTGAGAGGCTATGGTGAGTTCACACAGAGCTCACCATAGCCTTACCCATACCCAGAGTTCGAACAACTTGGGAAAAGTTTTTGTGTGTCTGTATGCACTGGAAAAATTATCTAGAAATAAGTAAAAAATTCTCAAATTAAGGGTATTTACCCGTAATTTGAGTCGGTAAATGAGATAGTTTGCCAATGGAATGAGTATTTTCACTCTTAAAATAGGATAATTAGATAATATGCATTTGAAATAAGACAATGCAATAGTTTTTTTTCTTATTTTAAATGTAAATTATCCCGTTCCATTGGCAAAATGTCTCACTTTACTCCTCAGTTCGAGAAAAAATGCACTTATTTTTAGAAAAAAACGACTTATGTAGATTAACATTTTTTGCAGTGTGTGGAGTGAAACTCTGGAAAAGCTGAAGTTCACAACATAAACAATGCAAAAATATTCAGAAATCCTAATTAGTTGATCTGGTCACAGTATGTTCAGAGAGCGTCTTAAATGTATATTAGTTCATGTTAATGTGTGCTTGTAGTTCTTCTTACCACTGCTGGTATTTATCCATTACCATTGTTGGTATGACTCTCTACTATTGTTGATATTGTTTAAACTATTAATGTTTTTGATTTATCATTAGTGGTATGCTAGAAAACAACAAGATTCTACGTAATTAATCACCTGCTTGGGGAACACAATAGTGATTTTGCTTATTTGTTCTCAGAACTGAAAAAAGTAACAAACATTATATTACTATTTGATTAAATTTTTTAAACTGCTAAATAATACGTTTTCTTTTCTTATTCCCACTTATAAACATAAGCTTAAATTGAACTGGCATTCACTTGTATGTTTTAATGCATGAAATTACCTGAAATGAAAAAATAAATGAAATTAAATGAAGATTAAAAAAAGAACATTAACAAATAAAAGGAACAATTTTCCTTGGTCTATTAGGTTTAAAAATAAAGGAAAAAAGTTTTCCCTTTTGGCTTAATGTTTCTAATAACAGCTGAGGTCAAATGACATTTTTTCAATAACTGTTAAACTGTCTTAAAAACCTACCAAATGTCACGATCACACAGATGGATTTCGGTTCTTTCTTTCTCCTTCCTCCCAGAAACCAACCTGTAAACATGGAAACTATTCAGCCGTGCTTCACTCAGGAGGAACAGTGGTGCACATGTTCTACATCAAACAGGATGGTCCTGACTTGTGTGGGCTAAGGACGCAGTGCTCTGCGAGGCTTGCATATCCGTGTGCGTGGGTGCACTTGTCGGTGAGGATAAAAATCTTGCACCAGCCTCAGGTGTGTTTGAAGCACATTTTCAGGAGAATTAGAGATAAATCATCTGAATCTTTGCTGACATGCAAAACCCCCCAAAGCTCTAATCAACTGTGGTCTCAGACAAATGCAAAGAGGCAGTGAGACGGTCAGTAGGAGGACTTCACCCCCAAACACAGATGTTTCAATTATGTTCTGTCTGCTGCATGTTTCTGCACGTTTGAGGAACGAATGTTAATTATTCCAACTATCCTGGATGGAGGAACCAGTCACAGCAGACATTTAAAACAGCTGTGTTTCACAGCTACAGAAAACTGGATCATTTAAGACTATTTAAACACATTTTTCCATCCCTTCAGGTTTGGATGGCTGCTGATTGGTGATTTCATCCTCAGTGATGCGGCCTGATGACACGGTGCAACCTTTAAAACCACCGAAACAGTCTGAGCGGCGCCCAAATTCAGAGGTCATCTTGTTGAAGCTTCAATTCCGTTACCTATCTATGAATATGTTGATTCACAGAAGAAAAAAAATCCAGTAAACTAATATTTCTAAATACATTTTTCTAAGTAAGGAAATATTTTTTCTTATTTCGCACTTTATATAAATTGTAAATGGTAAAAATATGTAAATAAATATACATTATAAGTACACACACACACACACAAAACGGTTGAAATCCGAATCCTTTCCTTTCCCATTGAGTTGCGTCCCAGTGTTCACGGGGATGGACGTCTGTGTCTTCGGCAGGCGTAGAGCTAACAGAACTGGCAGCGTTGCGAGGCAAGGGCTCAAACATGTACGGCTGGAAGCCTTCTACACCAAACCAAGCTTCTGCCGCCCTGGCGTCCTCTTCCACAACATCTTCGTCCCTGCTTTCCTCCTCTAAATAAAAAATGGATGACGGAGGAGACTCATCCACGACCTCCGACACTAAACTCTCCTCCTCTTGCATGTTTCCTCTGTCCATAGCGTTCCTTGACAGCGTCGTTTCTAAGTCACCAATTTAGTGCTACTTGGTCTCAATGGAATTTCCCATTGGGAACCTACTGGTGTCCACCAGCGTGTTCGAGGGTTGCCGCCACGACATGCACCAACAACCTTGCAACCATAGCTCTGACTAACCGCCTCAAGAATAGAGGCACGGAACATGGTCCACTCAGACTCAATGTCCCCCACCTCCCTCGGAATGTGTTCAAAGCTCTGCCGGAGATGGGAGTTAAAGCTCCTTCTCACAGGGGACTCTGCCAGATGTTTCCAGTGAACCCTCACAGTATTTTTGGGCCTACCAGGTCTGACCAGCATCCTCCCCCACCATCGGAGCCAACTCACCACCAGGTAGTGGTCGGGGGGACCTCAGCCCCCTCTCCACCCCCCCGAGTGTCTAAGACATGCGGCCACAGCTCAGATGAAACAACAACAAAGTCGATCATTGATCTACGCCCAGGGTGTCCCGGTGCCAAGAGGACATATGGACACCCTTATGCTTGAACATGGTGTTCATTATGGACAACCCATGACGAGCACAGAAGTTCAACAACAGAACACCACTGGAGTTCAGGTCAGCTGGGCCATTCCTTTCAACCACGCCTCGCCAGGTCTCACTGTCAATGCCCACGTGAGCGTTGAAGTCCCCCAGAAGAACAAGGAGTTCCAAGAAGGGGCACTCTCTAGTACCCCCCCTAAAGACTCCAAAAAGGGTGGGTAATCTGAACTGCTGCATGGCTCATAAACACAAACAACAGTCAGAACCCGTCCCCCCATACGTATGCGGAGGGAGGCAACCCTCTCGTTCCCCGGGGTAAACCCCAACGTACAGGCACCAAGATTAGGGGCAACAAGAATGCCCTCTACTGCTTTGCGCCTCTCACCAGGGGCAACTCCACGGTGGAAGAATGTCCAGCCCCTCTCAAGGAGACAATGCGTCAAGGTAACCACCAGAGAGGTGACATTCCATGTCCCAAGAGCCAGCTTCTTCAGTCATGGATCAGAACGCCAAGGTCCCTGCCCTTGACTGCAATCCATCACACATTGCACCCGAACCCTTTGGCCCCTCCTACAGGTGGTGAGCCTATTGGAAGGGGGACCCATGTTTCCTCTTCGGGCTGTGCCCTGCTGGGGTCCATGGTTAAAAGCCCGGCCAACAGCTGCTCACCAGAGTGCCCCACCTCCAGGCCTGGCTCCAAAGTGGGGCCCCGGTCACCCGCGTCTAGGCGAGGGAACACTACGTCCATTTATTTTACTCATCATAAGGGGTCTCCTTCAGCTAGGACCTGTCTGCCTTAGGTGACCCTACTAGGGGGCATAAAGCCCCCAGACAGCATAGCTCCTAAGGTCATTGGGACACTCAAACCCCTCCACCATGATAAGGTGACAGCCCAGGGAAGGGAACTACCCAAAAATTTAAATAACTAAACTTAGATAATACATTTATTTAAAAATGAATATAATTGCTTTGTATGTATGAATAAATCTAGATTGAAATAATAATAAGTATTGCATTATTTTTGGGGCTCCCAGCCTGAATTATTTGGGAACCCCTGATCTAAATGTCTCTGATAAAATTTCAGGAATAATATGTGAGTTAATTCAGGTATTTTCTGTGATGTTTTTTCCACACATTGGACTCCTGAGGCCCTGGGGGTGGATCCATGCAGCTGTAGCAGCAGCAGCAGAGATTCTTTGAACACTTCTCTATGCTTCAGCAAGCATCTCTGGTGACCCTTAAGATTTCTGGCCTCGCTCTAAAAGCGTGTTTAGAGTCCAGACTCCAGCTGGAGGGAGGGGGGGGGGGGGTGTATATTCTCACATGAACCGTCTGGTTAATGGGTGGGCAAAGCGCACCGGCTCATCAAAATGACTGGACAGCAGAAAAAGCTGTAATGTGCTAACCTGTAATAAAAAATGTGTTTCCACTCAAACTCGCAATAAGAGGAATTGTTTAACTTTGAAATAAAAAAAAAAGTCTGATAAACTTTTATGTGAAGTTAATAAGTGCAAAAATACATGAAGGATAAAGAACAAACACGAAAAGGCATAGTACAACCGCCCTGTGATAATCACGCCGCCCTGTCGGCGCCCTGTGACCGCGCCCTGTGACGATGACGCCTCTCCGTGACGATGAAGCCGCCCTGTGATAATCACGCCGCCCTGTCACCACCCTGTGACCGCGCCCTGTGACGATGACGCCTCCCCATGACGATGAAGCCGCCCTGTGATAATCACGCCGCCCTGTCACCACCCTGTGACCGCGCCCTGTGACGATGATGCCTCTCCGTGACGATGAAGCCGCCCTGTGATAATCACGCCGCCCTGTCACCACCCTGTGACCGCGCCCTGTGACGATGACGCCTCCCCATGACGATGAAGCCGCCCTGTGATAATCACGCCGCCCTGTCACCACCCTGTGACCGCGCCCTGTGACGATGATGCCTCTCCGTGACGATGAAGCCGCCCTGTGATAATCACGCCGCCCTGTCACCACCCTGTGACCGCGCCCTGTGACGATGATGCCTCTCCGTGACGATGACGCCGCCCTGTGATAATCACGCCGCCCTATCACCACCCTGTGACCGCGCCCTGTGACGATGATGCCTCTCCGTGACGATGACGCCGCCCTGTGATAATCACGCCGCCCTGTCACCACCCTGTGACCGCGCCCTGTGACGATGATGCCTCTCCGTGACGATGACGCCGCCCTGTGATAATCACGCCGCCCTGTCACCACCCTGTGACCGCGCCCTGTGACGATGATGCCTCTCCGTGACGATGACGCCGCCCTGTGATAATCACGCCGCCCTGTCACCACCCTGTGACCGCGCCCTGTGACGATGATGCCTCTCCGTGACGATGAACCCGCCCTGTGATAATCACGCCACCCTGTCGGCGCCCTGTGACCGCGCCCTGTGACGATGATGCCTCTCCGTGACGATGAACCCGCCCTGTGATAATCACGCCGCCCTGTCACCACCCTGTGACCGCGCCCTGTGACGATGATGCCTCTCCGTGACGATGAACCCGCCCTGTGATAATCACGCCACCCTGTCGGCGCCCTGTGACCGCGCCCTGTGACGATGATGCCTCTCCGTGACGATGAACCCGCCCTGTGATAATCACGCCGCCCTGTCGGCGCCCTGTGACCGCGCCCTGTGACGATGATGCCTCTCCGTGACGATGAAGCCGCCCTGTGATAATCACGCCGCCCTGTCACCACCCTGTGACCGCGCCCTGTGACGATGATGCCTCTCCGTGACGATGAAGCCGCCCTGTGATAATCACGCCGCCCTGTCACCACCCTGTGACCGCGCCCTGTGACGATGATGCCTCTCCGTGACGATGAACCCGCCCTGTGATAATCACGCCACCCTGTCGGCGCCCTGTGACCGCGCCCTGTGACGATGATGCCTCTCCGTGACGATGAACCCGCCCTGTGATAATCACGCCGCCCTGTCACCACCCTGTGACCGCGCCCTGTGACGATGATGCCTCTCCGTGACGATGAACCCGCCCTGTGATAATCACGCCACCCTGTCGGCGCCCTGTGACCGCGCCCTGTGACGATGATGCCTCTCCGTGACGATGAACCCGCCCTGTGATAATCACGCCGCCCTGTCGGCGCCCTGTGACCGCGCCCTGTGACGATGATGCCTCTCCGTGACGATGAAGCCGCCCTGTGATAATCACGCCGCCCTGTCACCACCCTGTGACCGCGCCCTGTGACGATGATGCCTCTCCGTGACGATGAAGCCGCCCTGTGATAATCACGCCGCCCTGTCACCACCCTGTGACCGTGCCCTGTGACGATGACGCCATCCTGCAATGATGATGCAGAAAAAAACATAGGATTGCTTTTCCAAAAACACGTCAGGAGTGCGTGTTAAGATGTTTCTCCACATCCATCTGAATTCATCCACCCCAAAGCCATGGACCCATCCCTCCCCATCACCTCACTGTTCCAGCTTCAATCTGCCTACTCACTGAGATCATCAGCGTGGTGTTTTTCAGGCTGTCCCAGTAGATCATGCTGGTTCCTGGTTCTGTAGTCGGGTTCAGCTCACAGGTGCCAACAATCTTTGGCCAGTTAGGCCCCAGATTTATTCTAATGAGCCCAACGCACATGCTCAACTCTGCAGCTACCAAGACGAAAAAGAAAGATCCCGGCTTGATGGACGACATGGAGAGGCTCGTCCCACAGAGGAGGATGTTAGAAATAAGGTTAGATGAAGAAACAGGATTGGACCTCTTAATGCAGGTGGAGAGATGGAAAAGATGAAGGGAGCTGATAAGAAAACACTCAATCGTTTGGTGATTTTGAGTAAAACAATAATGATAAATCAGACCTGCATTTTATAAAACAGCTTCTTATCTCTGTGTATTTATGTTAGAAGAGTCTTTTTTGGGTAACAGTATTTTATCAGGGAGAAGAACAGAGCGCTGGGTTTAAATGAGTGCAGCTTGGCTGACCTTCACATCTGATGTCTAAATCCTGCCCTGCAGGAACTGAGCTCCATCCCTCCGTTTCACAACGTTAACACCTCTCAAGTTGACCTTTGAGAGATTCTCTTTGTCAACAAACAGATGTAGATTGCCACCTTCTTCTCTCTGAATTGGTTAGCTGCAGGGATACCACATAGCAACAGGATCCAAACAGTCTCCAGGTTTGGAGAACGAAAGTCTGAGCAAAGTGCACGCATCAGAACATGATGAGAAATCCCTTCAACCAAAACAAAAACACTTCCTTTAGCTGCAAAGTTAACTTCCTGCAATAAAATCAGATGAAGCAGTTCAAGAGACCTTCATTTCCGATTCCTTTCATTTAAGTCATTCTGGTTCCTAAAGGCTATTTTTATATTTCTTAATCAGCCAACATAAAGATATGTAATAAATATCAGAGGAGGTTTCTAGAATTTCCTTCTTTCATCTGAGGAATATTGCAAAAATTAGAAATCTCCTGTCCAGGGGTGATGCTGAGAAACTAGTCCATGCATTTGTTACTTCAAGGCTGGACTATTGTAATTCTTTACTATCAGGAAGTCCACAAACTGTAGTTAAAAGCCTTCAGCTGATCCAAAATGCTGCAGCCAGAGTTCTGATGAAAATGAAAAAGAGAGATCATATCTCTCCTATCCTGGCTTCTCTTCATTGGCTTCCTGTTAAATCCAGAATAGAATTTAAAATCCTCCTTCTTACATATAAAGCCTTAAATGGCCAAGCTCCATCTGATATCAGAGATCTGATTGTTCCTTATGTTCCTAACAGAGCACTTCGCTCTCAATCTGCAGGTTTACTAGTGGTTCCTAGAGTTTCTAAAAGTAGAATGGGAGGCAGATCTTTTAAGCCTTTTTGGACAGATTCTCCAGTCGTGTGAGAATTTTTCGATCGGGCCGACTTTCAGCCTGATGGTGCGCGTGTTGTGTAAAGGGGGCGATTAGCCTCGTTAGTCGTGCTGTTCTTTTTCCATCTGTTTGCAGGTGATGAAGCAGACTGAAGATGTTTTATCCTTATCTCCCTTTTATCTCCTCTTTCTTTCATCTTTTCTCCTTTTTTCAGTTTTTTCCTTTCCTGTTCTACTTACATTGCAGTGTCCATATAATCTGTAAAACTCCCTGCATAATTATAATAAAGCTATTTAAATCAAGCAGAACACTATGGCGATAGCCGTACTGCTCCACTTGTGAAAGGAAAATCTGTTGGGCTCTTTTTGGCATCAAGACAATTATTCTTATTGCCACATCTCCAGACAGGATACTGTTAAAAAAAAAAAAAAAAAAGAAATCAAAATGAAAAGACAATTCATAATTTTAAACAGATCAATAAAAGGTGGAGAGTTGATAAAGGCTGATCGTCCGTCATCATAGAGGAACGGATGGAATGTTGATTTGTTCCTGTACCTCTGGAAAACATCAATAGATGACACTTTCTTTTTGTTTGCAGCTTTACCTCACCTGAAATAAGCCCACAGAGGAAAAACCTGCAGAGTTTAAGTAAAGGCAGAGACTGCAGCAACAAAAATAGACACAAAAAGAAGGAGATCAGATGGAAATCTAGAGGAGGAATTTCTCAGCTGGGAGGAAACTTTTAGTTTTTCCTTCAGGCAAAAACAAAAACTCTATTTTCTACCCCTGTCTAATATCATCCAGAGGAGCTCCGAAGGCTTCGTCTGCTCTATCTAGTCCCACCACCTCAGAACAGCAATGAGACGTTCAGGAACAACTTATTCAAGTTGAAAAAACTCAGTTAAATTTTAAAAAAAAAACTACATCTAAAACTTGAAAAGAAAAACATAGAGTTTAAATTCAGAATAATATCATAAAATGATTCTAGTGAAATCAAGCATATAAATAAACTGAATAAAATAGAGTGCAGTTTGAAATGAGTTGTATTACAGTCATTGTTTACTGTGACCTGAAGCCAACCAGAAGGTATGGCTCCGTCCACATGGAAAGCCAGCCAGTCTAGCAAAGATCAAACAAACGAGGATAGTTTTAATGGCGACATAGTGAAGCACGCCGTTACTTGAATAACTTTATTAATGTATTTCACCTTTAAAAGGATCCATGTCTGGTTAAACATGTTGGCCTGAACATGTTGTTGTTTTCTGTTAAAGGAGAAGTTCGCTCATATTCAGAATTCAAACTTCTGAAAGTTCTTTAAATCTGAAATTATTCCATCCTGTTCAATAAATGATCAGAGTAATTTTCTTTTTTTTTTTTTTTACAAAACATTTTTATTGGTTTTATGTTTTCACAAGTAAAAGCAATAGATCATACAATGTTCTGCTTATAGCCTTACATTGGTATGCAAAGAGAAACAAAAAAAACAAAAAAAGGGGGGAGCCAGCGCACAGTGTTACATTTATGTAATATCATGTATCCAATAGACATGTTTAAGACCTGATAACACAAACATACCTAGCGGTGGTGGCAAGAGAAAGGAAAAGAAGGAGGGTGTCCTTTAGTTAAGACCTGGTGAGACCTTCCACTTCATAGAATTCTGACCTCTCATCACCAGTTGCGTCAACTCTTTAGGTAGATAGCTAAGCACAGGAGACCATATATCAAGAAAATGTATTTCATTACCCTTAAGAACTGCACAAATCCTTTCATGAGGGAAGACCCTAAATATTTCCCTGTACCACAGTGTGACAGTTGGTGGCGTATTCTTAATCCAATTAATTAAAATGCATCTTCTGCCCAGCAGCAATAATTTGTCACAAAGCTTGAAGTGTGATTGTGTCAGAGTGACTGATTTTGAAGGGAGGCCAAGAAGAAACAGACCTGGGTCACATCTGATCTTTACATGAAACATGCCACTAAGCTCTTTAGAGATTGCACCCCAGAATCTTTTAATCAGTTTACACTGCCAAAAATAATGATAGTATGTTCCAACCTCTCTTCCACATTTGGTACATAGGGGAGAAAGCTGTCGATCCATTTTATTCAGTATAAACTGTGTTATATGTAAGCGATGTAGAATCTTATACTGCGTCTCTCTGAGCGTATTACATATAAAAGTTGAATTAACTATATTAATGGCTTCTTGCCAGTCATCCTCGATGTATACTGTGTCAAGGTCTCCCTCCCATTTCTGCGCAATGTCCCCGGCACCACCTGGGGTGAGAGAGTAAAGCACTGCATAGAAAGCAGAAATAAAGTGCCTATGTTTTTTCCGGTTGACAAGGAATTTCTCACTCTCATTGTGTGTGACCAAGCCAGAAGGGGAGAGCCCCAAAGAACCAATGAAATGGCGAATTTGAAGAAAACCAAAAAAGTCTTCTTTAGGAATACCAAATTTTAGCTGTAATTGTTGAAACGTCATTAGTACGTTCTCTGTAAACAGATCTCCAATCACTCCCACTCCTCTGCCATGCCACAGGTCAAATACGTTGGGCTTAAGGCCTGGGATAAAATCCTGGTTTCTTATGAGAGGTGTCAGGAGTGAGGAGCAGAGGCCACCTCCTGCGTGGCTCCAAATCCTCTGCCAGACTCTAATTGTGTTGTAAATAATTGGATTATGTTTAATATCTCTTGATAGCCTCTTCCTGTCTCCAGTAGTGAGGCTCCACAAAGAAGCAGGCTGAGAGGCCCACGAATCAAGGCAAGAGTTCAAGTTAAGGTGAGCCTGTAACCACTCCCACAGAAAACGAGCATGGCAAGCCCAGTTGTAATAGTAGATGTTTGGCAAAGCCAGGCCACCTCTGTTAACAGGAAGTTGTAGAGCTCTGATTTTCTGTCGAGGTCTCCTGCCACGCCAAATGAATCTGGAGAATGCTCTCTCTATATCTGTAATGACTTTTTTGGATAGCCAAAGAGGTAACATTTGGAGGGGATATAAAAGCCATGGAAAAATGTTCATTTTAATTAAGCTTATACGCCCCATAAATGATAAAGGAAGGTCATGCCACCTTTCTAAGTCCCTTTTTATTTTACTAACTATTGGAGAGAAGTTAAGCTTCCATAGTTCTGACAGGTTAGGGGACACCTTAATTCCCAACTAAGTGAAGCCATGTTGGGAGCATCTCAGGGAACACCTAGAGGGTAGGTCCTGTACAGAAGCAATACCTAATGGCATTGCTTCTGATTTATCAAAATTAATTTTATAACCCGAAAAGGAACCAAACTCATGAATAGTGGATAAGATAGCTGATATTGAGATGTCAGGTTTTGTTACAAATAACAGAATATCGTCTGCATATAACGCTATTTTATGAATTTTACCATCAATCATCACACCATGCACATTTTGTTGTGACCTAATAGCCACTGCTAGGGGCTCCAGTGCAAGAGCGAACAGAAGCGGGGATAGAGGACAGCCCTGCCCGGTTCCCCTATGTATTGTGAAAGATGGAGATCGAACACCATTAGTCATGACACAGGCTGATGGGGAACTGTAAAGTATCTTGATCCATTTCAGAAAATCACCCCCTATCCCGAATCTCTCCAAGACATTGAACAAGTACTTCCATTCAATCCTGTCAAATGCTTTTTCAGCATCTAAAGACACAGCAAAAGCCCTGCAGTTCGCTTGGCTTGCGTACTGAATTACATTAAGTAATCTCCTCATATTTGTGAAGGAGAAGCGATCTTGTATGAACCCAGTCTGATCTGGGTTTATTAAGAAAGTCAGCAGCTTCTCCAATCTCGTTGCAAGTAATTTAGAAAGCAGCTTACTATCTACCCCGATAAGGCTAATAGGTCTATATGAGCCACAGATGTCTGGTGGTTTATCTTTTTTGAGGATGAGGTTGATGTTTGCCAGGTTAAGAGTTGGTGGCAAACCTCCACACCCAAACGAGTGTATAAACATGCCACTAAGTGGTCCCACCACCAGGTGGCTTAGTTTCTTATTGAATTCTGGACAGAAACCGTCGGGTCCAGGGGCTTTTCCACCCTTAAGGGAGGCGATGGCTTCTCTGACTTCTATCTGAGAGATTGGAGCACCTAAGACTTCTTGTTGTTCATCTGTCAGGCGAGGTAGAGTCGCGCCATTTAAGAATTCCGTTATTTTAGCATCGGGTGAACTGCATTCAGATGAATAAAGTTTTTGATAGAATTCCCTCATAACCCTGTTAATGTCTGTCGTTTTATGATATCTGTCCTGGTTGTTGTCTTGTAGTGATGAAATAGTGTTTGCTTCCATTCTGCCTTTCGTTAACCTTGCTAGTAGCCGGCCCGGTTTGTTCCCTGACTGAAATAATCTGTGTTTAGCAAAGAAAATGGTTGATTCTGCCTGTCTTGTGAGAAATTGATTTAAAGCTGAGCGAGCTGCTTCTAATTTCTCAGACAGTGCTCTAGAGGGTGTATTTTTAAATTGCAACTCTGTTTGTTGTACTATTCTTTCTAAGTGTAATTGTTCTTTGATGGCAGCTTTTTTCTGAGCTGTGGTATATGAAATGACACATCCCCTAATAAAAGCTTTAGCTGTCTCCCAGAGTAGCGAAGGGTTGATATCTGGGGTCTTATTAGTATCCATAAAGAAATTCCACTGATCTGTAATGTAGTCAACAAAAGATGGGTAGCTCAGTAAGGAGGGATTCATCCTCCAGTGGCGAGAGGCAGGATCAGCATAAGGGGCTAATGCATAAAATAACAGGAGAGTGATCGGAGATTGTACAGGTGCTGATTAAACAGCTTCTAACTCGATCCAATACCATTCTCGAAGATAGGAAGAAATCAATCCGAGAGAATGTTTGATGGGGTTGAGAAAAAAAAAGTATAATCTCTCTCCCTAGGGTTAGTGACTCTCCAGGTGTCATACAGTTCTAAGTCTTGGCAGAACTCTTGTAATCTCAGACTTTTTTTTGAAGTTGTAGTAGACCTGGGAGGAGACTGGTCAACGTCTGGGTCGTGAATACAATTAAAATCCCCCCCCACTACTATGTACGGCGTGTGTACTGAAGCAATGTCCGACAGCAGTTTTGGGAAGAAAGTAGCTTCGTATATATTTGGGCCATATATGCAACCTATTAAGATGTATTCTCCATAAAGATAGCCTGAGATAAGAACATATCGACCATCATTGTCGCTTATAGTTTTCTCCAAAGTAAAGGGAAGACTCCGGTGGATTAATATGGCAACTCCTCTACTCTTAGAGTTATATGATGAGTAAAACACCTGGCCCACCCAATTCCTCCTCAATTTAAGGTGCTCATTGTCAGTTAAGTGGGTTTCTGACAATAGTGCTATTTTTGTGTTTTCCTTTTTCAAGAATGTTAGGATCTTTTGTCTTTTTATCACATTATTTATTCCCTTAACATTAAGGGAGACTATTTTGAGATCACTCATAATAAAGTTGACGATAGTTTTATTATCTGTGAGCGGGTGTCACAATAACAGTATACCTCCACGAATTTAAGAAAAGTAATTAAAAAAAACCCGGCAGTTTTCTGACATGACAAACAGGTAACTTACATTGTACGCTGGCATAAACAATAACGAGAGAAAGAAACACATGAACGAAAGAACGGCCATCCCCAAACGATGGCCCCAACACACCCTCTAACCCCCACCCGCCGCCCCCCTTTCCCCTGTGCGGTTCTAGACCGCCAACGGTAGTAACAAAATGAAAACCGGGGCACATGAACCCGAGAAGAATCGCCGCCGAGAAAAGAAGATCAGACATCCTCCCTAAAGCTAAGCCCCCCCACCCCACCCCGAGCCACAACAATTTAAACGTGTTGGTGAAAAATCCCAGCAACCAGCATGTTTTATAATCAACTCTTGTACATCCCTGTGAGGCACAAGGTAAACAGAAATCCGAGTTGTGGAACATATGTCCGAGCATCAGCCTCCAGGGAACGGACCAACGCGTGTATTCAACCAGACCATAAGATGGTCTCAGTTCATTTCGTCCAGAAAAGCAAGTGCATCTTTGGGTGATCGAAACGAACGGGTTTTCCCTTCGTGCATAAAGGACAGGACAGCCGGATATCGCATGGAGAATCTCACCTCCTTCTTGATAAGCAGTTCACACACCCAGTTAGACGCCCGGCGCATCTCCTTGACAGCAGCGGTCATATCCTGTCTGATGAAGATCGTTTGGCCTTCGTATGTGAGCGGAGCCTGCTTCCTTGCAGCCGTCAGGATCCTGGATGTATCTCTGGAGTGATGTAGCTTAATAATCACAGCGCGCGGCCGGTCAGGTCTCGGCGGTCCAGGGCTCCGATGAGCCCGGTCGATCTTAATGACGCCCCGCTTAGACTCCGACCCAAGAAGAGTAGGGAGCCATCTCTCAAAGAATGAGACTGGTTGTCGGCCTTCCGTGTCTTCTTTGAGGTTGTAGATCAGGATATTATCCCTACGGCTCCGTCCCTCCAAATCGGTACATTTCTCCGTCAGAGAGCGTACTTTCAACTCCAGCTCCTTCAGCCTCGGTCCCACCGTCGACAAGTTGTCCTCCACCGCTGAGATGCGGTGCTCCGCTTCCGTGATACGTTCCGTATTGGCTTCTATTTTAGCAGAGATGTTACCCAAAGTGGTAGAAAACTCCTTAAACTTCATGTCAATCAGAGCAGAGATCTTCTCAGTAACAGATTGGGAGATATCTGCGGCTAGAGTGTCAGAGCCGCTAGCTAGCACCTCGTGCTGCTGAGCTACCTGGGTAGCCTCTTTGCTAGTTAGAGTATTCTTCCCTGTTTGCTCCTCAGTTGGTTTATAAGCGGAAGATTTGGCTGTTTTATGGTTGGGCATGTTATCGGGTTGCTATAAGATAAGCCTACAACTTGTCAGTTTAGTTAAGGATATAAGAATAATCCAAATTGGCTCGAGAGGAGTGGGAGCCCAGCGACAAGCTTCCGTTCAGGATAACTGCATCACGCGACCCCCCCGATCGAGTAATTTTCATGTGAATGTGCTTTACTGGAGGCATCCATGTTTGTCAAAGAACACTACTGCCACCTACTGGTTAGTGACATTGTCACGGTGCGGTATCGGCTGTTGATCAAGTCCCAGTGCTGTATCTGGTGTTTGTCACAACGCGCTATTATCCAAGTCATCTTGAAAACATTCTTCTTCCAAATGTCGGCTACATATTACGTGTTTTTTCTCTGGCCAGAAGTTCGATGGCAAATCCTCCCTCTTCAAGTTGGCGATCCAACGACCAACCCGTCCGTGGAGGATCAGGAATCAGAAAGGTGGAATAACTCTTTTTCTCACTTTTACCCGATGTATTCCAGCATCCAGCTGCCATGCACGTGGGCATTGTCAGTTTCACTATAGCTCTGGTGAATTTCAATGGTGAAGTCCTCTGGAAATCTTCAATAATTGTTGTTGATTGCAGATGTGTCTAGTAGCTCCCATTGATTTAGCTTGTAAAGCGGGGAGAATGGCGCTAGGCTTACCGCACCGTGACGTCACTGCTGGAAGATGGCAGGAGGGAGGGGCTACTATATTTGGGCAAAGATGGCCGCTCCCAGACTCAGTGATTGCCATGAAAATTTTTTATTTTTTTTTTTTTTTTTTACTGATTAAAGCTAAATTCATTAAGTCACTGCGAACTTATTAGTTTTAGGTATAAATTATGATCGTTTGATTATTCCTAGCTGACTGGACTTTTCCTTTAACTTAAAAATTGCCCTCTGTGTATCCTTAGTTAAGTTGTTTCACACATAGAGATCGCCACTTTTTCACCTGTGCAATGCATGCTGCATGCATCACACACGGCTATGCAGATAGAGGGCTGCCGCAGACAGGCTAACGTTAGTCCTGACTGCCGTTAGCCTCGACAGTTGCCACGGTCCTCAACATCTGAACTTTTTTTTAATTACGCACTAAATAAGTACTTTTTTCACATAGTGAAGCTTAAAGTATAATATTCTCGCCTCAAATGATCTTGGGCAGCTGTCAGTCTGGAGAACGGACAAGTCTGCTCTGATGCATGCATGCTATTTATTCAGTTTTTCACTCAGGCTCTTTCACCTGCAAGGCCGTACAATGCCTGAGTGAGGAGTGTTTGCATAGAAGACATACTTCTTCCCATAATAAACCAGATTCTTTCTCAAGGTTTATTCATAACATGTTACCATTTAACCAAAATGCCTGTAATCTGGGTTGACTCGGACTACGTAAGGGGGAACGAATGCTGCGCAGATCAGAACAGGGCTGATTACTCTGCAAGTTCCTTATAATGAGCTGTTCTCTCCCTGCAAAGATAAAATGAGTAAAATCCATCGATCTCCGTTTATTTTACCGAAGCAAAAAAAAAAAAGTTGAATACTAAGAGAGGTTGGAACATATTATCATTATTCCTGGCAATGCAGACTGATTAAACGATTCTGGGGTGCAATTTCTTAAGAGCTGAGTGACGTGTTTCATGTAAAAAGCAGCAGTGACCCCGGTCAGTTTATTCTTTGCCTCCCTTCAAGTCACCCTGGATACAAACGCACTTCAAACATTGTGACTAATTATTGATTTTGGCTAGAAAATATTCTATTCTATATTTTAATTAATTGGATTAAGAATAAACCACCAACTATCACACAATAATCTAGAAGAAAATGTAGGGTCTTCCCTCCTGAAAGGATTAGTGCAGTTCTTTAATGGTATTGAGAAACATTTCATTGACATGTGGTCTCCTGTACTTCGCTATTTACCTGAAGAGATGACACCACTTGTGATGAGCAGTCAGAATCCTATAAAGTGGAAGGTCTCACCAGATCTTAACTAATGAATATCCTCCTTTTCTATTACTATGCATCTTTTTTCTTTCTTTGATCACCCGGCTAAAGATGATTGTGTTGATGTCAGGATTTAAATATGTCTGTTAATGTTTCAGTTTTAAAGCGTTATCAAGGCGTTAACTGTTTTAGACTATAACGCCGACATTTTTTTTAACGCACGTTAATCGCGCAGCAAAACACACGCACCTTGTTTTACCCTCGGCGCTTTCCGTAGTTCCAGGAATGCTAAGTACAGTGTTGGGAAAGTTCTCTTTCTACGTGAACTAGTTCAAAGTTCAGTTCACACATTTTAAAATGAACTAGTTCAGTTCATAGTTCATAATTCAAAATTTTGAACTAAGTTCACAGTTCCAAAAAATGAACTAGTTCATAGTTCTTTTTTTTTTTCATATATTGCTCAATTACATCATAGCCTACTGTAGAACCACAGGCAGCCATTATTTTATCAGTTGTAACACTGAAACTGTGCGTCAGATTTCATCTTCATATCCAGTTTTGAATCCTTATCCAACCAGGGTTTACATTAGCATTGAGGGGACAGCATTTCCTTATTGTTGCTTTAACGCTTTGTTGCTGTCCATTCACTTCACACTAGTAGCAGCTGCAGCTTTCACCGCTACAGTATATTCTCACAAACATCAGGAAAAATGTGCTGCTTGAATGGTCTTTTTTATGAGGAATTATTAAAAGAAAAACAGGAAAGTAGTCTTTAACGAGCAAATGTTTTTTTAATTTTAATATTTTTTTCCATTTGAAATTCCATTTCAGTACATATGCCATTTCAGATTTGCTTTGGATGTTACTGAAGTGCAGATTTTTTTACTGAAAGCCGGCGGGCAAAGTTTGCAGAGGAATGTAAGATTGTTGCCATCATCCTCACCGACCACCTGGTCATAAACCTGTTTTAAGTGATCATACTGCTGCTTTGTCGCCTCCATGCTGCTGTGGCTTCCACGCTGCATTTTGTTTAGATGACGCACGCGGCTGTAGGCTACGACGCTGGTAGCTGGTGTTGCCAGATTGGGTGTTTTTCCCGCTACATATTAAGGCCTGTTTACGGTGTGATTTAGCCGGGGTTTCGCCTGGAGGGCTCTATAGAAATCTGGCAACGAAGTCGAACTGAGAGAGCGAGCCGTTCACAGACACCAGAATGAACGAGTTCACAATAACGTTCATCAGGCAGTAATGCAGTACGTTCAGTTCACGTTCGCCCAAAATATGAACAAGTTCATGAACTTTCGTTCATGAACGCGTTCAGGCACAACACTGGCAAAGTGTGCAGAAGAGACCGCAGCATAACAGATCCGTGCTTTGAATGGGCAAAAATGGCAGAATAAAATGTATCCTGAATGACAAGTTTCTTTTTAAAGTTATGCCAGAAGACTCTATTGATAAAACCCGAATCGTCTGTCTATGTTGTCGAGAAGAAACGAGCGTCTCCCTCATCGGAAAATATTAACCGGTTTGTGTGTTTGAGCAACTGGCTTAGTGCCAACAAGACAAAGAAATGAACTAAATCACATGGAAAGCATTGCTGCTGCAGTTCCTGTTCAGAACAAAGGAATATTTAAGCATTTTGAAAATGTTCTAAATGTAAAACGTTCACTGTAAAAACGAAAACTCAAAATTGTTCACCTTACTAAGATTTTTGCATTCACTGACAATAAAATTGCCAGTTGGAACTTGAACTGTTTTGTGAGCCAGTTGAACTCACTTTCATAAGTTTCTGATGAAAAGTTCATCTTATTCTATAAATTAAGTTGAGTTTACTTTGAAGTTGTAGTTGACACCCAGTCCGAGCGAGGTCAACTTATCTGCGCATGCTCATTTCAAATTTGTCATGGCAACCGGCTGCTACAGGGTTTCCATGGATTTTCCCAGGAGTTCCCTTCTAAAGTTTGCATCAGCCATCTGGTCACTCTGCTGGCGGTAACTTTCCCTGAGGACTCGTCCAAGAGAAGACTAAGGCACTGGTTTCCTGTCATCTCTGGCAATATTGCATTATTTGAAAGGTTTTAACAGGAGTTGGAAAGTAAAAAAATATACGCTGAAACCCGATTTGCTTTAAGCATAAGATTACTGGTTTACATTGCTTTTTTACATTGTGGAATTGTAAACCTGTTTTTGCCAAAGTGGTTTAAATAAACATGCAAAATTTAACTGGTTTACTGTTAGTGGATGATTTAATGAGGGGGGGATTTGAACTCAAAAATGTAAGTTATTACAGGGGATGGTAATCTGAATTTAAAATAACTTTTTACAGATAGTCTGAACTTAAAATAATAAGTTTTTACAGACTTGAAAGTTCCAGTAACTTGAATTAAATAAACTTAGTTGGCAGAACTTGAAAAACTTAGCTGACACAACTTAATAAGTGTAGTTCTACAAAACTTAAAAAATTAAGTTGATGCCTTCAACTCAAACATTCTGTGCAGTCGGTTGCCTTGAAATTTTGAGTTGAACTAACTTTTTCGTTTTTACAGTGTGTTGAGATGTTATTGTAATTTCGTTTGATTTATTTATTATTTTGAATTAAGAATTTGAATTATTATTTGAATTAAGTCTGTATTTCATTGTGCAATGTGCACTTTTTTTAATAGTATATCTTTCTTTTTGTCCTATGTTTGAAAAAAAACTTACGTTTACAGAGTACTTTGAAGTACTGTTTACTGTACTGTAGTTTTGCACAGTTTTGATAGAAGCATAACACTTAATTTTTACAGTTTTTTTTATAATTATTGGCCAGAATTCTAATTTCTCAAAAGAGCTTCTTTAAAATTCTAGCTTCTTAAAAGAGCGTGAAAATCTATTTAAAAAAATAATAATTTTGTATAAGCATGTTTTGTACATGTCATTTATTGCACAATGGCATTAAAAGAAAAATAAAAGATAAAATATGCAATTTATTTGCGATTAATCTCTAGTAAACTGTTGAAATTATGTGATTAATCACAATTAAAATTTTTAATCGTTTGAAAGCACTAAAAAAATATATATATATATATATATATTTTATTTTTTTTTTGTTGTTGTTGTTGTTTGTTTGTTCCTGCTCTGTATTCAACTCATGTAAGATGATAGGCAATACAGTGTCCAATTTTCAATTTTTTCTGTTTGTGAAAAAACAAAAGTAATAAAAATGTTTTTAAAAAAAGTTGAATACTTTTTTCCCATGAAAAGGACCCAGAGGGGCAGTCTGCGGGAGTGGGGGTCAAACTCACAACCTCTGGATTCCAAGCTCTATGCCCTAACCATTATGCCAACCCTCCCCTTTATGCCAATAATGATCAAGGTGTTTTTTTTTCGTAACATCAGTTATTGAGGAGCAGATCTATAGATTTTGTTGTTTTGATTTCTGAAATATTATTTTCTCTCTGAGATAATTAATTTCAGGTTTATTCATTTCAGGTGTGACAGGAGACCTGAGGAGGGAAGTGTGTTGCTCTCAGTCCCAGCAGAGCTCAGACCTCTTGTCTAAATCGGCCTCTCTCGCTCTCGCTGTCTTTCATGCGGCTCTAAGGGAGAGGCTTAGGCTTAGAGACTCAAATGGCTAAGTGAGGGATAATACTACCATTAAAGAGAGCGGCAGCAGCAGCGAGATGCAGACACAGAGTGGGATGGGAGAGGAGGGATAAAGCAGAGACTGCAATAAAACGCTGGCATTCATAAACCATTTAAAGAAGTTGAGAAAGCAAAAAAAAATTAATTCTTTTTACTGAGAGTTTGTGCTGATATCTGCATCACATGCAACTGCTGGGATTTTAGCTCCTCTGAGAACATTTAGGATTTCCTATAATATTATTTATGCTT
Source organism: Cyprinodon diabolis (assembly GCA_030533445.1). Lineage (NCBI taxonomy): Eukaryota > Metazoa > Chordata > Actinopteri > Cyprinodontiformes > Cyprinodontidae > Cyprinodon > Cyprinodon diabolis. The sequence continues at coordinate 1,323,789 of CM060080.1, read as the reverse complement.
TACAACAGCAGAGGAACGCTGAAGTAAAGGGAACGGATGTGGAGACACAGACGGTTCATTAAATCTGTAGCTCTGAACTTTTCAGGCAACTCTGACGAAGAAAATAGCTTTTTATGATCTCTTAATTTAACATTTTTAAGTATCGTTACATGTAGTAATTTCCCTTTATTTAATTCAGTTTCAATGCAGTTCAGTTTATTTCTATAGCTCCAATTCACATCATGTCATCTCAGGTCACTTTCCAGTTCACCAGATCATCCAGTCAGATTGATTCAAAGTTTTCTAAAGAAAACCAGTTAATTGCATCGACTCATGGACTCTTGTCACCTTCATATTCAATTATCTGTGCTAAATTAAACAGTTGTTTTATTTATGTTTTAGTTTTGTATGGACTTTTTTTATGTATTGCTTCTCTGTTATATTGTGCCTCCATACTGTGGCAAGTTTAGGTTATTCCACCCTTATTTAAGCCTCTGTCCTTTATCACTTCGTCAGTTTTTGTTTCAGTTAATTCCTGTTCAGTTGACCTCAGTTGAGTTGGGCCCAAATCCATGTTATTTATTATTTAAGCTATTTTGAATGGCTTTTGAGCCTTTGTTAAATATCTTTCATCCATCCATCCATTTTCTTACACGCTTGTCCCGAGTGGGGTCGCGAAGGGTGCTGGTGCCTATCTCCAGCAGTCAATGGGCGAGAGGCGGGGTACACCCTGAACACTATTAAATGAAATTTTTTTCAATTTTTGAACACCTTTTGTCCTTTTTTAAGTTTGGTCCTTCAAAAAAAACATAATTCCTGCTCTTTGCCTCGTTGGCATTATAGTTTACTCCTCTGCCGCCTCTTTCTCTGGTGCGTAATGACTGTAATTCCCATCTGACTGAATGTGCAAAGGTAGGAACCATTAGCAGTCTGTACGTCTGAGGATGCGTTCCTGAAAGTTGAAGGTCAGTGCAAGGAGAAGCAAACAGCTTGACTTTTGTCAATCAGGACACATCAGAGAGAAGAGACGTGTGTTAGAGACGGGAACGAGAGCGAGAACCGGGGGAGAGGACATAAAACAGGGTGAAAAAAAGAGAGTGGGAAGAGTACAGAGAATAAATAATTGATCCAACACTGAGCACAGTCCTTTAAAAGAGGGCTGCCATCACAGCAGCACTCGACACGGTGTAACCCAGATAACCGTGTTTGAACAAATGTTTGCTTTGCTGCTTTTTGCCTTCTGCTGCTGCTTTATCAGAAAACTATTAAACATGGCCGACAGCGTGTAAAATGAACACACTGTGGAGGGGGGGGTTAATTATTAACTTTCTTTAGAAAAAGGGACATTTCATCACACTGTACTCAGTTCTAATTAGAAAATCTTTTAGAACGAATTTTTCACAGTTTAAACAACTGAATAAAAAACAGATTTGGGCAGAGAGTTGCAATTAAAATTTAAATTAATTTTTATGTCAAAGCAAGTTTGTAACAATGTCTTCTGCAACAATAGTTTTATCTTTACAATAGTCTCATATAGGTTTTTAGTTCTGGCTATAATAAAACACTTTCTTGTCCAAACACCAAAGTTGAAAGATCTGAAGTCTGATAATTCTGATAATAATAAGTCTGTATAATTATTGGCAATATTTTCTGACAGTAATTAAATTATTTTTGACTTTGTGGCGGCAGAAGTAGATTAACTGTTATTTGTTCTTAGTCCAGATCATTGCACAATTCTGAAAACCAGATCACACCAAAATGAAGATGCTCTTCATTCAACAACTGGGCCTGAAATAAAAACAATTCAGCCCCGATGTGCTTGGCTGGGTGGAGCTCCACTGTCCAGCTTCCACTACAGCCTGTGAGATGGCAGGAGTGATTTTACTAAGAGTGGATGGAGTTCCGGACTTTCTACTCTCTCTGACCTCATGATGGTCCAGCTGCAACCCTCGCCTCCCCTCGCCATCCACCTGTGGCACCAGGACCGCCTAATACCCAGGCAGCCAGACTTTATGCACCAGCGAATCAAATCAGATCAAATCAAATTTATTTGTATAGCCCTTTACAATAGCCAAATGGCACCCAAAGTGCTTTACAACAAAGCCATAAAGCAATACATAACACGTATAAAACATACAGATACAATTAAAAGTGCTGTATTGGTGCAGCGCTGCAGGACATTAAAAGCCTTCCAGAGGTGCATAGAAAGGAGCACACAGAAAGAGGACATCTAAGAGACAGTAGTATCCTCGTCAGAATTAAAAGCTAAATTAAAAAAGTGGGTTTTAAGCTTTTTTTTTTTTAAAAAAGGCTGAGGTCAGTAGTGGTGCGGATGTCAGGGGATAGTTTGTTCCACAGTCTGGGAGCAGCAACGGCAAAAGAACCATCGCCCCACTGTTTGAGTCTTGACCTAGGGACCTCTAACTGAAGCTGACCCGAGTAGCATAAAGCTCTGACACAATGGCGGAAAGTTAAAATCTCAGACAAGTAAGAGTAACAAACAGCAGATACAGGAAAAACATCAACACTCTCAGCAGAGGGAGACGGCCAGCCAAACACAGGGGCGCCATCTTGCTCAGGTCAAGTATCTGTCTAAAGAGAAAGGAAGTGAAAACTGTGCAAGAATCTGATTCTGAACCAGAATCAGGTGCAGATTAGGGATGTTGGAGACACAAAGTAAGGAAAGGAGCTCATAAAGTGGGGCTATGTAGCCTGTTAAAGTTTGCTTGTAGTGATCTAGAGATACATTTTTACTGTACACCTGTTAAATGTTTTTTAGGTCGGTGTTTCTACTTAACTCAGAAAAAAAACTTACATTTTATGTTCAGTTGTACTGGTTGGAAATTTGTATCTGAGATTAACTTACAAAAAATATATGTTTTTCTACCTGCCACTGTGGCAAATAAAAAAGAAAATAAGAGTTTCCACCAGATAGAAAAGTACTATAAATATTTCAGACACTTAATGATGTAATTTTTTAGTACCATTGAATTATTGCTTTGGAAATAAACTCACAGAAAGGGGCGGAAAGTGTCTTGCTCAAGTAAACGACAATGTAAACGGACAAAACAGGGTCTCAAACCTGCAACCCATGGTTAAGGGATGCAGGGGCGGATTTAGGAAATCTGGGGCCCTAGGCACATAGAACAGCCCCATTCTCCAGATAGAGAAATGTTAATAGAATAGACATCCATGATCTGTTCTAGGTTGTGTCCCTCTCTTCTTGTCCCTTTTCTTCTTGTTTTCCTCTCTATGTTTTGTACTCAGCTGACTTTTCATGCTGTCTCTAAAGGAATGAAAGATTTTTTCCAAGCACTAAGCTCACTTAGCTGATTGCTCCTTCCTGTGTTTCCAAAAAGGCCAAAGTAAATAACCCAGTCCTTCTTTTCACTGTAGACAAGCCATGATCTGCTTATCTGTTCTCCATTTTTCATTTGGATGAAATAATAGCTGCATGAATCATGACAGCAGACAAGATAGAGGAGAGCAGGAGGCGGGGTTACCAATCTACTTGCTCTGGAGAGCAGAGTTCGCTGCTTTTAGATGTTGTCTCCAAAGTCTCCAGTAGCAGAAAAAAGTCTAGATTTGGCGCTAGGAGCTTTTTAGAAATCAAAGTGCTAGAGGGGTCTGAAAAGTGGCTAAATATAGCGACTAAAGCGCTAAGTTGGCAACACTGCTCTTTGCATGGTTTGTTTTCAAATGGTTTGCTGCTGTCTGTTTGGACCTTTCTGAACATGTGCAGCAAATGGACTGATCCAATATGGTGGACACTGAAGGGGGGGCTGAGACACACTTAATATTATCAGCGTTATGATGAAATTTTAGCCAAAGGATTTTTATTAAAAACATAATTAATGTGCACAAATAAGGAATAGTTCTATTAACCATACATGTCAGCAGAGTTTTCTGGGGCCCCCAGGAACTTGGGGCCCTAGGCAGCTGCCTAGTATTGCCTAATAGTAAATCTCCCCCCAGTATATGCTGCAATGCTAAACAAAAAAAAGGAAATAATTCAACAAAGTTGTTCACTTTTCCACAACCAGATTTTTAGCGTTTGAAAACGATTATAAATGATATATTTCAGATTCTTTCAGTTAAATTAGATGAATGATATTTTGTTGTTGTTTTACTTTCACCTGTTTTTATTCCAGGTGGCAGATGAACACAAAACCCGGAATAAAGGAGAGCAGGGGAGCAGCAGAGGATCCTGGGGGAATTGAATGTGATCAAAAAGCAAAGAGGTGTCTGAATCCACGCTGCTGGGAGAGGAAATGACAAGCAGGGGTTAGGAGAAAAATGTTAAAAAAGAGCTCAGGGAGAGAAACAAATTAATGGAACAACTGAGACAAAGAGCAGTTCAGCCGGTCAGAAAGAAAGAGAAACAAAAGGGTAAACAGAAAGTCTGAAAAAGAAGGATGAGAGGCAATCAATCCGCCATCAGAGGCTGCCAGCGCTTCAGACTGATTAGAGCATCCTGCACAACACCCAGCGGTGCGTGTGTGGGTGTTTTTATTGATTCACTCCCGTCCTTTGACTGCTACAGCGTGAAGTGTGCATGTCTTCCCCAATCACTGAGGAGAGGGACCCTTCCAACCAACAGCTCCCAGACGGACCTCAATAACCTTCGTCAACAGCTTCATTCAAAACTTATTTTACAGACTTCTAGTGTTTTACAATCCAGAGAAATAAAGCTAAATTAGATTTAAAGGCTGTTTTTCTCTGCTGGATGGATAGTTTAATTAATTCATCATCAAATGAAACCAAGAGGGGAAGAGAAACTGCGTTGGACAGCAAAGTGACCGTAAAACACTGCAGAGTAGAAAAACAACACGTGAAAAAAGGGTGATCCTTTTACATCAGTTTTACACACTGGACTCTCTAAGCTCTGCGGCAGTGGCGGCTGGTGAAAAATATTTTTGGTGGGTCTGATATAGCCTAGTGTATGTCTCCAACTAATCCGGAATAAGAATTCAAATAAACAATTGGACAATACATACAATTTAACAGTAATGATTTAATTTACTATATAATAACAGTAACAGTGATGATTTGGGTCACTATGACGGGGTTCTTTGGCCTCCAAGAATCCAGGCTCAGTCGGGTTACCGGTGTTGGTGATTTATTGTGCTCAAAAACTCAAAACAGGGTGCAAAAGAAACTAAACATGTACAAGATCCTCTGGGCCTCAGCCTCCCTCCAGTTACCAGCAATGGAACAAAGAAACAGAAAACAAAAATGGCCGCTCTTCTTCCCACAGCCCTCATTAAATAGTTTACGCCCCTACAGGCTCTCTTATTTCTGATTTCTTCTCATAAATCAGTTTTGTCCATATATTACCTCCACAAACAATTGATGTACAAAAACAAACAAATAATTTTTACAACTTAATTCTTTTACACAGATTCATTGATTTATTCAATTACACCAAACTGGGTTTGAACCCAGCAAAGACGCAGCCAGACTGAAGATGACAAGTCCCCGTAGCACACACACACACACACACACACACACCCCACACCCACACACACACACGGCTAACCCCACTGAAATATTAAGTGTGCCCCTCAATACGCCAGCAGGTAACCAGGACAGCTTGTGTGTTTTAAGTTAATGGAGCTACTGGGCTCAGCGCGAGCGGATTGGTCCTCACAAGCACAGGATAACAGGAATGTGTGTGTGGCGCGCAAAGTTAGAGGATGTGGATTCGTCACAGTCACAATAACCATGACATGAAATTTTCCTACCCTACAACAGGGATGTTCTTCTGGCAAACGGGTAGATAAATAAGGATCTCACCGAATTTGGTGGAAGCTGCATCTCGCTCGTTACGTTCGCCATCGTCCCTCTAATTGTCTGCACCTGCGCTTGGGTTCAGAAGCCTGTTAAAGGGCAGTATTTTCAGAGCCCCAAGACCATAAAGTTCTGAGACGCTGATTGGCCATTAAATTCACCTAGCAATAGTACATGATTGACAGATTCTCTGCAAATGTGGGTCAGTCTGATCACAGCCCCCAGAACAGAGACGGTAGGAGTCTGTCTGTGGAAATCCACAAATGAATGACAGTAGGTAGGGAAATGTAGTTTATATAATTTATTTTGCTTATAGGTACACACTCTAGAGAGTAAAACTGACATTTATGAGTTAATTTCTAAAAATATATTTTACGTTTCTCTCTTCTTATCAGGGAGGGCCCCCTATGGGCCGGCCGCCACTGCTCTGCGGTGAAAGTAAACGCCTCTTAGATGACTTCCTAATGGCTGCAATTCAAGAGCTCTCTCTTACAGAAGGGTCTGCAGGCCATCAGTGATATCAGTCTTCATCAGGACGTGATTCATAGCTGTTTGTTCCACACCCTGAACCATTGTCATATTCCATTCTATGCAGTTTATTTCTATAGCTCCAATTCACATCATGTCATCTCAGCTCACTTTCCAGTTCACCAGATCATCCAGTCAGATTGATTCAAAGTTTTCTATCTAAGGAAAACCAGCTGATTGCATCGACTCATTGGCTCTTCAGCAATCCCTCACACTAAGCATGCTTGTAGCGACAGTGGAGAGGAAAAACTCCCTTTGAACAGGAAGAAACCTCCAGCAGAACCAGGCTCAGTGTGAGCGGCCATCTGCTGAGGCCCACTGGGGTTCAAGGAGACAGAAGCAGACTTCCTGGATGGGAAGTGAAACGTCTTCAAACTTGTAAACAAAGTTATTTGAACTTTTTTGGAATTACTCTAAATTAGTGTAACATTTATTCTAAAGGCAACATCTGATTTTTAGAATTACTATTGCAACAACACATTATCAGTAGGGTAAAACTAACCTGTCTCACGACGGTCTAACCCCAGCTCACGTTCCCTATTAATGGGTGAACAATCCAACGCTTGGTGAATTCTGCTTCACAATGGTAGGAAGAGCCGACATCGAAGGATCAAAAGGCGACGTCGCTATGAACGCTTGGCCGCCACAAGCCACAAGTTAAATTAAAACTCTGAATTTTTAACACCCAATTTGTGAGATAATTAGAACTTGCAGTTACTACCCTTAACAACCCAGGGGACATCCTGTAATCTTTTTCTTTTCATAATATTAAAATTCAAATCCTATTTATACATTTTTTCCAGATATCAGGTCAAGTCTAAACATCTTTTTTTCCTCCATAAATCCCACAGGTTCAAATTTTCTATTCAGTCTAAATCTGAGGTCTTCAACAGGGGGTCGGGGACCCCCAGGGGGTCCACAGAGGTACTGCATGGGGTTTTGGTTCATTTAACTTTTTTTTTATATTCCTCCCTGCAGTTTTTTCCACTACTTGAAATGTCTTTAAATATACTTTAACATGAATTCAACAGACTGTAGTAAACAGATAAATGGAGGCAGAAGATGTCTTTCAGGCATCAATGCACACATTCAGCGACACACAGGAGCTCTTTCAAGCTGGGCACCGTTTCATTCACAACACCTGTCCCATTATCCAGGAATCAGAATCAGAAATACTTTAATAATACCAGGGAAAAATTACTTTGGTTACATGACTCCATCTGTAATAGAGTGACTATAGGACCAGTTTGATAGAACACTATTTCATAAAATATATATGTATAATTAGGGGTCCCCGCTCCATCTTGCCATCAGTTTGGGGTCCTTGGCCTGGAAAACTTTGAAGACCGCTGGTCTAAATAGTTTGTTTTAATTTTACGGTGCGAATCGAAACGTTTATTTTTCAGTTTAAACTCTCATTTCCTCCGGCTGCTTTAGATGCTTATTTAATGCACTGTGACCCAGTTTCCCAAGAAGCTTCATTAAAACCTTAACTGTATATTTGCTCAGATTGTCACCTGGAACCCCGATAAACACAAGTCAGGATATTTTCTGCTACATTCAGTCGGTGAATTTTCTAATGTCTGAATTAGTGAGGCGCATCCATCACCAAGCAGACACCTGTCACAGACATCCATGGACTCACACAGGACAAACACACAACGATACGTTACACACTGCGACGCACACCGATGGCGTTCACATGGAAATATATCTTTTATCTTCATCCCGGCACAATCACACACTCAGAGGAAAAACACACACTGCGTGTTAAGCGGTGGAGACGCGCACAGGGGAGTCATTCAGTCAGACAGCTGTATCCATCACTGGGCAGAGTACAGTCACGTTAAACTGGTTTCCATTAACGGAGGCTGTCAGATCCCATTTCTTAGCTTTTATTGTGCAGGTGAGACAAGTATATCTGGACACATTTCCTTTATTAATGTTTAATTTTTGTTCTCCAAACTGCCAGGTTGTGTGTGCAGCACCTGAGGCCGTTTCACCACTGATGATGGGCGGAGAGGAGACATCAGCCATTTTGTATGTCTGCCTGTTTTAGAGGAAAAGGGCGGTAGATACTCCATAATGTTATTGTCAGGGCTCCAGTCTGTGTGTTTGTTTTTGTGTTAGTCTCCCTTCCTCCAACAGGAGGCGCCTGGTTCCGGTCCGCCTCCTCACACGCCTGATGATGGTTTCCTCGTTAACGAAGCGTTCCTAAGCTGCTGACTGCCACTACCTCGACGCCAGTTTTGGGTACTCTAGCCATGCTGAGTTTTTGCTGAGTAAGACTGAGTTCTTGTCAACCTGAGTTTAAAATTTGTTTTTTTTGTCTTTGCCTCTCGGCAGGAAGTCATCCTGCAAACTATATCTTTCGGACCTTCACTCCCTGGAGGGATCAACTGAGCCTCAAACTGAGCTGGGGATTCAAACTGGAGGTTTGGATCCAGTTTCCCAGAGAGGACGTTGAGTTTACACACTGAGCAAGGGAATCATCTCCACTACGACCTGTTCAAGTACTGCCTGACAGAGCAGCATGTCTGCTGCTAGTACCAGTTTGCTCCATTCAGGCTCATCTGCTGGGATTTCTGATGCCAGTTTAGCAGAGCGCTTGGCAGAGTTTGATCAACCACCAAAGGTCATGTTTTTCTTTGGATCCAAAATCTTCCCTTAATCCAGTGCAGAGCAGGCAGCAGATCCAGCAGTCCCAGCTCTTCGGTTGAAACCTGGAGCTCATCCAATCCAGGGCTGCAGAATGCAGCTGCTAAATGTTCCAAGTTGAATGTGGTTCTAAAAAAGCCAACCTGCATAAAAATAAAACTTAAATCAATATTAAAGTTCAATAGTATGCAGGTGCATTCAATCATTTTTGTCACAAAAAGTAGTATTCAACTAATAGCAAGCTTGCAAGAAAATATATGACTGTATGAAACCCATTATGAATTTGTACATAACAAAAATGCAATACAGTGAAAATTATTCTAATATTGCAATGTTACACATTTCTCCGATTGGTTTTATTTAATTTTATTTTTTTCCTTGTCGGAGGATAGGAGCGGTAATGCCTGTGACGCCATTTAGCATTAGCTTCATTTCAGGTTGCAAAAATACATGACAACACTCACCGGAGAAAATCGCAGCAGAAATGAGTTTAACTGCAAGGATCAGGTCACTTATCTTCTCTACTGTCAACAGTGACCTGAATTCATCAGAATTTATAATATAACTTGCTTTCTTTTCTCTCAAACTCACATGCCACCTACTGCTGGTTTCTGGTAGTAAATGAAAACCCAAAATCAAAATAGAAACCGATTTGCTGGTGCATCAAATTTCAAGACAAAATCCATCAATCCATCCATTTTCCATCACACTTCCCAGGTGAGGTAGTGAGGGGTGCTGGTATCTATCTCCAGCTGTCTACGGGTGAGAGGCGGGGTCCACCCTGGACAGAGAGGCGGGGTCCACCCTGGACAGAGAGACGGGGTCCACCCTGGACAGAGAGGCGGGGTCCACCCTGGACAGAGAGGCGGGGTCCACCCTGGACAGAGAGACGGGGTCCACCCTGGACAGAGAGGCGGGGTCCACCCTGGACAGAGAGGCGGGGTCCACCCTGGACAGAGAGACGGGGTCCACCCTGGACAGAGAGGCGGGGTCCACCCTGGACAGAGAGACGGGGTCCACCCTGGACAGAGAGGCGGGGTCCACCCTGGACAGAGAGACGGGGTCCACCCTGGACAGAGAGGCGGGGTCCACCCTGGACAGAGAGACGGGGTCCACCCTGGACAGAGAGGCGGGGTCCACCCTGGACAGAGAGGCGGGGTCCACCCTGGACAGAGAGACGGGGTCCACCCTGGACAGAGAGGCGGGGTCCACCCTGGACAGAGAGGCGGGGTCCACCCTGGACAGAGAGACGGGGTCCACCCTGGACAGAGAGGCGGGGTCCACCCTGGACAGAGAGGCGGGGTCCACCCTGGACAGAGAGACGGGGTCCACCCTGGACAGAGAGGCGGGGTCCACCCTGGACAGAGAGACGGGGTCTACCCTGGACAGGGCAGGAAGCCGGATTCTCTTTCTAGACTTTTTGGTTCCGTTTATTTTAATTTTTCAGTTATACTTTGATTTATTTAATTCTGTATTTTCTAGGTCATTGGTTTTATTTCCACTTTGTTTCGTTCTAGTTGTTTTGAGTTCTGATGTATTTCTTTGTTACTCTCTGTCGCCCCCTTGTGTCAGCCTCCTTTCTCATAGCTCCCTTCTAGGTCCTTCTGTCCACACCTGCTCCCAATCAGTGTATTACTCCATTCTTTGTTCTGTTAGGCATTTATACTCCTCCCCATCAGTTACTGGTTGCTATATCATTTTCATTTCTTTATTCCTTTATTCCTTGATTAATTATTTCTGGATTTATGCTTCTGTTGCCGCCACTGCTAGAAACCACCTCAGCTTGTGTCTCTGCATTTGGGTCCTCTTTAAACCTCCAAACAACCTGCCACTAAAGGTTGAATACAAAATAACCTTTTATCCTTTGTCTCTACTTTGTTGTGATCATTAAATTAACTAATTCAACTATGTTTTAACCAGCATTGTTTGTTCTCCCATTGCTAAAAATCATAGAAGAAATAGGCAAATAACAGCTGGTAGTAAAAAGAAGATCCTTTTAGTACCTGTAGAATAAAAGGTCAGAATGGATTAGAAATAATTAGACTTAAGAATGTCTGACAGATGTTTCTGTTTTTTCCATGAAATAGGATATACTGTATATACAGGAAGTAAAAAATCTGTTTTTTGTTTGTTTGTCTTTTTTGCAGCTCTGTAATGTTTCTTTAATTAAACAGTAACTCAGCCCACCTACACATGAAGAAGCTGCTTTAGTTCATCCTGCTGTTTTCTTTTGCTTACATAATCATATTTCTCCTAATGAAAGAATATTTGTTTTGTTTTAAAACTAACTAAATAAAAAGGAACAATTGAGTTTAAGACCTCCCATTAGATGTCACCTTTCCTATTTCAAAGTCACCAACAGGCAAATATATGATTCTTTTAGAACTAGAAATTCCACAATTCAACCACCAAGTTCATTTTATCAACACAGCGAGCATCAAAGCACAATGAACACAGATGTAGCAGCATGTCGAAATGTAAACAGCAAAAGCAGCACAACCAGCAAGCATGTCTTTATTACTGCTGTTCTAAAAAGATCTATTATTTTCAAGAATAAAACAAAAACAACTTTGAGTCATGTTTGAACTGATGCAGCTTGGGCTGTGTTTTACTCACCCAATTTTCATGTATATATTCTGAAACTAGAAGGTTTTAGCTTTCAAATACTGTAGCACACATGTAATTTGGGCTTATAGTTTCTCAGTTATTTGCTTTTCCATTTGGGTACGCAAAATAGGCGAGGATTACCCAAAATGAGGTGGATGTCAAGGCACAGGTTCTAACTTCAAGCCCCACTCCCACAGACTACCACTGTGGGTCCCTGAGCAAGACCCTTAACCCCACAGTGCTCCCCAGGCGCCACACAACGGCAGCCCACTGCTTCCCAAGGGGAGGGGTTAAATGCAGGGAGGGAACTTCTCAAATGTGAGATAAATAAAGTTCAATTATCTTAATTTCTTATTATGAAAATGTCTTGATTTAATAAAAATTCTGTTTAATTTATTTTTAGATCCTCCTACTAATATATTCATGGGGATTTACCATTAGGCAACACTAGGCAGCTGCCTAGGGCCCCAAGTTCCTGGGGGCCCCATAAAACTCTGTTTCCATGTATGGTTAAAACAACTATTCCTTATTTCTGCACATTAATTATGTTTTTGATAAAAATCCTTTGGCTAAAATGCCATCAGAACGCTGATAATATTAAGTGTGTCTCAGCCCCCCCCCCCCCCCCCCCCCCCCCTTCAGTGTCCACCATATTGGATCAGTCCATTTGCAGCACATGTTCAGAAAGGTCCAAACAGACAGCAGCAAACCATTTGAAAACAAACCATGCAAAGAGCAGTGTTGCCAACTTAGCGCTTTAGTCGCTATATTTAGCCACTTTTCAGACCCCTCTAGCACTTTGATTTCTAAAAAGCTCCTAGCGCCAAATCTAGAGACTTTTTCCTGCTACTGGATGTTTATGTGTTGTCTTCTCCATTCAGAGGGCCCCTGCCTGTCTTTGCATAGGGCCCCAAATTTCTTAAATCCACCCCTGAGTATATTGCGTGTTTTAAAGCATCAGCAAAATTTCTGCTCTGTGGCCCAGCTGTGTTTTCCATTAGCATTGCATCTATTTTAATGTCTGCATACCTGATTGTTCTTTGACATCTTTTCTAAAACTGTCTGTTTTCGTCTGAATCTTTGTTCTCATCCCAGCAACTGCTTTGGTTTTGGAAATGTTGGCTTCTTCCACAGCCTGGCTCAGTTTTGCTTCTCTTGTTCCGTCTCGCTCAGTAATCCCTCATTCTCTCCTGCACTCCAGATCCATTACTGCCTGGAGTTGGAGTCCAGCCTTCTTGCCATCTCAGCTTTCAGCTGCTGAGCTCGTCCAGGCTTTGTTGGCCGCTCCGGGTTCCACGTCGTTCCCCAATCAGCCACATGTTCTACTGGTCCTCTCTAAAAGCTTCACTCTCTCACCATCAGGCTCTTCAGACCAAGTCACTCTGACCACAGCGTTTTTTCCTTTAGCTATTTTATCACCAGCATCTGTTTGGTTTTCTTTCCACTCTGCATTCATGTTCACTTTAAAAGCTGATGCTCTAAAATTAATATAGACTTTAAATCAGCATAAAGGAATGACGTTCTATAGATGAACTTTACATTTTCTCCTGTTCTTAGTCACATCAGGTCAGAAAAACTTACTTTAAAGGAGGAGACCATCCTTATGCATCATTATTAAAATACTGATTGATTTTTATTTACTTAAGAACAGAAATTCCTGAATAAAAACATTCATTTTTCTCATTGAGGTTATTAAAGAATCTGAATTTCAATTCATTAAAAATCTTAACTACTGACAGTTCATCAGTGGGATAAATCAGGCAGCAAGTTAACATTTTTCTTCTTCATTTAAAGGAACATTTCTTCCTTCCAGCTATCTTATCACTGCGCGTCTTTGACATGCAGCCAGAAAAAGAAGAAAAAAACTGAGATTCAGAATCTCCTGCAGCCGGATGTAATTCCTAAAACTCAGAGAAAGAGAAGTTAGAAAAAAATTACATTTAAAAATATACAATCTGGGAAAAAAATGGGGAAAAAAAATAAATCTGGGAAAACAGCAACATTGCTCTTAAAGGAAAAGTCCGGTCAGCCAGGAATAATCAATGGATCATTATTTATACACCTAAAACGAATATGTTCGCGGTGATTTAATGAATTTAGCATTAATCAGTAAAAAAAAAATAAAACTAATCATTTTCGTGATGATCACTGAGTCTGGGAGCGGCCATGTTTCTGAGCTGGCCTGATGTCGCCTCAGGGAGCAGCTGGAGGAGGAGTGTGGATCAGGAAGTCGACCCCCCACCCCACCCCGGATACAGAGGAAGAACATGGATGGAAATTTTTCGATTATTGTAAAAGAAATAAACTTTTCTTCTCCCAGTTTTCGTCAAATTGATTAAATGAGTCTTCATCAAATGGAGAAGACTCATTTGATGTTTTTTCTCCCGCATCCTGAACAGCCTCCATCTTGGTTCCTCACCATAACACTGAGGCTGCAGGTTTGTTCAGAGACATTTCTCAGGTTGGTTCGTCTCTGCTGCTCCTGCTCCCCCGCTGCTCCCTTCCTATTATAGCTCCCCCAGAGTGACGACAGCTATCATCACATCTGCTTGAAGACCGCCGAGCCAAGGAGAATAATCATGCACACTCACACTTAAACCTTTGGTTACCATGGTTTCCCTGTTTGATCTGACATGCATGTTTTAAAGTGAATCCATGTAGACTGAGGAGGAGGTTTCCTGATTCCTAGAGCTGATTTGGAAAAATCTACGAAAAACGAATGACAATAAAAGCTCGACCTGTTATTCAGATGGCGTCTCCTCAGATCTGTCCACATCCCAGAGGATCACATGGATTTTAGCTCCATGTTCAGGATATCCTGATGCTTCTGTACCTGAACAGGTTTTGAGTTCTTCTGAGTTCTACGGAAAGACTCACTTTGCAAAAAGTTTATTCCAATTTCTTGCCTAAAAACAGAAAAGATGTAAAATAATGAAAATATTTAAAACACAAACTTCCAGAGGGTTTAAAAGTATTAATGTTTATTACTTCAGTAGAAGTATAAACTCTACTGATTAAAAACACTTTTGTAGAAGATAAATGATCAACTTCAGCTTTTTACTCCAGTTACACTGTGTGATTTTTCCAATCGTTGCAGGCAGCTGCAGCTCAAACTGTACGATGAAACAGCAGGGTTTAAAAGTTCCCTGCTCACCATGTTTGTTCTCACGCTGAGCGACCCGACGGTCTCATGCTCTGATGCGATCTACCTGCTCACACTGTACGTCTAAAAACCAGGTGGGTCTCAGCTCCGCAGTGAGATGGCGCTACTCGGACTCGTCTATCTGGAAGCCAAACCAGTAGCAGAGGAACATGAAGCTCACTAGAGTGAAACGCGCTGCCTTGGATATTTGGGCGATTTGGTGCTGAAAGCCCTAAAAAGAAAAGGAGACGACGTATTTGCACAAAGACATGGCTGAGCTAACATGGCTACTACGGTCTGTCAGTTTGACAGGAAGAACTCCATTTCACTCATTGCCCCCCCGCCATGCTGCTGGGTTTTCATCTGAGAGTAAAAAGGCCGACTGAGTTTCAATGTTAGATTTTCTCCCGACCTTACAATTCCTGATGGGGAGGTGGTCGTTAGAGGCTGATCGCCCCTCGTTACCCCCTGTACACCACGCACCATCAGGCTGAAAGTCTGACTGATTGAAAAATTCTCGCATGACGGGAGAATCGGCCCAAAAAGGGTAAAAAATCGTAAAGTTTTACACTTTTAAGCCCGGCTTAAAAGGGGTATCCAGCATTTAACTCAAACAAAGATCCATACTGAACCTTCAAGCAATGTTTGTTTAGCTCTGGATGTAGCCCTGTTAAACGAGCGATGGCTTTGGCTATCTAACATTAGCGATCCATTGTTATAACGTTATCGGTAAATGCATAAACCCTCTCAGACGTCAGCTAGCTTATATTAACTAGTTAACTAGCCAGCTATAACATTGATTATATGCCACTGCTTTGCTACTTGCGTTGATTTATGGGGAAAATCCACCCAGGATGCAGAGACAATGAAAATGGCGCTCTCTCACCGTCTGGGACTTGGACTTGCTCTGACTGCAGCGTGCAAAGTGTAATTCAAATGTCACTCAAACAAAAGAAAATTACCTGCAGGTCATGAATAAATATATACATATTTAGAGAAATCAGGAACGTATTTAATTCAGGTTCAATCAAACTTCCATCCATCTTCTTCCTCGTATCCGGGGTCGAGTCTGGGGGGGTAGCAGCTTCAGTAGGGAGGCCCAGACGTCCCTCTCTCCAGCCTCTTGGTCCAGCTCCTCCGGGGGAATCCCAAGGCGCTCCCAGGCCAGCAGAGACACATAGTCCCTCCAGCGTGTCCTGGGTCTCCCCCTGGGCCTCCTCCCGGTGGGACGTGCCTGGAACACCTCACCAGGGAGACGTCCAGGAGGCATCCTAACCAGATGGCCGAGCCACCTCAGCTGGCTCCTCTCCATGTGGAGGAGCAGCGGCTCTACTCTGAGTCCTCCCCGGATGACTGAGCTCCCCCCATGACTAGGGATGTAAATCACATCCATCATGGCGATTCGATTCAGTATCGATTTCCTGACCCAACGATTCGTTTATTTTCGATACTCAAGGATACACCACGATTCAATTTGATTATTTGGTTCATTTTTTTTTTCTTTTTTTTTTTATCTAGACCCACAGCGTGTTGCACAGACCACGCTTCAATATTGAGCATAAATCAAAAATGTCTGCATCAAGCTCACTGCGACACACTGCTGTAAGAGTATAACCAGGAAGCGAGGTAGGAGGGCAAAATAGGTTTAGCGCCACCGCAGCACGGGAGGAGAATTACATCCAGGAGCAAATGGATAAAAATAGACCGGAGGAAAAAAACAAACATGAATCGATTCTCTTGCGGACGTGTCGATGCATCGGATCGTCGGCTGTTGGATCGATGCATCGATACAAAACGATTATTATTTACACCCCTACTCATGACCATAGATGAGGGTAGGAACGTAGATCGACCGGTAAATCGTCAACTTTGCATCAAACTTGAATCCAAAAAGTCTGTTAAAGACAGTCGTCAGTTTGATTGAACAGCTACATGTTACACTTTTTTCAGTGCATCAGACTGCTGAATGTTGAATAAAATGGGAAAAAAAGAAGAAAGTGCTGAAAGGTGAAAAAATAGTAAATTATACCTCAGTTTTATGTTTACATTTCATCACTGCTGCACTTTAAGAAATGGAAATGTCTTCATAGCTGTACTGAACAAAACCTTGTTTTATATACACTCTGTGTTCAAAATGACAATAAAGTTTGTCTAAGACTGAGTCATGTTAGAAAAAGTTTAACAGTGCTTGTAAAAAGCCAGTGTTCCGTAAGTATTGGTATAAGATGAAAGAATTGGGACATTAAAATCTGGGATCAGCTGAAAGCACGAATGTAACTGAATTGTTGTTTTTTTTCCCTCCTTAAATTATTACGCTGAGTGATTTAGTCTAAAGAATAAATCATTTTCTGTGCTCTGAACAAATAAGATCCATGTAGCGCGCGGCGCCGGGGACCGGAGGTCAGCCTGATCTTTGCAAGTTAATTTGTTTGCAGTAATGTTTAAAATGTCAAACTGATGGCAGAATAACTGAAACACTGCTTTGAATTTTCTGCTTCATTACTTCCCAGTGTTTGGGTCATTTTTTTAGACATGATCAGCCAGAATAATACTGCATTAGGATTTATCATATTGACATATTTTATTTTCCTTTTATTTCGTCTGAGTAGAACAACTTCAGCTCTGATGAGGTTTAAAGAACCTCTGTAAGCTATTTCTGCTTTCCCAGTGATCCAGAAGAAAACATGTCTGCCGTCAGCTGTGGCTGAACGTCTCTCATCACGCCGTCATTTCAGGCTGACATCATATTGCCTATCAGGTTGAGTCGGTCTGAGTTTATGCTAATGCGTCAGAATCACTATGCCAGAAAAATACAATCCAGAAATAAAACTGAAAAACTTTTCATTCAAAAATAGTTTTAAAGGAAAAGTTTGCTCACATTCAGAATTCAAACTTCTGAAAGTACTTTAACTCTGAAATGATTTCATCCTGTTCAATAAATGTGTTTTTAATTAAGAGTCATTTTCATTTGTGCTTTACTGGAGGCATCCATGTTTGTCAAAGAACACTACTGCCACCTACTGGTTTGTGACGTCACGGTGCGGTATCGGCTGTTGATCAAGTCCCAGTGCTGTGTTGTGATTTTATGTTCTTTTCTATTCCCAGCCAGCAGGGAGTTTATGTTTCTGATATTTTAAGATGTTTATTGCCCTGCCCTGTAGGGGGGGTAAAATATCTTATTTAATCAGATATTATTTCAGCTGTTATATAGTGTTTATGAACACAGTCCTGCTAACTGTGTGTTAGATCAATAGATGAAAGAGTGATTCCAGCACTAATCACGGTCAAACAGTTATTTCTGCACATACATGGAAGAAATTCACCACAATTTCTGTTCAAAATATAAGATTTTATTAACAAAAATCATTCAGCTCCAAGTCAAACATATTTCAGTTTAACACTCTCAACTAAAACCAGTCAAACTCAACTAAACTAACTACTATGTACAAAGAGGAAGGGGAAAACGGTTGAAAACCAGATTATAGGTTAAGATGGATTCTATGTTTGAAACCAAAGTTTATCTGGAAGAATTTGGGATCTGATCAAATTAGCTTTTCACTAATTTAGAGAAATTAGAAAGTTTTCAGACCAATTCACAATGAAAATCCATGAGGGGAATAAAACATTATTAATGTTTAATTCAATTATTTGCTTAATCAGGAACCAATAATGTTTAGTTAAATGATTCTTTGCCTTCTTTGAAATAGCTAGCAGCGAATAGACATCAGGAGGACACCACCTCTCACCCCATGCACCAGACTGTAGAGGAGCTGAGCAGCTCCTTTAGTCAGAGACTTAGACACCGTGTCTGTAAGAAGGAGCGCTACCGCAGGTCATTCATTCCTGCTGCCACCAGACTCTCTAATAATGCACTATAACCACAATAACTGCAGTAAAAACCACTGTGCAGCTATATTATAGTTTTTATTTATTGACTGTGCAATATTCTGTGCATTATGCTGAATGTGCAATACATGTGAATAGAATAGTCATACCACTACCTCACCGTTGCTCCTTACCTACTACACTTTAACGTTAAAGTAAATCCACCTGTATATAAGCCATCCGGATTGTACATATTTTTATTTTTTATTTCTTTATTTCTTATTTTCATTGTGTGCGATACATGTACACTGCACCTTAATCCTTATTTATCTCGATATACTGTATATACCTGGATATACTGTATATATATTGTTTATTCTTCTTAATGCACCTTTTTCCTCCTTGTTTGCACCTTCTTTGACTTCTATGCCAATATGTGACGAGTGAATTTCTCCACTGTGAGATCAATAAAGCTCATCTAATCTAATCTAATATTCCACTAAATGACTCTTGGTCAGACTTGCTAATGGAAATGTAATGAGCATCTGAGGAACACATGAACACTAATGTTATATCAGTGTTTAAATCCTTAGTGAATAAAGCTTGTCCAAGCTTCAGCAACAGCTCAACACATATTCATGTAGCATAGCGTAGCATGCAGTCCATCCTGTTAGCTTTGTTCTTACTCATCATCAAAAGACATGTTTGTTCTGTTCTTACCGCACCGTGACATCAGTGCTGGAAGATGGCAGGAGGGAGGGGTTACTATATTTGGGCAAAAATGGCCGCTCCCAGACTCAGTGATCACCACAGAAATTATTGTTTTTACTGATTAACGCTAAATTCATTAAATCACCATGAACGTATTAGTTTTAGGTATAAAAAAGGATCCATTGACTATTCCTTGCTGACCGGACTTTTCCTTTAAATAAAGTACAGATTCATAAAAAACGTACTCAAGTACAGTAACAAAGTACTTGTACTTCGTTACATCCCACCCCTGCTCTGCATGATGAAAGCGGACAGAGGGAGGGAGAGAGGCGGGCTTCAGATCCAGCCGCTTGCTTTGGTGCTTTTTATGTCTCCATCAACACAGAAAAAAGGTCAGTAGATTGGGCGCTGGTGCGTCTGAAGCGCAAAATTTAGTGACAAAGGCACTAAGTTGGTGACAGTGGTTGTGGAGCATCAGGTGAACTCTGGTTACCGCAGTGAGAGTGTGTAGTATCTGTCACTAAGCAACCATGACAGCAGCACACACGGAGTTGAGGAGGTCCTGCTTAGATCCCGCCACTACAGTGTAGCTGACCTTAGTATTTCCTGTTTTATTTTATTTTAAATCTTTGTTTAGAATGATTCTATCTTTAATGGGACAGTTGGCAATCCTACTAATAGATCAAACAATCAAGACATGAAAGCTGCAGATTCTGTGAAAATGAACCGATGGAAAAGAAGCTAATTTAAAGACCAGGGCTGCGTAGGATTCACTTAGTAGACATTCAAAATTTCCCCACTTGCCTTGATCGGCCCTTGGTTGGTCCTTAGCTGGTCCCCTTCAATTCCTTTTTAAACATCAATCTTTGTACTAAAATATTCTTTCTGTCGTGATTTGTGGACATTAAGATCTAAAGAGAAGCGCCATCTCCTGGTCAGACCCTGTAATTCTGTTAAAGCGTGGAGTCAGAGTAAATAAAATATGCCAGAGGGGGTCCCTCCGGTGGCTGGGAGTTGGAGGGAAGTGGGCGGCCATTCGGCTGGCGTTTGACTGGGAAGGACCATTTTGAACGGCTGCTACTGGACATGCTGGCTGTAGGGCTCAATCTCTGTTCGATTGGAGAAGAGAAGTCAGATTGAGGAGAACAGAGAATAACGCTGCTCAGATACAATTCCTAAATTCTTTCCAATGGAAACCAAAACAGGATCGAAGGAGAAACAGGAAAACACTAATCAAAAATCAGTCGCAGCAGAACAGTTAAAGGGTGTGTTAAATGGCTGACTTTATTCTTTAAAATCTGTTTTTTCTCAGTGAAAACAGCTTTGATCTATTTTTCTTCAGTATCTTAGCTCTGTGGTCTTCAGGGGAATCCTGGAAGATTTGTTGAACTCACATATCATGATATCCTTCCCTTTGGTTTGTTTTTTCACCATCATTTCCATTTCCCCTGTACAGTTTTTATAAATTGGTGAAACCTCTGAGTAAATCATTGAACAGTGTTTAAGTATCACAGCCCTTAGCTACAGGGCTGGATGGGAATGTGAGTCAGGTCCTCAAAGAATAAAAGCTCTTTAAAATAACTTTATGGTCGGCTGTGAGATTCAGCCTCTGCGTGAGAGAGAGGAAATAAGACTGTGTGGGAGAACTAATGGTTGTCATGAGAATTCAGACGGTGACTGTTCATGTCTCCTAAATAAAGACTTGGATACATATATATATGTAACATATGGGTAACATATATATATATATATATATATATATATATATATATATATATATATGCAATGTCCTATACCTGTCTATGTCTCTGAAAGGGGGGTCGTTAAAGGGAATTGCTGGCTGAATAGGAGAGGTCTTCTGTTCTCCTATAAAGGGGTTGGGGCTGCGATGATAGCGGGAAGGAATCAACTCTATCGCTGCATTGGAGGTTTTTAAAAGCTGAAATCTGAGCCCCCCCCCCCCCCCCCCCCCCCCGTTTAAGGTTGTCTTTTTCTTTCTTAACATAGATGGCTTCCTTCACGCTCCTCTCAAACCACCTGTCTTCTTTGTCCAAAATGTGAACATTCTGGTCCTCCAAAGAATGTCCTTTGTCCATCAGGTCTAGATGGACAGCAGAGTCTTGTCCAGACGAGGGCGCTCTTTTATATTGGGCCATGCGTCTGTGATAGAGACTGACATTTTTTCGGAGTCAGTATTAGTAACGATCACGTGATTGGGACGGTACAGGATTAAACATTAACGGGAGCAGGAGCAAACCAATAGTAACTAAAAAAAACTAGGATCGATGCCAAAAAATAAAATAAAATAGAAAGAAAAAAAATCCAGTACTGGAGCCGCCATTTTGTAGTTTTTTTCCTTGAAGCCTACACTATAATGCGAGTCAAAAAAAACTACAAGACCCAAACACCAACAGTGCTTCCGCTCTGAGTTTGTCACCCGCGCTCAAAAACAACAATGGAGGTACCAACAGTTAGTGGCGAACTCAACTCGAATGGGAGCGGTGAAGGAGCCGGAGTCATTCTGACTGGGAGCGGGATGGGAGTGGGAGTCATTTCACCAGGAGTGGGACTTCAATTTCTACTCTGGCCTGGGATCGGGATGGGACACAACTTTTTTCTGTGGGAGTGGGACGGGACAGGAGTGAAAATCCACTCCCGTGTCAGTCTCTAGTCTGTGGAGAGGTTGTTTGGTTTCTCCAATATAAAGATCAGAGCATTCCTCCCTGCATTGACCTGCAGACATTCTGCTCAGATTAGGTCTGGAGGTTTGGTCTTTAGGATGAACTAGTCTCTGTTTAAGGGTCTGTTTGGTTTGAAATGTTCTGGGATTTTGTGTTTGGAGAAAATCCTCTTGAGTTTTTCAGAGACTTTAGCAACATATTGGATGGAGACGTTTTTGCGTTGACTCCCTGTTAATAATTAACACCAAGTTTTTTTCAGTATGATACTTTTTAGAGCTATGCTACTTAGAAATCTGCTTCAAAGGCTTTGCGTCTCTCCTTGCTGGATATGGTTTGTATTGTCTGAAGTTTGAAACATTTTCTTTTTCTTTTATGCTTTTGTCTTTCCTTTGATAACCTGAAAAGCACATAGGATTGCCTTGTCTATAAATGGTGCTATATAAATAAACACGCCCTGCCTGGTGAAGAAAGAACATTTCCCATCCAATTACATCTGAGAGCTTTTCTATTTTATTGCCCCCATTCTTTTCACAGTATTGTTTAAGTTCCTGTTTGTATTATATCCATTTTAATCCATAAATATGAGACTCATTTCAACTCTCCTAGGTATCCTAAAGCTGGCACTTTTAGCTCTAATATATCATTATTTTCTGGATTATGTCTGATAACACAAGATGATCACGAAAAAGAAAAGAAATTTAAAAAATTGAAGAAAACTGAAAAGTTATGATTAAAACCTTATTTCTTAATAGATTTCTTAATTGTATTTTATTCTTTATTTCCATCTACAAAACATAATGGAACAGAATTAATTAAAATTAATTAATTAATGGAACACTCCACATTTATTTAGAAGCATCAAACTAAAGAAAATTATGACTTTATTCTCATAATGTTTTGACTTTATTTTCAAAAGTTTATTACTTTATTCTCGTAAATTTACAACATATTCTCCTATTGTTTCTAGATGTTGGAGCTTGGCCTGTTTTCCAGTGTAGTCCTGTTTCTCTGACTGTGACTAACTGGATGTGCTCTCTTCATCCTCTGACATGGGAGCTGGCTCGGAGCTCGTCTGCCTGGCTGTGTGTTTCCTGGACGGGGCCGCCTGTGGAGCTGGTTGACAGTTGCCTTTTGTATCTATGCTTCTTTTTCTATGTCTGCTTCTGTCTCCTTAAACCCCAGTGGGCCTCAGCAGATGGCCGCTCACACTGAGCCTGGTTCTGCTGGAGGTTTCTTCCTGTTCAAAGGGAGTTTTTCCTCTCCACTGTCGCTACAAGCATGCTTAGTGTGAGGGATTGCTGAAGAGTCAATGAGTCGATGCAATCAGCTGGTTTTCCTTAGATAGAAAACTTTGAATCAATCTGACTGGATGATCTGGTGAACTGGAAAGTGACCTGAGATGACATGATGTGAATTGGAGCTATAGAAATAAACTGAATAGAAATTAACGCGCACCATCATTCTTTATCTTCTTGGTCATATTGTGGATAAAAAAAAATGGTGAGTGGCATATTTCTATGGCTTAGAATGGATGAAAACCTTTTTAAACACCTCCCATTTCTATGTTATTTTTTTAAACAATGTAGGGAATAGTATGTAGGGATATATACACTGCGAAAAATGTAAATCTAAATGAGTCATTTTTTTTTAAATAAGTGTATTTTATCCTGATTTGAGGAGATAAATGAGACACTTTGCCAATGGAACAAGACAGTTTACATTTGAAATAAGAAAAATCAATTGCATTGTCTTATTTCAAGTGCATATTATCTTATTACCTTATTTTAAGTGTAAAAATACTCATCCCATTGGCAAACTATCTTATTTACCTGCTCAAATTAAGGGTAAATACACTTGATTTAAGAAATGTTTACTTAATTTCAGGTTGTTTTTGCAGTGTATATATATATATACATATATATATATATATATATTTAAATATATACCCTGCTATGTATGTACAGGCTCTAAATTTCATTGGGACTGTTATCCGTCTGGTGCCTGACTTCTCCCGTTTGCCGTGTGAAATTCAGTAGCATCAGCTGGTTTTCTTTAGAAAACTTTGAATCAATCTGACTGGATGATCTGGTGAACTGGAAAGATGACATGATGTGAATTGGAGCTATAGAAATAAACTGAATAGAATTGAATTTTGACTTTTATAGTCATAATATTATGACTTAATTTTGATAATGTTGCAACTTTATTATCATAGCATTTTTACTTTGTAATGTTAAAACAGTAATGACTTTATTCTTGTATTTAAAAAAGATAAATGTGTAGCCTAATACTGATGTCGTATTTGGTAAAATAACCCCTGAAATAAATGTTTGGTCCTCCTGGGTTGGAGCCACCTGTTGAGCGTCTGAATGAAGCAGCGTTCTCCTCTCTGGCCGTTCTCATCTAACCACTTGTGGCACGTTATTATCTTGCTCTGGTGTCTCAGGCGGTGTGTGTGCGTGTTATCGTCTGCATTTGTCCCAGCAGTTGTGCAACATTGACTTCATATCTCTGTGTGTTCCAAACGGTGTCATCTGGAGACTTTCCAATCAAATCCTTTAAAAATAACAACTCAGATATCTTAACGACACTTCTGTCTTTAGATGAGATAAAGAGCAAGAAAATCAGCATCAGACTTGAGCAAACAGGAGCCACTGATGAGGCGGAGAACTAGACAAACATTTTAACAAAATAAGATGATTTTAGAGAGAAGGAAAGAGACAGAGTGAGGTGAAAGAGTTAAAGAGAGTGAAGGAAAAGTGGAGAGCAGAGAGCCGGAGTGAGTGGGAGGATCACGGGAGAGTCGAAGACGAAGAGGCCGTGAGCGGTGAATAAAAAGCTCTTTATGGACGGCTGAGAGATCGAGTGGATTATCCCTTTACAAAGGTCAGAGCTGTTTGGGAACACGTCCAGAACAACAACAACAAAACCGGGAGAAAGAAAATGCATGCTTTAAATAGCATGACCAGTTAGAAAATACGACGAGAAGTCAGGAGCTTAAGAGACAGAAGACTAACGACAAGAAAACCTTAAGCTCTCTGAAAGAAACGACTTTTCAAAAAGATTATAAAACTCCCAAAACAGTGAGCCTCCGACAGAAGAGGAGAATAAACAGAAAACTAATGCAACTACCCACAAAAGAAAGACACGGAGCTTATAGCAGCTTGTGGATGTTATATTAGAGGATTTACATAGTAAGTGGGACTAACATAGAAACTGCTTCCAGAATGTGAAGTCTGATAAATACAGAAATACATGTCATCAACCTCCGGGATGGAGTTTGCTCTTAAAATAGTATATTATTAACTTTTTATCAATGAGCATCAATGTAATAGATCAGCACAGCAGCTGATGTTCATCCGTTTAACCTGCGCCGCGTTTCATCAGCGTGTTTAACCGTCCAATCACAGACCAGATGCAGCGACGCATCAGATGTTTGTAAAATGAGCTTCTAACAGTAACGGTGCTGGCAGCCGGTCACACAAGAAAAGACGGTGGGCCAATCAGGAGCTTGTGGGCGGGTCTAAACACAGAAGTGGGCTTCAGCTTGAGCTGCGGTTTTCCGCTTGGTCCTAGTGCTTGAAGTGTGTCGGCGTATTGTGACATAACGATGTTTTTGGACAATAAAATGTGAAGAGGACCAAAACGAACGTTTGAAAAAGTGCAGGGGACATGTCCCCCCCAAATTACGTCCATGGGTCCAGCTGTAGCATTAGTCAGTGCTCACTTTAATGAGCACTGACCTCACATTGGAACTTGGAACTTAAAGACAAAGAAAACTGTAGCAGCCATTCAACATGGCCGTTCCCAGACAAACAGCAGCCAAATGGCTCCTAACTTCCCTCCATCGCCAAGCCACTGGAGTGACCCCTCCTTATCCTGGGCGTGCAGATTTTTTTCTCATTAGCTGATCTCTAGAGATGCACCTGCAACCATTCCTCCCCAGCAGATTTACCATTAGGCAAAACTAGGCAGCTCTAAAATGCCATCAGAACGCTGATAATATTAAGTGTGTCTCAGCCCCCCCCTTCAGTGTCCACCATATTGGATCAGTCCATTTGCTGCACATGTTCAGAAAGGTCCAAACAGACAGCAGCAAACCATTTGAAAACAAACCATGCAAAGAGCAGTGTTGCCAACTTAGCGCTTTAGTCACTATATTTAGCCACTTTTCAGACCCCTCTAGCACTTTGATTTCTAAAAAGCTCCTAGCGCCAAATCTAGAGACTTTTTTCTGCTACTGGAGACTTTGGAGACAACATCTAAAAGCAGCGAACTCTGCTCTCCAGAGCAAGTAGATTGGTAACCCCGCCTCCTGCTCTCCTCTATCTTGTCTGCTGTCATGATTCATGCAGCTATTATTTCATCCAAATGAAAAATGGAGAACAGATAAGCAGATCATGGCTTGTCTACAGTGAAAAGAAGGACTGGGTTATTTACTTTGGCCTTTTTGGAAACACAGGAAGGAGCAATCAGCTAAGTGAGCTTAGTGCTTGGAAAAAATCTTTCATTCCTTTAGAGACAGCATGAAAAGTCAGCTGAGTACAAAACATAGAGAGGAAAACAAGAAGAAAAGGGACAAGAAGAGAGGGACACAACCTAGAACAGATCATGGATGTCTATTCTATTAACATTTCTCTATCTGGAGAATGGGGCTGTTTGTTGTCTTCTCAATTAGAGGGCCCCATGCCTGTCTTTGCCAAGGGCTACAATTTTCCTAAATCCACCCCTGCTCCCCAGTAGAATCGATGAAATCAACCATCAAACACCGAAATGTATTTAGACATTCAGTCGTTTGGTGTTTAGTGGTCAGAGTCATTGCCTGGAAGCAGCACTGATTGAAAATGGGGAGAATGGCAGGTAAGAATAAGAGGATCACTAAACACTTTTTAATCAGAAATAAATGAGAGGGAATGCCTGGGCGCTGAGGGAGGAAACGATGGGGGATTAAAGAGCAGAGAGAGACAGTGAGAGGGGAGACGTGCAGAGGGGTCATTAGTGGAGTCTCTAGTGGAATAAAGGAGGTATTATCATTTTAATGCATGAGTTAATATCCCTGCTTCAGAAATATGTAGGAGGCACAGATACGCAGCCACCATCACTCTCTAACATAGATTTGTTTCATGCTGTTCACATCTTAAAATCCAGATCACTCCACTTCGCACCTCTCTGCAACGTTCCTGCATTAGTCTGTGGAAAGGCAGGATTATATTGACTTCATTGATGGATGAGAGAGTTTTCTTTGTAGATTAAAGTTTATTATGGAAGCTCACTTTTCCAGCAGTAAGATGTGAAAACTACAAGAATCTCATTTCATAATGCAACATTCTGTATCTAAAAAAAATTTATAAATCTGCCATAAAACCATCAGTGGTTTTAAAATCATTGGAATAGTGGTAAAAAAAAGGCATTAATATGAAAAAGTTCAGTGCAGTGGAAAATAATATGAGTAAAATGCAGTAAAACATTTGAGTTTTGTTCTATTTAAAAGGGTTCTTAAAAAATCAGCACATTACTAGTGCAAAATAATGTTGCAAATTCGATGCAGAGTCCAGTTTAGAGTTCAACACTGCAGCTGTCTGATGGCGGTGGGCAGGGGCGGAGGTAGGAAATGTAGGGCCCTAGGCATAGACAGGGAGGGGGCCCTCTAATTGAGAAGACAACAAACAGCCCCATTCTCCAGATAGAGAAATGTTAATAGAATAGACATCCACGATCTGTTCTAGGTTGTGTCCCTCTCTTCTTGTCCCTTTTCTTCTTGTTTTCCTCTCTATGTTTTGTACTCAGCTGACTTTTCATGCTGTCTCTAAAGGAATGAAAGATTTTTTCCAAGCACTAAGCTCACTTAGCTGATTGCTCCTTCCTGTGTTTCCAAAAAGGCCAACGTAAATAACCCAGTCCTTCTTTTCACTGTAGACAAGCCATGATCTGCTTCTCTGTTCTCCATTTTTCATTTGGATGAAATAATAGCTGCATGAATCATGACAGCAGACAAGATAGAGGAGAGCAGGAGGCGGGGTTACCAATCTACTTGCTCTGGAGAGCAGAGTTCGCTGCTTTTAGATGTTGTCTCCAAAGTCTCCAGTAGCAGAAAAAAGTCTCTAGATTTGGCGCTAGGAGCTTTTTAGAAATCAAAGTGCTAGAGGGGTCTGAAAAGTGGCTAAATATAGCGACTAAAGCGCTAAGTTGGCAACGCTGCTCTTTGCATGGTTTGTTTTCAAATGGTTTGCTGTTGGCTGTTTGGACCTTTCTGAACATGTGCAGCAAATGGACTGATCCAATATGGTGGACACTGAAGGGGGGGGCTGAGACACACTGAATATTATCAGCGTTCTGATGGCATTTTAGCCAAAGGATTTTTATCAAAAACATAATTAATGTGCAGAAATAAGGAATAGTTGTATTAACCATACATGGAAACAGTTTTATGGGGCCCCCAGGAACTTGGGGCCCTAGGCAGCTGCCTAGTATTGCCTAATGGTAAATCCCCCCTGGCAGTGGGGAAGAAGCTGTTGCAGAACCGATGGACCTGCATTGAATGCTGTTCTTTACTCCTGTTCATGCATACCGTAAATCCTCTAATATAGGCCGGGGCTTTTATTTCACTCAGGTGCATCTTGGTCCAGGCCATTATTGGAAGGAGGCAAGAATTAGAGGCAGGCCTCTATTTCTATTTGATCAAAACAGACGACCAGTGGAATGAATAAAAACCAGATTTTGTGTCTCTTTGAACCTATAAAATACTAGGTTCATTTATTGAAAAAGTACAGTTACCATAACGGTATACAGAACATTATTCAGAGATCTTCCAGCAGCTGCAATTTTTCTGAACGGCAATACAAAAAAAAAAAAAAAAAAGACAGAGTGGAATCTTGGGCAAACTGACTTGCGAAACATAGTTTAAAAAAAAATTAATGGAAACTGCTCTGCCATCATAGCGAAATTTTATTTGAGACAGGCTAAGTGGAAGTTGGCTACCAGTATCGTATATTTCAAGGTAAATTTAGAACAACGAAGACCAACGAAAATCTGTCATTTTAACGCTGCCTGGTTACCTCCAGACCTACCCGTAATCACATTTGTCTTTCAGATCAAAACGATTGTGAAAGGCCACTACGATCTCTGTGTAAGGATGGGACTTCCCATGCTAATGGCTTGGATTTGTTAGCAAACATTGCTCCCCTGTGGTACTTGTATGTTACTATCACAAGTTGTTGAGGACTGCCCAGGAACATCGTGTATAAGAGTCCGGCCACTATTTACCTCCGCCGACAGCCAGACAGGCCATTATTAGAGACCCGGCTGCTAATGGAATACAGGCCAATATTAGAGAATTTACGGTAACATTCAAAATTCAGCCCTTTGTTTCCTGCTGAGGTCTGAGCGCCAAAGACAAAGAAATTGTATCAATAAATTTCTCCTAATTGTCTTTTCTCTTAGTGTGAGTTTTTCAAAATGAAATATTTAAATAAAAGGTTTTTTTGTCCTTGGTGAAATTTACTTTTATGTGAAAATGATTATTTAAAACACCTTTGAAAAACCTATTGAAAAGGTTTTTGTCCTGGATAGCTGCTAAGAAGATGTATGGAAGCTCTTGTGAAAGGACTGAGGAAACATTCCTTCCTGCTCTGCTTGGTTTCCCTCTATAGAACCCATGTGATGATGGGGGGGGGCCTTGATCCTTACATAATTACAGTTACAGTATTTATCTAAACAGGGCGACCTCATGGCTGTCCGTGACATTTAACAAAAACATGGGTGAACCTACTCCATTAAACAGCCGTGATTTATACGATCAAATTATAAAAACATGTAAGTATGAGTTCAGCCCTGCTCACTATGTGACATTTAAGTAAATGACCGATTTGGTTTCAGGAAAACAGCACTTTGCAGAGAATCATTGGCTGACGGCTAAAACTAAAACCACTGAAACAGCCCTGCTGAAGGTCTTTAGTGATATCATGATGGCAACTGACACCAGCAAATGTTCTGTGCTGGTTTTGTTGGATCTGTCATTGGCGTTTGATACAGTGGACCATGGCATCCTGACAGGGGCGCAACTACATATTTTTGAGGTGGATGCGAAAACACATGATCGGCCTAATGTATTTATTCCTACCTGATGTCCTCACTTGTCTCTTCTATCACTGACCTCATGTCTGTCTCCTTCACCCCTTGTCTGTGGCGTTCTCCACAGTCATATGGTCAAAAAGCATTATAAATTAGTTGTAAAAATTACAGATCTTAACAGTTTTTAAAAATAATTTTTAAACATTATCGATTGGGATTAAGTAGCTGTTCCCTCGCTTCCACCTAATATTAGACCAACCTGTTGCTTTCCCTTGTCTGTCCTGATTCTTCCTCTGTCATCTTCTCTTCTTTCTCTCCATCCTCACAGCTGAATTATTTTAATTTTATGTTAAGCAGGGTTAAAAAATACAGCAGTCAAACTACAATAAAAATTAATATTTAAATTTGAATGATCTTCTCGTTGGATAACAGTTACTGACTGGACACTGCATCTGATCTGACTTATCAGATACATCACAACACCTCTGTAGTGATACTGAATAAAACATTTAAACTGCAGTGTCCCCCTGCCAATAAGGTTGGTAACATGGGTCACCGAGTCTAAGGGCTATAATGACACTGGATTAATGTGTCTGATACACACATAAACTTGTACAACTCATCTTTAATAAAAAATCAATAATAAGAAATATACATATGAGTGAATAAATCGCAGCTAAGCGTTGGATCATAGCTGGGCACTGGCCACGACATTTTAGCTTTCCTGTGTTAATATTTCACAAGTTTTATTTCGGTCTTTCTTACACTTAGTGTGTGGATATGTGTGTGTTACAGGCGTATGTATCAGATATTCCTAAAAATACGGAACAAATCGCGTTCCTTATCGCTTCAATAGGGGGCGCAATATTTAACAGCCAAATATGGGGCGACTCCGTATCAGGCTAGCTTTATCTGACCTGAATATTTACAGCCCTGCTGTCCTGTTGTCGATACACTGACAGAACTTACCTGCTGTCTTTCAACCACATTGAAACGCTTTTTTTCATCCCGCCAACAACTTTATCCTTCTCCCTTTTTCTTTTTTGCGCCCCGGATATTTTTTTTTTTTTTTTCTGGCGCTCCATCTTGCTGTTAAGTGCGCTCTACGAGTGATAGTCGAAGATAAAAAAAAGCAAGAAAAACACGCCTGAGTGCGCCTCTTAGGGGGGGAGAGCGACAGGAGGAGAGGTGAAGGGGGCGCATAATCAGTGCTGTCTCTCTGTTATTGATCGGTTTATGCTGTTAAATATAGAAAATGACAACTAGAAAAATTTATTTTCTAGAGGGGTTTTTTGACGCCCCCTCGAGTGCAGCGCCCCTATGCGTTGCATGCGCTGCATACCCGGTTTTTGCGCCACTGCATCCTGATAAATAGACTCCAACACTTGGCTGGAATATCGGGTTGCGTTTTGGAATGTTTCACCTCTTACTTGGTTGGCAGAACTTTTAGTGTGTCAGTGGGAAATGCTGTGTCTGATTCTGCAGAGCTTTTGTGGGGTGTGCCGCAGGGATCGGTCTTGGGACCTATTTTGTTCCTGGTGTACTTACTTCCTCTGAGCAGGGTCATCCAGAAGTTCAGTGATGTGTCCTATCATCTGTTTGCGGATGATCTGCAACTGTACTGCTCCTTCAAGCCCACTGTGCCACATAAACTTTGCGCTCTCACTACTTGTTTGGTCGAAGTGAGAGAATGGCTCACTGAGAACAGCTTGCAACTAAACTCCAACAAGACCGAGACTTTGATTGTTGCTCCTGACAGTGCTGTACCCGGAATTACGCAGCACCTTGGAAACTTGAGCTGCACTCTTAAAAGCAACGTGCGCAACCTGGGTGTCTTCATGGATGGAGCGATGTCGATGGAGCAGCACATAAATCAGCTTGTTAGGAGCTGCTTTCTCCAAATTCGGAACGTTTCTAAACTCCGTAAGATGGTGACTTATAATGTGCTTGAGAGGATTATTCATGCTTTTGTCTCATCGAGATTAGATTATTGTAATAGTTTGTTCACCTGTCTTAACAAGAGGGAGTTTGTGCGTCTGCAGGTTGTGCAAAATTCTGCAGCACGCCTGCTCACTCGCACTCGCAGGAGGGAACACATTACAGCCGTTCTCAAAAGTTTGCACTGGCTGCCTGTATTTTACAGGATGCGCTACAAAATCCTGGTACTGACTTTTAGAGCTCTTCATGGACAGGCACCAGACTACATTAAAAACCTCATCCAGCCTTATGTTTCCATTAGGAACCTTCGGTCGTCCAATTTGAACTTGCTGACGGTTCCTCGGACCCATTTTAAGACCCGAGGAGACAGATCTTTTAAAGCTGTGGCGCCTCACTTCTGGAATGAGCTACCTTTTACCACTCGTTCTCTTGTTTGTATAGACACTTTTAAGACACAACTAAAGACCCACTTTTTTTTAGTTTAATACTGTCTTTACTGTTTCTGTATGTTGTTTTAATTTATATAAACTTTTTATAAATTTGTGCAGCACTTTCTGACCCTGGTCTGTGAAAAGTGCTATAGAAATAAAGTTTACTTACTTACTTGGTTGACGTGATGTTCTACTTGGAGTTAAGCTTTTCTATTACCAACAATCTGCTGTTGATAGTGAAAATGCTTTAGAAATGGTGACTGAACACCGCAGCTGTGCTATGCTTGTTCAACTGGGGGCGTTTTCAGAGCGAGCGATTCTGGATTAGGCAAAGATTGTATAGCCGTTATACCATATCGCCTTTATTCTCGAACCTTCCAAAGTTCTACTTTATTATATAAAGTTGCTGGAGGGTCTGAGAATTGCTAAATATAGCGACAGCGTTTTTAAGTGAGCAGCAGTGTTGCTGTGATCGACTGTGAAGGCGCAGTGCAGTCACTCTGCTGCGCTTCCATGTGACTGAGGGATAATCCTTCAGTTTCTTTGTGAATTCAGGTCCTTGTCTTGTAGACCTGTCAAACTTCATGGAGTACAGTAACAGCTGTTTTAAGCTTTTTCTTTTTTACTGCTCTCCCTTTTGCCAGTCTCTTTAAATATACCAATCATGCTTTTATAAAGCTGTTCAAACTGATCATCATTGATTGATTAGACCGCCTAGTATTACCATGGATGTAGTCATACAGTAGCAGCCATTCAAAATGGCGTTTCAGAGCCGAATGGCAGCCCACTTCCCTCCAACTCCCAGCAATATCCCCTCCGACTTCCAGCCACCCTCCGACTTCCAGCCAGCATATTCCAGCATATTTTCTTACTCTGACTCCACCCTTTCACTGAACTACAGGGTCTGACCAGGAGATGGCGCTTCTCTTTAGAACATAATGTCCACAAATCATGACAGAAAGAATATTTTAGTAAAAGGAAGTTTAAAAAGGAATTGTAGGAGACCAGCCATGGGCCAGCCAAGGGCCAGCCAACGACTAGCCAAGGAGAAGCCAAGAACCAGCCAAGGACCAGTCAAGGGAAGGCCAACGACTAGCCAAGGGCCAGTCAAGGGCAGGCCAACGACTAGCCAAGGACCAGCCAACGACTAGCCAAGGAGAAGCCAAGAACCAGCCAAGGACCAGTCAAGGGCAGGCCAACGACTAGCCAAGGAGAAGCCAAGAACCAGCCAAGGAGACTGACCCAGATTAAACAGAATGACCCAGACTAAACAGACTGACCCAGAATAAACAGACTGACCCAGACTAAACAGACCGACCCAGAATAAACAGACTGACCCAGATTAAACAGACTGACCCAGACTAAACAGACTGACCCAGAATAAAAAGACTGACCCAGAATAAACAGACTGACCCAGATTAAACAGAATGACCCGGACTAAACAGACTGACCCAGAATAAACAGACTGATCCAGACTAAACAGACTGACCCAGATTAAACAGACCGATCCAGACTAAACAGACTGACCCAGAATAAACAGACTGATCCAGACTAAACAGACTGACCCAGACTAAACAGACTGACCCAGATTAAACAGACTGACCCAGACTAAACAGACTGACCCAGAATAAACAGACTGACCCAGATTAAACAGACTGACCCAGACTAAACAGACTGACCCAGAATAAACAGACTGATCCAGACTAAACAGACTGATCCAGACTAAACAGACTGACCCAGACTAAACAGACTGACCCAGAATAAACAGACTGACCCAGACTAAACAGACTGACCCAGAATAAACAGACTGACCCAGAATAAACAGACTGATCCAGACTAAACAGACTGACCCAGACTAAACAGACTGACCCAGATTAAACAGACTGACCCAGACTAAACAGACTGAGCCAGAATAAACAGACTGACCCAGATTAAACAGACTGACCCAGACTAAACAGACTGACCCAGAATAAACAGACTGACCCAGAATAAACAGACTGATCCAGACTAAACAGACTGACCCAGAATAAACAGACTGATCCAGACTAAACAGACTGACCCAGAATAAACAGACTGACCCAGACTAAACAGACTGACCCAGAATAAACAGACTGACCCAGAATAAAAAGACTGACCCAGAATAAACAGACCGACCCAGAATAAACAGACTGACCCAGAATAAACAGACTGACCCGGACTAAACAGACTGACCCAGAATAAACAGACTGATCCAGACTAAACAGACTGACCCAGATTAAACAGACCGATCCAGACTAAACAGACTGACCCAGAATAAACAGACTGATCCAGACTAAACAGACTGACCCAGACTAAACAGACTGACCCAGATTAAACAGACTGACCCAGACTAAACAGACTGACCCAGAATAAACAGACTGACCCAGATTAAACAGACTGACCCAGACTAAACAGACTGACCCAGAATAAACAGACTGATCCAGACTAAACAGACTGACCCAGAATAAACAGACTGATCCAGACTAAACAGACTGACCCAGAATAAACAGACTGACCCAGACTAAACAGACTGACCCAGAATAAAAAGACTGACCCAGAATAAACAGACTGACCCAGATTAAACAGAATGACCCAGACTAAACAGACTGACCCAGAATAAACAGACTGACCCAGACTAAACAGACCGACCCAGAATAAACAGACTGACCCAGATTAAACAGACTGACCCAGACTAAACAGACTGACCCAGAATAAAAAGACTGACCCAGAATAAACAGACTGACCCAGATTAAACAGAATGACCCAGACTAAACAGACTGACCCAGAATAAACAGACTGACCCAGACTAAACAGACTGACCCAGAATAAACAGACTGACCCAGATTAAACAGACTGACCCAGACTAAACAGACTGACCCAGAATAAACAGACTGACCCAGACTAAACAGACTGACCCAGAATAAACAGACTAGCCCAGATTAAACAGACTGACCCAGACTAAACAGACTGACCCAGAATAAACAGACTGACCCAGATTAAACAGACTGATCCAGAATCAACAGACTGACCCAGATTAAACAGACTGACCCAGACTAAACAGACTGATCCAGAATCAACAGACTGACCCGGATTAAACAGACTGACCCAGACTAAACAGACTGACCCAGACTAAACAGACTGACCAAGATTAAACAGACTGACCCAGACTTAACAGACTGACCCGGATTAAACAGACTGACCCAGACTAAACAGACTGACCAAGATTAAACAGACTGACACAGACTGATCCAGAATAAACAGACTGACCCAGACTAAACAGACTGACCCAGATTAAACAGACTGACCCAGACTGAACAGACTGATCCAGAATAAACAGACTGACCCAGACTAAACAGACTGATCCAGAATAAACAGACTGACCCAGATTAAACAGACTGACCCAGAATAAATAGACTGACCCAGACTAAACAGACTGATCCAGACTAAACAGCCTTACCCAGACTAAACAGACTTATCCAGACTAAACAGACTGACCCAGAATAAACAGACTGATCCAGACTAAACCGACTGACCCAGACTAAACAGACTGACTCAGACTAAACAGACTGACCCAGAATAAACAGACTGACCCAGACTAAACAGACTGACCCAGAATAAACAGACTGAGCCAAACTAAACAGACTGACCTAGATTAAACAGACTGACCCAGACTAAACAGACTGATCCAGAATCAACAGACTGACCCAGATTAAACAGACTGACCCAGACTAAACAGACTGATCCAGAATCAACAGACTGACCCAGACTAAACAGACTGACCCATACTAAACAGACTGATCCAGACTAAACAGACTGACCCAGATTAAACAGACTGACCCAGATTAAACAGACTGACCCAGACTGAACAGACTGATCCAGAATAAACAGACTGATCCAGACTAAACAGACTGATCCAGAATAAACAGACTGACCCAGATTAAACAGACTGACCCAGACTAAACAGACTGATCCAGACTAAACAGACTGACCCAGACTATACAGACTGATCCAGACTAAACAGACTGACCCAGATTAAACAGACTGACCCAGACTAAACAGACTGACCCAGAATAAACAGACTGACCCAGATTAAACAGACTGACCCAGAATAAATATACTGACCCAGACTAAACAGACTGATCCAGACTAAACAGACTGACCCAGACTAAACAGACTGATCCAGACTAAACGGACTGACCCAGATTAAACAGACTGACCCAGAATAAACAGACTGACCCTTATTAAACAGACTGACCCAGACTAAACAGACTGATCCAGAATCAACAGACTGACCCAGATTAAACAGACTGACCCAGACTAAACAGACTGATCCAGACTAAACAGACTGACCCTGAATAAACAGACTGACCCAGACTAAACAGACTGATCCAGAATCAACAGACTGACCCAGAATAAATAGACTGACCCAGACTAAACAGACTGATCCAGACTAAACAGATTGACATGGTTCTATGAATTCTTGCGTAAATCTTTCTATCCATGTACATAAATATCCGTCTCATTGCCAGTGGTTTTTCTCTTTTATTTTCTCTAGCAGCTTGGTGGGCTGATTTTATTCTGAAACATAGATTGTTTTCTATCTGGTATCTGAATCCTTGTGAAACTCAGGAGCTTGATGCAGAGACTACTGTGGCGGTACCTCAGTACCCGTGGCTGATGTAAAGAGTACATTCTTTATGGCGGCAGCACCGCAGCTGCACCACATTCAGGGACTGCCTGATGGCTTGGCTTCTATGGCTCCGCCATCTACTTTTCTTTTTTTTATCCTGGTGTTGAATTATTGTGCAGCTGAAATGTGCCAGGTATATAATGCTGCCTTGTCTTAATGTGAGTTATTAACACCATTAATTTAAGGTGCCGAAGGCTGAATTAAGGGTGTAGAGAAATTAGGGTTGTTTTGGATAATGAAATATATGAAATGATAAATTCAGAACATTATTAATAAGGATTAAAAAAAATGAAAAGGGTTTGTAACATGTTCAGGGTACCAGTACAAACGTTTTTGTATGTTTTATTTATCAGATAAAATATAAATGTTAAAATGACTGTCAGAATAAATTAAACATTAGAAGCAAAAACATCAAGAAAAACCCTGCAGCAGCAGTGTTCAGTTCAGGTTTGTCAGACATCAAAATGTGTTTTCCAGATCTGCAGTATCCATCAAGGTGAATGTTATTCAGTTTTCTTCCCAGCAGGGATTTAGCTGCTGGCTGTTTCTGAAGAGAAAGAGGAAAAAATAAAGATAGGGTCAACAGTGAGGATGATAATACATTTACAAAGCTGAAAAACAAAAGCATGCTGTTCGACTAAACAGAGCTTCTATGCAGTATGGAGGGAAAATCAAAATAAAGGACGGCAAAAGCAAGGTGCCGCTAAAATTGAGTATTGCTATAGGTCTCATAAGACAATCCTTATGAACATGAAAATAAAACAAAAGAGTAAAATGAGGATTTGATTTTCTAAACAATGTCAGGATGCAGAGACACCTCAGAGATGGAGTTAATGTGGGAGGATTTGAAGATGGAGTGAGAAAAAGGATGAGATGAAGAGGGTGGATTATGTTACGAAAATCTTATTTAAATGTCAAATCATTCTGGCTTAAACATGTTTATAAATGTATTCTTTATCAGACCATATTGTCCCAAAAGTTAGAAGATTTCTATTTTTAAAATAATCCTCTTAAAATCTTCTGCAGGCCAGTTAGTTCTACGACAGCCTGAACACCTAAATTCAGCCAATCATATATCAACAGTCATCTGTCAATCAAATATTTTCAGTCATAGCATCTTGATTCATATGTCGCAGCTAATATACGCAACGGTTGAAATCAGAATCCTTTCCTTTCCCATTGAGTTGCGTCCCAGTGTCCACGGGGATGGACGTCTGTGTCTTCGGCAGGCGTAGAGCTAACAGAACTGGCAGCGTTGCGAGGCAAGGGCTCAAACATGTACGGCTGGAAGCCTTCTACACCAAACCAAGCTTCTGCCGCCCTGGCGTCCTCTTCCACAACATCTTCGTCCCCGCTTTCCTCCTCTAAATAAAAAATGGATGATGGAGGAGACTCATCCACGACCTCCGACACTAAACTCTCCTCCTCTTGCATGTTTCCTCTGTCCATAGCGTTCCTTGACAGCGTCGTTTCTAAGTCACCAATTTAGTGCTACTTGGTCCCGATGGAATTTCCCATTGGAAACCTACTAGCACTAAGTTGCTAACTGGTTAGCAAGACGCTTCCGACAAACCGGCCACAAGCAAACTTGCTTGCGAACCTTCCGCCACAACAATCCCGCCCCCTTGATAATCGACCAATCACATTCACTTTATTCACTCGTGTAAAGTCGGGCACCACTGGGAGAATTCAGAAATGCAACGGTTGGAACAGCCGCTTCCCTACGACTTTAAAGGTATTTCCTGGCAGCCAGAAGTTTTCTTTTTCTTAGAAAAAGTTTTCTTATTTTTTTTTACAGTGTCCTGTTTGTCGATGTTGCAATAAGGATAATTGTCTTGATGCCAAAAAGAGGCCAACAGATTTTACTTTCACAAGTGGAGCAGTACGGCTATGGCCATAGTGTTCCGCTTGATTTTTGTAGATAAATAGCTTCATTATAATTAATGCAGGGAGTACTATAGATTATAGGGACACTGCAATTTAATTAGAACAGGAAAAGAAAAACAGGAAAAAGGAGAAAAGATGAAAGAAAGAAAGAAGAGATGAAAGGGAGACAATGATAATTGTTTATCATTGAACTAAAGTTTGCCACCCCAGAAAAAAAGTACTTCACACAATGCAAGCCTCCCTAAAGGTACACAGTTATAACTAACGACAGTTTTTATCATTAATGCTGAAGGATTGTCGCATCCTGGTGGCATATTAGCTATTTTTGTATTTTACAACTTGTTTTTACTTTTTTTCAGTTTGTCTGTCTGTAGGTTGGCCAGATAGATAGATAGATAGATAGATAGATAGATAGATAGATAGATAGATAGATAGATAGATAGATAGATAGATAGATAGATAGATAGATAGATAGATAGATAGATAGATAGATAGATAGATAGATAGATAGATAGATAGATAGATAGCCTAACCCTTGATAAAGTAGGCAGGGGAAGCAGAATAAAGCCTTAGCCTCTTTGCATGCAGTTAGCCTAGCCTCGGAGCTAAATAATTCTATAAACCTGTCAATCAGACGCACTTTGTAACAGACGACTGTGGCATCAGCGATGTGGAGGGAGCTGTTCTGAAAATAAAGCTGCTCCCCAGGATGCTCCTATCTTTAGCATTGAAGAGGAGCTGCTGAGCTGGACAACTTTAACCAGAGTCTAAAGGGGAAGATTGATGGAAATTCGTCACAGATACCAATGAAACAGCTTTGCTCATGATTAAAGATTAAATATTTATCTGCACATTTTAAAAATATATTAATGCATTTCTAAATATTGTAATTTTATAATTAAAATTTTATTTGTTTTTTTTATGTGTTAAAGAAGGTCATTCAGTGGGTGGGACAGCGCCCTAGCGCCCTCTATTGGCCAGCAGCCACAGACAGAGTTGGGCAAGAAATAGGATGTTTCTTACCTTGATAGTATCCATCCATCCATCCATCCATCATCCATCCATCCATCCAGCCATCCATCATCCATCCATCCATCCATCATCCATCCATCCATCCATCATCCATCCATCCATCATCCATCCATCCATCCATCATCCATCCATCCATCCATCATCCATCCATCCATCCATCATCCATCCATCCATCCATCCAGCCATCCATCATCCATCCATCCATCCATCATCCATCCATCCATCCATCTATCCATCATCCATCCATCCATCATCCATCCATCATCCATCCATCCATCCATCATCCATCCATCCATCTATCCATCATCCATCCATCCATCATCCATCCATCCATCCATCCATCCATCCATCCATCCATCCATCCATCCATCCATCATCCATCCATCCATCTATCCATCATCCATCCATCCATCCATCATCCATCCATCCATCTATCCATCATCCATCCATCCATCATCCATTCATCATCCATCCATCCATCATCCATCCATCCATCCATCATCCATCCATCCATCCATCCATCCATCCATCATCCATCCATCCATCCATCTATCCATCATCCATCCATCTATCCATCATCCATCCATCCATCATCCATTCATCCATCCATCATCCATCCATCCATCCATCCATCCATCATCCATCCATCCATCATCCATCCATCCATCCATCCATCCATCATCCATCCATCCATCCATCCATCCATCCATCCATCCATCCATCATCCATCCATCCATCTATCCATCATCCATCCATCCATCCATCATCCATCCATCCATCTATCCATCATCCATTCATCATCCATCCATCCATCATCCATCCATCCATCCATCATCCATCCATCCATCCATCCATCATCCATCCATCCATCATCCATCCATCCATCTATCCATCATCCATCCATCCATCATCCATCGATCCATCCATCATCCATCCATCCATCCATCCATCATCCATCCATCCATCATCCATCCATCCATCTATCCATCATCCATCCATCCATCATCCATTCATCATCCATCCATCCATCATCCATCCATCCATCCATCATCCATCCATCCATCCATCCATCATCCATCCATCCATCATCCATCCATCCATCCATCCATCCATCCATCATCCATCCATCATCCATCCATCCATCATCCATCCATCCATCCATCATCCATCCATCCATCCATCCATCCATCATCCATCCATCCATCCATCCATCATCCATCCATCCATCCATCCATCCATCCATCCATCCATCATCCATCCATCCATCCATCCATCATCCATCCATCCATCCATCCATCCATCCATCCATCCATCCATCCATCCATCCATCATCCATCCATCCATCCATCCATCCATCCATCCATCCATCCATCCATCTTCCTCCTCTTATCCGGGGTCGGGTCGCGGGGGCAGCAGCTTAAGAAGGGAAGCCCAGACTTCCCTCTCCCCAGCCACTTCTTCTAGCCCCTCAGGAGGAACCCCAAGGCGTTCCCAGGCCAGCCGAGAAACATAGTCCCTCCAGCGTGTCCTGGGTCTCCCCCTGGGTCTCCCCCCGGTGGGACGTGCCCGGAACACCTCACCAGGGAGACGTCCAGGAGGCATCCTAACCAGATGCCCGAGCCACCTCAGCTGGCTCCTCTCCATGT
This sequence comes from Cyprinodon diabolis, assembly GCA_030533445.1. NCBI lineage: Eukaryota > Metazoa > Chordata > Actinopteri > Cyprinodontiformes > Cyprinodontidae > Cyprinodon > Cyprinodon diabolis. Next base: position 1,282,156 of record CM060080.1, on the reverse strand, counting down.
GGAGGAGCAGCAGCTCTACTCCGAGTCCCTCCCGGATGAACGAGCTTCTCACCCTATCTCTAAGATCGTCTCCTTGGGCTGCCAAGGATGGTGGTGGAGAGGTTTGAGTGTCCCAATGATCCTGGGAGCTATGCTGTCTGGGGCTTTATGTCCCTGGTAGAAGTAAATTTTCATTTTTTTTTATGTTCTGATTCGAGGTTATGGGGAGGGTTGACACCCCTCTGCTATTGGCTGCTAGACTTCCTCACCAACAGACCTCAGTCAGTCCGGGTCGGACAGAACGCCTCTGATGTCATCAGTCTAAGCCCCTCCCCTCAGGGCTGCATCCTGAGCCCCCTGCCGTTCACCCTGCGTCCCCAGGTTCACCACCGACCACATGGTGAAGTTTGCAGACGACACCACGGTGGTGGGCCTCATCAGAGACGACAACGACCTGGACTACAGAGAGGAGGTGGAGCAGCTGGTGGTGCAGAGATAACAGCCTGATCCTGAGGGTGGAGAAGACCAAGGAGATCATGGTGGACTTCAGGAAGATAAGGCCTAACCACGCTCCACTGCTCATCAACAGCTCAGCTGTAGAGGTGCTCAGCAGCACCACATTCATCACAGACACCCTCACCTGGACTGGAAACACCACCTCACTGGTCCAAAGGGCCCAGAAGCGCTTGGACTTCCTGCGGAGGATGAGGAGAGCCCACCTGCCCCCCCATCCTCCCCACCTTCTCCAGAAGCACCATAGAGAGCGTTCTGAGCAGCTGTCTCACTGTGTGGTGTGGAGGCTGCAGCGCCTCAGACTGGAAGAAGGTGAGAACAGCAGAGAGGATCATGGGGGCTCCTCTTCCCTCCATTAAAGACATTTCATTTCAGCCCGTGACATCATCAATGACCCCTCACCCCCCCACCATGGACTGTTCTCCCTGCTGCCCTCTGGGAAGAGGCTTCACAGCATTCAATGCAGGACCAGCAGGTTCTGCAGCAGCTTCTTCCCCACCGCCATCACACTGATGAACTGTTGAACACTTAAAAAATTTTTTTGCACTACCAACGTGGCTGAACTTTTAAAATCCTTTTAAATAGAACACAACTCATTTTGCACCATATTTATTTAGAACTGCACTGAACTTTTCCATATTAATGGCTTTTTGCAACATTATTTTTAAACTGCTTTCCTTTTCTCTTACACCGTTTATATGATGATAGCTTCTACACTTTATAAATGGAAATGTTCATTTCTATGCAACAGAATTTCATCTTGTATAAATCATGTGTATACAAGATGACTATAAAGTTTGTCTAAATCTGTAGTTCAGTTTATTTCAATAATATCTGTTGAGTTATTAATGAAATAAACCACGCTGAGATGCTGCTTTACTGGAGGCGTTACAGGATGCTCTGGAGGCAAATATTGTGACTACATACCTTTAAAAAGAGAAATTAACATTTTCCTCTAAACAGTCCCTCCTAATATGAAAGAAACTAATCGGTTCCACATCCATTGAAAAGGTGAGCCTGTAATTGTGGACCATTTCTCTCACTACTAAAAAGGCGACACACACGTCTCACACTGATGCAGCTAAATGACAACAGATCCTTTAAGTGCTGAGCTGGACAGGCTCTCAGATGAAGCCTTTAAATGACACCGTCTGTCATAAATGGTGCAAATGTTAAAGCAATCATTGAGCTGCAGACGCTGAGGTTGACTGACAAGCTCACTTCAGTCGAGCTTAAAGACGCCGTCTAGAACCCTGAGCTTTTTTAAATAACAACGTTTATTACTTCTCTTACATCCTGCTGTTTTCAGCTCGTTGCTCTTAACCATTGGAGGAATTTAGTCAGGTTCTGCTCTATGATTCACAGATCAAACTATTACTTTTCCATAAGATTACAGTATTTTAATCATGTATTCAGGATTTATACCGTTCTTATATATATCACAATGGGGTGGAGGTTTTTCAGGACACAAACGCAGCGACCAAGAGGCAGGAGGTGAATCTCGAAGATTTAATTAAAATTAGAGGCAAACCAAAAAATTAAAAAATACTAATAACCAAAAAAACAGAAAGCATCAGGGGAAAACTTAAAGAGGGAACAACAAACAACAACAAGGAACCAGCACTGAGTGACTGCAGAGGTGGAGTATAAAAGGGGAACAGAACAAAGGATGGACTAATGAGCTGATATGGAGCAGGTGTGAGTTGAACTAACTAGAAGGAAGCCAAGGGGGAAGGACATAAGCACAAGGGGGCAGCAGAGAGGAACTAAAAACTGATTTAATATAATGGAAAATAGACCAAAGCTCAACAAAACAGAATAACTGAGAACTGAAAACTAAAAACTCAGAGTCACAAATGGGGAGAACCGTGACAATCTACTATGATTCAAGAGAAACCTATAAGCTGATTAACATCTTCAGTGCTTGACCTCTTCCTAAAGGAAAAGTCCGGTCAGTGAGGAATAATCAATGGATCATTATTCATAACTAAAACTAATACGTTCGTGGTGATTTTATGAATTTAGCCTTAATCAGTAAAATAATTACATTTTCGTCGCGTTCACTCAGTCTGGGAGCGGCCATTTTTGCCCAAATATGGTAACCCCTCCCTCCTGCCATCTTCCAGCAGTGACGTCACGGTGCGGTAAGCCTAGCGCCATTCTACCCGCTTTACAAGCTAAATCAATGGGAACTACTAGACACATCTGCAATCAACAACAATTATTGAAGATTTCCAGAGGACTTCACCATTGAAATTCACCAGAGCTATAGTGAAACTGACAATGCCCACGTGCATGGCAGCTGGATGCTGGAATACATCGGGTAAAAGTGAAAAAAAGAGTTATTCCACCTTTCTGATTCCTGATCCTCCACGGACGGGTTGGTCGTTGGATCGCCAACTTGAAGAGGGAGGATTTGCCATCGAACTTCTGGCCAGAGAAAAAACCCGTAATATGTAGCCAACATTTGGAAGAAGAATGTTTTCAAGATGACTTGGATAATAGCGCGTTGTGACAAACACCAGATACAGCACTGGGACTTGATCAACAGCCGATACCGCACCGTGACAATGTCACTAACCAGTAGGTGGCAGTAGTGTTCTTTGACAAACATGGATGCCTCCAGTAAAGCACATTCACATGAAAATTACTCTGAATTAAAAACACTGATCATTTATTGAACAGGATGGAATAATTTCAGAAGTTTGAATTCTGAATATGACCAGACTTTTCGTTTAACAGAACCAGGGGCAGAGGTTAACAAGAACATCACCGAGTAAGAATCAACCAGGAAAATATTGTTTTGAATTTATTAATGTTGCTTTTCTGAGGCTAAACTTTGCATTAAAATTCTGCTTTGCAACGAAGAGAGGAAAGACTCTACGAGCGGATTTTAAAGCTTGGGACTAACTTTTGATGAAAGTTCCTTCATGTGAAGAGTTTTCATCTCGGCGCTCGGCCCACCAGGGACTGACAACATGTTTGACAAGCAGAAGCTCATGCAGCGGGTGGTGCTTAGCAGTCAGCAGGATGACTGCAGGCCCCAGCGGCTGTGTGATGTTGTCAGCCTCTAAAGCTCTTGCCTTTGGTCACACAGCGAGGCTCAGTGTGACTCAAACATAATGTGGAACTGCGTCTGTATCATTTTACTTTGTGAGTTTACTTATCTAAACTCCACTCCAGTTTCAGCCTCTCATTCTCCCTGGCTCTGTCAATGCTTTATTTTCTTTTATTTATTCCTTTTTAAAATTTCATAAACTAAAGCTCCTGCCCCCGTCTTATTTTAAAGCTAATGGAGTAGTGGCCATTAAAATTTCCCCACCTGCTTTGATGGGCCCTTGGCTGGTCCTTGACTGGTCCTCAGATGGTCCCCTTCAATTCCTTTTTAAACGTCAATCTTTGTACTAAAATATTCTTTCTGTCATGATTTGTGGACATTTAGATCTAAAGAGAAGCGCCATCTCCTGGTAAGATCCTGTAATTCAGGGAAAGGGTGAAGTCAGAGTAAAAAATATGCAAGAGGCGGGCTCCCTGCAGTGGCTGGAAGTGGGCTGTCACTCACCTAGTGCTTGACTGGGAAGGCCCTTAGGAGGCCCGTGAAAATATGGAGGCAGGAAGAGTTTGGCAATGGATTCAAACAGGTCCAGCCTTCTCCAGCTTTCACCTCCAGAACGCTGTGTCGCCTAGCAACCGTTATAGTTAACACACACAGGACGCCAACAATGGATGCGGAACTCCTCCCTGTTGTTCTGGGTGCTAATACCATTCCTGAGGAGCTTCAGCAGCTGTACGGTCGTCTCAAATATCAGATTTATAGTCCCCACACTGCAGAGATATTATAATCTGAGCTTAAATATCAGCCAAACCCATTTCCACAGTAACAGATAAAACCTTTAGATAAATCAAAGATTACCTCCACATATCTGACTCTATAACCATTAACAACTATTTTCAATCCTTTCAGACGAATCTATTCACAGACTTGGATTATATTAAACTGCACTTCCAATATTTACCACTGTTTGGCGTTATTTCCCTTTTTCCTTTGATCACGGAGCTTGCTTGGATCTGCAATGAATCCTGGGAAAACCAAGGATAGAGAGGATACAGCGAACCTGTCCTTTTTAAAAAAAAGGACACATTTGTCAGCCGAATAACGAGAAGTCTTCCAAGACAGACCGCGGCGCCGTGCTATGGCATCATTGGCCGACAAATCTGGCCTTCAGAGGACGCAGCCTCTGGATTCGAACTCAGCATCTGAGTAGTTCTACCTTCTCTGCTCTGCTCAGAGTTTTTCAGGTTCAGAACAGCTCATGTCAATCAGCTAACTAAACTCAGCTTCTAATTAGCTCTAAACAAGAGCCCTAATTAATGGAATGCAGAAAACATTATTCACCACGGCATGGTATGTATGCAGCCACACCCCCAAATCGTAGGGAACCAGAAGAGGTGGGCGGAGTCCTTCAAAGCTTGCCTCCTTTGAAACAGAGATAAATAACAATTGTGCATTAAATATTAATACAGAAGTAGACTACCTGTGTAAGATGATCTATAAATAATAAAAAAAGATTTTTATTATTATTCAATATTATCAGAATTAATTTTTCTGGCATCCATGGCTAAGAACCTCGTCATCTTTTACTCTCAAACTGCCTGTAACACGCTATCTGCACAATTTAATGTTGGAACCACACCAGTTTTCACGTCTCAACATTTCCACAGCAGTCTTTCTAAATCATCCTTTTATTGCTCGTACTAAATTAAAATTGCATGTGCAGTTTAGCGTCTGTTATTCTGAATAGTATAGTTTGTTAAAAGAAAAAGAGGGAAAATATTCTCAGTAAATTAAATTCTCCATGAACATAACAGTTTCACTCATGAAATCTACTTTAATTTTTCACGTCATGTGGGCTTGATCACACGAATAACACAGAGAACCCCCAACGCTGCCATGAAATAACAGAACTTCAGATAAAAATGTAAACTTAAATATTAAAAGATTAAAAGGAAACAGAGACAGCATTTTTTATGACAAAACAAAGACATGTTTACATCCCAATTGGATGGATAGAAAGGAAAGAACAATAAGAGAGAAATATCCAGAAAAGGTCAATGTGCCTTTTCTTCTGTTTTTATTAATAAATCTACCATTTAAACAAAAAGAGAAATAGTTATTCTGGATATAATTTAGGGATTCCTAAAAAAAAAAAAAAAAAAAAATGTTACAATGTTTGTCATCAAATCTTGGGACTAAGGACAAAACCCATTTAGCCCCACTTTTTAGCCCTACCCCTAAATTTTGTACCTTCCTGTGAGGCTAGTGGTGTCCCAATTCTGCTTTGCGTGTAGGGGTAGTGGGTATGACCTACTCCTTAAACGAGGGATTTCAGATGCTGATTTTCCAGTGAAGGACCAGAGAAAATTCCATAGGAATCATGGAGGACAGGGATTCTACAGCGACTCGCAGTTCTTTCATCACTTTTGGAGGCCAAAAAAAACCTGTTAGCATCAGCATCACAGATTCTGCAGGACAACAGAGCTAAGGTGAGGCGCCATTCTGGAGTTCAGGAGCAGTGGGTTGTCGGTGCGAGCGAGAACACCGTCAGAAAGAGCACCATAACCCAGAAGATGCTTTCAGTCACTCCCCCCTCTGAACTAAGGAACCACAACAGCATTGGTGCCAACTTAGCGCTTTTGTCGCCACATCTAGCGCCTTTTCTTCTGTGTTTATGGAGACTTTTGGTGACATAAAAGCACCGAACTCAGTCCTCCTGATTGAGTGGATCATCTGCCTGCCTCTGTCTCTCTCTCCCTGTCTGCTGTGGTCGTACACAGCAGGCTGCCTGCGCTGAAGCAGAGAGTACCTTTCCATTTCAAATCCAGATTACAAATGAAATGTGCAAAGCTCTGTTAATCCCGACTTAATTTGCTAAATTGAATCATAAAACACATTTTTAACTGACACAGTTGTCTCACATAAATAATTTACATTTATTCCACAGCCCCTTCTCTCCCCTTTTGCTCCTCCAGTCTCCGTTTGTTTGTGCACTGCTGCTACGTTCTTCTGGATGACAAACGACTAATTGTGCAATTATGTGAATACTGCTATGGAGTGTGGAACTAAATGTCTAAAATATATGTTTTTTTCTTTACTTGCTTCTATAAAAGTCTTTATAAAAATCCTCCCAGCCATCTTATCACTCTATGCTGCTTTGACAGACAGCCAAAATAAAAAAAAACAATTGGAGAGATTCAGAATCTGCAGCAGCAGGATGCTGTAAAGTATGCAAATTAGCCGATGAGGTCATCTAGTTCCTTCTAGGACAGCCAATAGCGACTTTTTTTGTCGAAGAGTTGGCAACGCTGTAGATTAGTAGATCGGATGAGCGCCAGAAGCTGCGTGACAGATCTCAGAAATGCTTCTGCTTGCTACAAAAAAACCACAACATCGTTAGAGCTTCAGTAAGCAAACAGGCTCAGAATAAACGTAAACGTGGAGATTTCTTCTTTCCTTTGCTAACCAATATTGCAGCGTGGTCTGCGCTATTTTATTCCACGCCACAACACCAGAGGGCCAATCAGGAACTAGCTAGGATTGTGGGCGTCCCTGTGTCGGCTTGGCGAGCTTGTTCGTCGTCTACAACCCCTCATCCAACGCCGGACGACTCACAGTTCCCCCGTGAGTGTTCCCCAAAGACCGGCCGTGGCGCTGCGTGTTTTGGCTTTGGGTGTAAACCAACAGACCGCCGCTCAGGGCTACAAACTAGCATCCTGCACGGTGTCTGGGATAGAGTCAGCGGCGTGCCAGGCGTTATGGACGGCACTACAGTTTCTGCCATTAGGAACCAAACAGGAAATACGCATAGTGTAGAGCAGATGTAGAGTTGACCAATCAGAGGCCTCCTGTCTGCGATCACCTACAATATTGGAGAGGTGCAGCAGAGTGTCTGCGGGGGGCG